>QPMI01000522.1:0-336041 GCA_004431415.1 Cyanophora paradoxa
ATGCAACAGAAGCCGCAATAAAAAAGCGTAGACAGGAACTGGTCTCGATCTGCAAAAAATGACAAGGGATTTAAGGGTAAGGTGTGTTTGATTGGTGAACCGGACAAATTATTTTCTCGTCCCATATCAAGGAACATATCAAATGGAAACTGAATCTGTGGTCGAATTCGAACTTGCAATGAGCGAAGGTGGATCCCAATGAGAGGAAAAGGTTGTATGACCGCTTGTACTTCCAGAAACGCTATCAAGATGAGGAATTTCGTGAATTATATCGTTAAAAAGGCACTGAACGATATTATCGCAGGAAAGCTGCTGAGATGGATCCCAATAATCCAGTAAAACGCCCAGTTGGTCGTCCCAGGAAATACTGAACCGCCCCCAAAGTCCCAGATATCCGCTGAATCCTTTTTGTTACCATGATCAATCGACTTTTCGATGGATCATTACCATATATCGAGCGCCAATCGGAAACCCAAAGGTATTAAAGGTTAGGCGCCAAAAAATGACAAGGATCCGGAGAAATATAATTTCTCCATTAAGTATAAGAAGCCCCCGATTTTCGAAATGAACGCTGCCGCCAAGAAATCCCTGAAACGCCTTGTTGACTGGCTTCGTAAGACGATGTCCTGTCTGAGAATCTGTCGTAATTCCTGTTGATCCTGATACCAAAACCCCTTTTCGCTCATAAAGACGGAGCCTGGAATTGGATAAAATTCGATGAAGCCCTGAAATCCGGTAAGTATACTGCTTGGGGCATTCTCGCTCGTATATATCATGGTAATTGACTTCGACCAAGAGAGGATTTCGCCAAATTCGAGGAGCAATTCCTGATGATTTCGGTGGTGTTAATCCACTTGCTAAAACAAAAAGGATATCATGCTTATTTCGCTCGACCTGCTGAATTTCGACACCATTAAGATCTGGATAAAGCAGGTGCATTCAAAGGAAACCCCAAGATCGACTGCAAAACGATTGCATCCACTGGACTGCTGGGGTAATTAATGTTTGTCCAGTCCCAAAACATGGATCAGAGAGCATGGGCATCTGAGTGTGAGTTAAATGAACCCACTGCTGAGTTGCAAAAGTGGATTGTTGAAAACTACGAATTCCCAAAGGTGCACATTCTTATTATGCAAGGTGCGCTGAGGAGAATTTGCAGAAACATATTCTTTCTAAACTCGAAGAATTCGGTTTCATCTTGCCACAATCATCAATGAGACCAAGATGGGATACAATTTCACTGCTGAGAACAAAGGTCTGGTCTGTCCCTGCTGCAAGGGAAGCCATGACTCGAACAATTGGTATATTGTTCAAGGGAAGGAGAAGACAAATATATTGTTTCGAGTTACAGTGCAAACTGCAAGAAGCGACTTATCACAATTCGTGTGAAGGAAGAGACAGATGCGAATATCGAAAATCTGATTGATCGGTCTGCTGGATCTGATGGTGCCCATTATGATGTTGCACAGGTTGCCTATCTTGTTCTGCAAGACAAATACAAGTATTCCAACAAGACTGGTTCAGTTCATGATGTATGTGGGATTTGGAGATGGATGAACTGGGAAGCGAATCTTTCTCTGTTTGAGCTGCAAGGTCTGTCAGTTTATCTTCACGTTCTGTTCAACTTGCACAGAGAGCTCTTCGTGATGAAGAGAACCGCAATTCCTTGGAGGAAAGGTCAAGATTCTGCTGGGAATTGCTAAGAGCCTCAAACAGACTACATACAGAACTGCACTTATGTCTGATCTTTCAGTTCTGTTCAGTGACAAGACCTTTTTCGAGAGACTTGATACTGTTCCCAACATCATTGGGTTCACAAATGGTGTATTTGACTTGAACTCCATGACTTTTCGACAGGGACTCCATATGATATGGTGAGTAAGACTGTTGGCTACGATTACACCACAGAAATTGACCAAGAGAAGGTTGCAAGATTAAATCCATCTATGCAGATATTATTGAATCGGATACAGACCGCGAATTCATGCTGGGATTAATCGCCTATGCCCTGAGTGGTTTGACAGAAATCAGAGATACACTTGCTGGACTGGAATTGGAGCAATGGGAAATCACTGTTCAAGAGGGTGAAAGACACTTTGGTGAGTATTATGGGTCACTGGACATGACATATTGGACTAACCCAAGAAGAGTTCGTCAGAGGCTCCCAGAACTCGCTTGCATTCTTGGTAAACGAATTGTTTTCAGTAATGAAGCAGAAGATGGTGATATGCTTCAACTGAACAAATCAAACAGGTTACTGGTGGGAATGAGATGAAGGTTCGAGCTCTTTTCAAGATCTTGTTACATTCATTCCCATGTTCCAGTTGTTCTTGTCCACAAATGACAACCTGGGAATCAGTAAACCAGATGCAGCAATCCAAAGGCGAATTATCTACTATCGATTCGAAATGTCTTCAAGGTCGATCCTCAGCCTGGTGAGAAGAAAGCAGACACCACTCTAATGCGCCTAATGAAGAATGATGACGATTATAAAATGGCGCATATGTCCATTCTCCTGGAAATGTGGAGAACCCATTCTCTCAATGAATTCGTCACCAAACCACCCCAGTCCATTGTTGATCAAGGTGTTGAATATTTCAATGAGAATGACAAGATTGGAGAATGGATTCGTGAGAGTTATGAACTCACCAAGAGTCAAGGGGATTTCGCCACAAGTGAGTCCATTATCAGTCACTTTAAGATGGATCACATGGGCAAATCTGATGAGAAAATCACAGAATGCACTATCTTGAAGAGACTTCGCGAAGTCTTTAATGTGAAGGCTGAGAGAAAGCGAGTCAATGGTGTTTTTGCTCGTGGCTACTTTGGGATCAAAAAGAAGCATAGTCGCAAGTTGGTGGATGACAGTGATGTTGAAGGTGGGATGAGTAAACAAAACAGAATCGATTCTAATACTGATTGAATTTCTTATTTTTTAAAAACCTTACTGTAAATGGTTTGTGTGACAGCTGTGACACCTTTTTAATTGAGTGTGACGCCTGTGACGCCTGTGACGCCTACTTTCAAACTTTTTAAAATTTCAAAAATCTACAAACCTCTGAAAACAGGTGTCACAGGCGTCACAGGCGTCACACCCAATTAACCACAGACTCCCCCCTGTGGGTCGATCACTTTCGCGAATAATAATTGGACAATATAAAAACGTATCGAAAATCGGTGTGTTGTGACAAAAATTGACTGGCGATTTTAGGGATCGTTGCGTATTTCACTTGACTAAGACAGAAAATGGATTATTTTGATGAAATTCGGCAGCAGCTTGTCGAAAAGAATGATATTGCAGAGGTGGCGGATTATATTGCAAAGATCAGAGCAGGTTATGGTAGAACCTATCAAAAGAAGCGTGTCTATGCAAGCAGACTCGACACAGTGAATGTATATGTCCCCAAAGGCACGAATGTGCGAATTATCAGAACCTGAAAAATGCGAAATGCGTTTAAAACGCCCAAAAATAATATGTTCCCTTAAAGTAAAAGATGCCCCGCAATCAAATAGAATCATCAAAGAAAAGAAAAACGAAATACTCGGTCTTTTAGGAACCTTTTAGTTACTGGTGATATTACAGAATTCGAATATGATCGCCAGGCAGCAATCCTGGATAGGAGACCAAGATTATCTCAACTCACAGAAATTACAAATCGCCTCTATGATCGTTTTGAGAAGATGGAGGAATTCAGGGATGAAGGTTAAGGTGGGAACAATTGAACCCGAGATTGAAGATGGGAAGCAATGAACAAAGCATACTCTTGGTTAACCTATCGAGCAAGAGGGGAGGTTATCCAAGATGGGATTGAATTCTTGGAGAGAATTGCACCCACTCTACCTCAGAGACTCAGACAGAAACTCCAAGACTGAGAGCAATTAAGACTCGGTTGACCTTCATTTGTAAATTCACCAAAGTGAGTGATCCAAGGGTGTGGATCACCAAATTCATTTACAGTGATTACTTTGTCATCACAAGATCACGAAATATTGATGTTGAACTGCGAAATGCCCTTCAATCTATGCAGGAACAGATGATGCAGGTTGACAGTTACAGACTGGATCGCATTGAGATGCTGAGAGTGGTAATTATGTCTTATGCTCCTGTGGGTGGTTGCTTCTTCTCAACACCTGAGTGGATTGGATCAAGAGAGCAACTGTGAATGTCAAGAATATTGATGGTCAAGACTGCTTCAAGTATGCAATCTTGGCTTACCTGCACCGAAATGATATTAATAAACACAAGAGCAATGAACCCAGCCAGTATAGAAGATGGTTAAACGAACTCAATTTCGAAGGCATCCAGTTTCCAGTTGCCTGTGATGCAGAGGTGATTGATCGATTTGAGGAGCAGAACCCTGAACTCTCAATCAACATTTATGGTGCAGATAATCAAGCACAGTGCTTCTATCCTCTTCACCAATCCAGCAACCCAGGAGAAGACCAAGATTAACCTTTTATTAATCGAAAACGAAGAGGATGATAGAGGGCATTATATCACCATCATGTCTCTGAGTAGACTTCTGAAAACCACCTTTGATAAGCCCATGATGGTCGCATTTATTACTGTGAGACCTGTCTGTCTCGTTTCAGAACTCAGGAGAAGCTGGATGTACATATAGAAGCGAATCGCTGCATTGATTGGAGGGAGAGCAAAGGTAAATGCCCGAAATCTGGAAGTCACATTGCATTTGGGCTTCAACACCTTCGCAAAACTGTGTGGCTTCCCACTATCTGCTATGTGAAAATGGACAGTCACTCGGTTCCAATTGATGAGAACCGCAGTAAAAGAGAGGTCAAATCGGTTTCTTTAACAGTTGTGATGGGGGATGAGGTGATCTCTCATTATTTCGAGGGATCAGATCCACTTGGTGCTCTGTTTACCACTCTCACAGAGATCAGACCCCAAGTAATTCGCACTCTATTCACCAACATACCCATGCACCCACTCACAGAAGAGCAGAAAGCACAATACAAGATCACTAAACACTGTTATATCTGTGCTGAACGATTTACCCATGAGAACTTCCCAGTGAGAGACCATTGTCATCAAACAGGCGCTTTTATTGGGAAAGCATGTCGAAACTGCAACCTCCACAGGAGAATCTCAAAGCAAACGAAAGTAGCAATTGTGGTGGATCACATGGATGAATGTGGACACGAAATATTCCGCAAATTGCACAGCAAGATGATAAACTTCGTGTTGAGATCCTGAGCAAGAATTTCGATCAATACCTGTCCCTGCAATGGGGCATGTGGAAATTCATAGATGCTTCGCATTTCATGGACTTCCAGGCAGTGGATTCTGGTGATCTTATGAGTAAATTCCAGACATTCCGAGAACTGGCGTTTACCCAATATGGATTGGATCCTGCCCATTATGTGAGCGCTCCTGGATTATCCTGGGATGCAATGCTCATTTATACCAGAGCAAAGATCGAGCAGATCAGTGATGTAGGGCAATACGAATTCATTGAGAGAGCAATTCGAGGTGGGTTTGCTACAATGCCTACTCGATATGCAAAGGTGGAAAACCCAGATGACCATATAGTTCTCTTGGATGCAAATAATCTGTATGGTTTTGCTCTCAGTCAAGAACTGCCCATTGGCGATTTTCGGTGGAAGATGTCACAGAGGCACTTAAAGAGACCCCAGGGCGAAGTGCCTTTATTGAAGTAGACCTGGAATACCCACAAACTCTCACAGATCATTACGATTTTCCACTTGTAGTCAATAAAGAGCAAATCACCACCGAAATGCTGGGTGAGTATCAACGAAAACTACTGGATATCACAGGTGAGAAGTTAAGCAAAGACCCCAAACTCACAGCAACATTCTCACCCAAAGCAACTATGTGATCTCCCAACCTCTCTTGATCTATCTTGTGAGCAAAGGTATTATAATTAAGAAGGTTCACAGGGTTCTCTCATTTGCAACCTCTGCATTCATGAAGAGTTATATTGATCTAAATACGAAACTGAGGCGCCAATCTATGTCCAGATTCGAGAGTGACTTCTTTAAATTAATGAACAATGCAATCTATGGTAAATGCCTCGAATCATGCAGGGGTCGCTCTGTGGTAAAGATTGCTAACAGTGAGAAACTCTGCAAGAAATATGCTGCAAGTCCATTGATCAAGGCAACCAATGTATTAAACGAAAATGCTGTTGCCTTGAGATGTACTCAAAGCATGTTCACTTAGATAAACCTGTTGCAATTGGGGCTTTTGTGCTGGATTTCGCGAAACTCCATAACAGCAGGTTCTTTTATGATGTGGTGAGGAGAACTTGGGAAACAGCAGAGCTACTATTCCATGATACAGATTCTTTCTGTCTAATGCTTCATACCAATGATCTTAATAATGAGATGAAGCGAATTTCTGAGCACCTGGATTGCAGTAATTATGATCCAGCCACCCTCTCTTTGATAGGAGCAATCGCTTGATTCCAGGTAAATATAAAAACGAGTTTCCCAATGCAAAGATTGTGGAGTATGTAGGTCTGAGATCGAAACTCTATGCTTTCAGAACTGAGACCTTTGATAAAATAAAGATGTCTGGGACTTCCTCCAAAGAGGTTCACTTTGATGATTTCAAGAGATGCTTGTTTGAAGGCATCACCAAAACAGTAGCAGTAGTAAACAAGCGAAGACAAGACCACAACCTATATGATTTGGAGAGCAGAAGGGTGGCTCTAAACCAACTCGATAGCAAAAGGAAGATATTAGACGATGGAATTCACAGCATTCCATTTGGGCTCTAATCTACTTCATTAATCTTTCTTTTTCTTTGGTTTCGCTCTCCAAGAAGTAATAAACCGCGAATTAAATGCAGCAGCCAAATACATCTTAATCCAGGGTCATTGGGCTCGATTGCAAAATAGTTTGGAATTGTGTTCTCTTTCCACACAGACTCTTGCATTTATTATATGAGAGATAAGGTAAAGATGCCTTCTACACAAATAGGATTGAGACAACCACCAAGAATTGTGAGAAAAGAGGCAATTGAAGATCGAGGGAATATCCTACCTATCACAGTTCCAGTGGAGGAGAAGAGCAGTCGAATATTAAAAAGATCAGAGATGGTCAAGCAATTAATCCCAGAGACCCTCCCAGCTGAGACAGCACCAAAAGAGTCGAAGATTGCTAAGAAGTTCTATGATCCCAGGACAGGCTACAAGGGATTTACTGCAATGAGACAGGAACTACCAGAAGAGAACTACAAGAAGATGAGAGAATGGTATGATAAACAGGAGGTTGTCCAAATTAATGCACCCACTCTATCTCGAAAGAGAGATCCCATGATTCCAATTAGGCAACCCCTTGATACATATGTGATTGATCTGCTCTTCTTTCCTGCATACAAAAGCAGAATGATGGTTATGATACATTTATGAGTGCAATGGAATCAACCCTAAGAACTGGGTTCATAATTCCAATGAGAGACAAGAGTGCTCTAACTACACTTGCAGCATTCAAGCAACTTGAACAGAGAGTCCCCAGACCGATTGTTCGCATTCAGAGTGACAGTGGAAGCGAATTTACCAATGTGTTGTTCACAGATTATTTGGGAACGAAATTCATTGAGCATCAACTAAGTGATGTTGCAGATCACAGAACCCAAGGTCGGATTGAAGCCTTTAACAGACAGATCAAGAGATTAATCACAAATTACTGCATTGCAAATAATACTGCACGATTTTTTGATGTGTTGGGTGATATTGAGTATAATTATAATAATACCATTCACTCTGCAACCAAGAGGAAACCAGCAGAGACCACAGAAGCCCACTACAAAGAGATTGTGAATATGGAGGATCAGAGATTCAAGAAATCAATTGAGTATCTTGATGCTCTGAAACCTGGTATGTTTGTGAGAGTGAAAGTTGAAAAGAATCCATTTGCAAAGCAGGGTGTTAATTGGTCTCGAATTGTTTATAGTGTGGAGGGCAGAGAGGGCTTCAAGTTCAGAATCAGAAGTCCAAGTGGTGAGATAGTTGATGGTAGATTCGCTTTTCATGAACTGCTGCCCATTAAAGGTGTTGAGTATCATGAAACTCCCACAGTGGATGCCCTTGAACAGGCAAAAGAAGAAGCCAGGGTTGATTCAGCAATCAGAAAGGAGGGCATAGAAAAAGCAAGTGAAGTACCAAAAGAGCCCCTCACAGAAGCAAGAGCACAAAAGAAGGGTAGAGTAGAGAAAGAATTAAAGAAGTTGACCATAGCAGGAACCCAGAAATTATCAGAAGTCAACAGTCAGAGGTGGTATAATGACTTTTCAACCACCAAGGAAACATATACTGCACCCCAAACTCGATTTAATTTACGAAGTGGTCAAAGGAAATAGATCAGCAGCGCTTCCTAAATCTCTTAGACCTCTGACGAATTTTCCTCATTTGTCTATCTTTTTCAATAATTTCCAAGAAGAAAGTTTCAAGGTTTGAGACCAGTTGGTAATTATAAACAAAGAACAGTCTCACATGCTCTGGCTGTGACATGAAGAAATTGAAGTAGAAAGCAGTCTTGAAATCATGGATCCAGTCTGACTGGGCAGCATGGATGATTGCAGGGTCTTGGTAGATGGGATCCATAGCAGAAGTTGAGGGAATCCAGAAAATCCTTGTCAATTTTTTATTTTGTAAGTGATTGATCTCGACGAAACCTGATTGGCGCTATCGTGACGATTCCGAATCTGTTTTCAGATTTAAAAACGGAGCACTTGGTAATAAAATACAGTAGCTACTGTAAAAATCGCCATAATGTGGGCGAAGATACAGAAGCCACTGTATCATACATCAGGACTTCTGAAATATTATACACTTCGAATAAATGCACCTGTCACATCAACTCTCATAGTTGGGGTGTTGATGTATACAAGTGGATAAATTCGAATATACCTTGTCCTCAGAGGGTAGCCAATATAGAAAACGTCTTTAATAGAGGTGGGATACCCAGAACTGTATGAGACATCACCACTGTTGTGGGCATTATTGATAGTTTCACACATGAACACTCTATTGACACCTTCATACTTGATAAATGACCAAGAAATCCCATCTTGTGATGTTGCAACATTGAAGGTCTTAATAAAAGCGTTTGTTACACCAGAACCATATGCTATAATAGATGCAACCTCAAATATGTATGGGAAGGTTACTTGGAGATACTCAGTGGGGACACTCCATATCCCATCAGGAGCAGATGCATTTGCTTCCCAACCTGTCAAGGAAGGTCTTGATTTAAATGCCTCCCTTCCAATTTTTGATGATGAAGCAGTGAATGCACCATCTGATAGAAGATACCAGTTAGCATCAATTGGAGGTATGCTATTCAGAGTGGATGATATATAGAACCTTGCAGGGTTCTTGATTTCGTAATTTGCAACCAGTAAATCACAGAGTCTATCAATCATCACAGTGTTTGCTGCTATGTACATTTCGGTTGCATCTATCATATCTGGGATCTTAGAGGTATCATCCAGAGAGTTTACTATGGTCTTTGGAAGTGGGACAGAGAGTCTATAATATCTTGCATATCCTTGATCATCATTGTATGGGAGAAACTCTTGCATCTTTTCCAGAGCAGAGAGTTCACTTGCAGCCATCAACATATTGATTAATGGACTTCCAGAGGTGGAAGCAATCCATGAGAGAATACCCCAGCTGTTCACATCTTCATAAGAGTAACCCACATTTGGAGCATCTGTTTCATTGACTTCACCACAGGATATACTTATCACTATAATATCATCATCATCATCATAGATCTTCTTAGCATGACTGTAACCACAGACACTGGGATTGTTGTTACCTGAGATTGCACCATCAATTAGAGACATCCCATCATAGTTCACAGGTGAGAAATATGCTGGAGCAGCAGAGGTGGATCTTGCAGCAATCTTGCTGGGGATGGATTTGTAGGAGTTATCATTGGTGATAAAAATGGGCTTCATACTCACAGTGTCAAAACTTGTGATCACTACATCTTTGAGAGAGTCTTGAATGAGAGACTCACCAGTAACAGTGAGAATGGCTGTCTCCAATGGGGTCACATCATACTTGGTGTTGAAGAGTGCATTATCAATAATATTTCGGGGATTTGCAAAGATTAAAGGCAGTTGATTGAGATAAGTGGAATGCAAATCGGTTGCTGTGAGTTTAGGTTCGTTTGGAAATTCGGGATTTTTCACATTGAGACCAATCGCAATTATCCCACCAGTGGATGTTCCACTCACCAGATCAACAAGGTCAATTACTCTTTTTCCTGTTCGAGTTTCGATTTCTTTAAGCAATCTCGTAATAATTATACCACGAGCTCCCCCACCTGAAAGACTGAGAATTACACGAAGGGGCATCTTTACTTAACTCAAATTTAATAAATCTCTATAAGTAGAGTAAACAGGGATGAGTTTCAATTACCCAGCAAACCTACAAACCATTCCCTCATCAGGAAGAGGGAGGGCAGATAACAAACATGTAAATTTCGATAACTTGACAGCCAGGGGGTCAATCTCAATTGATCACAGTGCAGATGAAACCTCAAAGACTCAACCAAGAGAGCATGCACTTTCAATAAACGAAATGGATCCCGAAAAGGAGGATGTGAGTGTTGCTTTCAGCATGGGAAATGTGAAATCGAATCAGGTAGCCCAGAGTAAAGCAACCAGGAGCAGACCAAGAAAACTGAAAACCAGTGGAACCCACCCAGATATTCCAACTCGATTCGATAGTGGTAGGTTAATATTCAATGTTCAAAATGAGAAGGGTGGGCATCAGAGTGGTTTGAGAATCTTTAATGAAGGATCAAATGCAATTGCACAAATTCCCGAAATATTACAGATAGCCCCCCATGGAGAAACCAACAAAATCGAGTTCACTAACAATGTTTATCCACGAGATATTGTGGCGAATTCGGCTTCTAATGCGCAATTCGGTTTCCAACTACCTGGTGATACAGCAAAGAATAAGGCGTCTATCACTGTCAACAGTAGCCCCACTCAACCAGTAACAATTCATTTACACCCAGACCTTGTTGAAATGGATAGGCACCTTTTACCTTTGGTGACAAACACCAAAGATCTTGGTATTAGAACCAGACAATGGCGAAATATCCATGGAAGCAATGTCTATGCAAATGGAGAGAAACTTGTTAGTGAGAAGACCATCAGAGAGATCTTTGAATATTATGGACCTGTCCCAGTTCCCTTCCCACTACCATGGGATCCACCAGATTTAACACCGAAAAAGCAACCAGGCAGAGAGTACACAGCAGATGAGACAGTTCCTTTTGGGCAACACATTGTGAGTTGGGAGCAGGTTCGAAATAAACCGATAATTGAACCAAGAAAGCAAATTGATGAGCAATATTTACCTCCCGAAATCGATATTTTGGAGCTTGACGAATACCAATTCGTTCCAGACGAGGAGGAATACCTACCTGATGGTTTCGACCCACAAGAGTATGAATATGATCAATATGATCCCAATGAGGAAGAGTATTTACCAGATGGTTTAGATCCACAAGAGTATGAATATGAGCAGAATTATGAACCCCATGAGGAATACTTAGCAGATGGTCACGAACCACCAGTTGTGGATTATGAGCAACCATATGAACCCCATGAAGAATTATTACCAGATGGATTTCGCCCAGAGATTTGGGAATTCTTCCCTGATTGGGAGCAGATCAACAATAAACCAGCCAGATATCCACCAGAGGATCACAACCATGACTGGGATGAGATCTTAGGTAAACCAGCGAAATTCCCACCAGAGGATCACAGGCATGATTGGGGTGACATTGATGGAATACCAACTGAGTTTCCACCAAGCAAACATGAACACACCTGGGATGAGATCAATGACCAACCAGAATTCGCAAAAGTAGAGCCTCTTGCTACTCTGGGAGTTTCTCTTTACCAGACTTGCAATGTCCCTGAAAGGATCTTTTTGAATCACCACTATGTTCATGTGGAAGGGACACTTGCAAATTCAGCTATGATAGGACCATTGCATATTAGAACATTACCAGGCTCTTATAATCCACCACCAGAACCAGGAGCAACCATACCAAATATCTTTGTGTCAAGCTACATGGAGGTTGACATACCCACAGATACTTTTAGAGTTCCAACAGACCCAGCAACCTACCAGAATTACAACTCAGCCATACAGGTTCATGTAACAGATGTGAGCAGTTTAGATGGATCAAGACCAATGATAGTATTCAGTCGAGATAAATATTCCTACATTCCCATAGTGGGAACTGCAAATGATAATTATGGAAGGGCAGAACTTGCATGGATAAAAACAGATTATGGTGGGGTTCTCGAAGCCAATCAAAGAATGGCTGCAAAAAACATTCACAACGAAAATATATCGAGAGTGGTAACAGAAGATTATTTAGAAGATCAAGGATATATTGACGAAGGAGAACTAACGAATATTCTTTCTTTATTCGTGATTAAAAATGATACAAACCTTACAGTCACAAGTAACATTTACACCAGTAACATTTCAGCAAGTAACATTTGGACAAGTAACCTATGGGCAAGTAATATATGGACAAGTAATATTTACGGAAGTAATTTAGAGGTTGACTACTTGACTGTGAATATTGAAGCAAACCTACCAAATCATCCTACTTCTAATGTTGTTTTGGATTGGATTGATAACCACACACACACAAAAGATGAGATCACAGATTTTGCACATGATCATTTATGGAGCATATAACAAATCCCCCCTCAACCTTCCCGCCCAGTTCACACACTCATGACTACTCAGAGATCACAAACTCTAATCACAGACACATTTGGAGTGAAATAGATGAACAGCCAGTATTCGCACAATTGAATGCAATCGGAAACGTTTTTAATGGAGTCACACTTTACCAATCGATTAATACACCTGAAAGGCTATTTTTGAATGATCATTATGTTAGTCTCAATGGGACTTTTACAGGTCAAACAGGCACTCCAATGGAGGGAACTCTTGCAGTAAGATTACCCAGGGATCCAATTGTAAATGGAGTTTATGATGGCGATTTCAATGTAGGAGTAAATGATACTTTCCCCAGTATCTATGTAACGAATTATCACCCAGGTGAAACAGGACAAGTAGAGAATTTCTCGGCAGCAATACAAGTAAATGTAACAGATCAAAGTGCATATGATGGAGCAAGACCTAAAATAGTTTTCACAAGGGAGAAAGTTGTTAACTATCTTCCCGTTGCAGGACAACCCACAGATGATCACGGTAAATGTGAGATGGCGTGGATAAAAACGACATCAGGTGGCGCCTTAGAAGTCAATCAAAGAATGGCGGCAAAAAACTTACACAATACCACCCTTTCGGGTGTGGTTACAGATGATTACCTTACCAATAAAGGATATCTTACGACCGCGGATTTAAGCAGTTATGCAACCGATGCAGAATTAGCGGCGGCACTTGCGAATTATCTACCTCTCACAGGTGGAACTGTAACAGGAACTGTGAATGCTACCACTTTACAAATTGGTGGAACCACAATACCAAAATGTTACGATTTTGACCAATTAGATGTGGTTTCGACAGATAGAAGCGCAAATAATTGGAATTTAGGGTGGACACCAAGAACAGGTCAAGCAGGATGTTACACAACACCACAAAATGATGAAGATTGCAGTGCTTGTTGGATGAGGTGGAATGTCCCCACAGGAATGAAAACGTTTTATATTCAAACCATGTGTTGGTCTAATTGTAGATATTTTGACATCTATGGTCAAACAGCCAATGGTAATCAACATTTCCTTCGGCGTTTAAATGTTTATCAAGGTATTCAAGCATCAGTACATGATGGAACACAATCCAGTATACTTTTCATCTCTATAAATTGTGAGTTTTACACAAAAATATATGTTCAAGGTCGAAAAGGTAGAATCCATCTTACAGGTGTTTTTGGGTGGAGTAGACAGAGGGCAACAGATAATGAGATTGGGATGATCTCTTGGGATAATATATTTAGTAAACCATCATTGTACTCAGCCGCAGACCTTCCAGCAACAGCAAAATGGACAACTAACACATGGTTAAAATCAACAGACAATATAGAAAGATTTTGGTTTGGTAATAATGATTGTACATATATACGAGGGAGAACAAATGGAGATAATGCGTGTGTTGTATTCAGAAACTCAGCAGATGCTACAATTTTACAATCATATGAAAACGGCAACCTTGCGATTACTAATACTGTGTCAGCTCCAACCATAAGTGGAACGATTATTAATGGGGGTTCAATTAATGCGACTACAAATTATAAATTTGGCGACAAAACAATGCCCCGATGTGTAGAATATGACGCAATTGTTGCAGGAAATTCGCCACATGGTTATGCAGGAGGTTGGGGTTTTGAAGGTGGAACAGCATGGGAACCCTACTATAATTACGGTGGGTATGCTTCCAATAATGAGAGTGGCGACACTGTTGTTAACGGCTCATGGATTGATTACACAATACCCACTGATTTATATACGGGAACAGCCCACTTAACATATCTCCCTTGGGTAAATTGTCGTTACTTTGAGATTTGGGGAATCAATAGACAAGGTAATGCGGTTTTCATTGCAAGAGTGAATAGTTATCATCAATATGAAAGCGCACCAGATGGAAACCACAATGGTTTACAAAATGTCCCTATTATGTTGGGAAATCGCTTTACTCGCCTTCGTATTATTCCAAAGGTAGGAAGAGTTCACATTATGGGCATTGGATTTACTCGCACTTGGACAGGAAGTAGTTATGGTGGTCACACAGGTTATGTTTCTTGGGATAACATTTATAGTAAACCAAATCTACTAACTCCAAGTTTAGTGGGAAACATTATAGGTTTTGATACTTGGAGTGGAACAGGTAGTGGTGGTCTATCATTCAGTGGTTCTTGGGAACAGGTTGGACAGCTTCTGTTTCTAATCCTGTGGATGGATTTTATAGTATTGTTGAAGGTGATTCAACAAGTGGAGATTGGGCGCAAATTGAAGTCCCCGCAAATATGCAAACATGTCACGTTCAATATTTGTGTTGGACGAATTGTAGATATTTTGATATTGGAGGTTATCGATCGGGTAGATGGTTCCACATTATGCGTGTAAATACTTACCAGGCTATCTCAAATTATGCATCCGCAGATTATCACGATGGATTGGCGTGGGCTTCTTTTGCTTGTGATTATTTCACACATGTTAGATTTGTTGCAAGGAAAGGGCGATGTTATATTGGAATGGTTGGATGGACGAAAGAAAAAGGGAGAACCTCACCAGCAAATGGTATGATCAGTTGGGATAATGTTTATAGTAAAGATGCTCGCACAACTTGGGCAACCGGAACTTGGATAACATCAGATGATAATTATGGGAGAGTTTATTTTGGTTCATCATCAACTACATACATTAAAGGTTATGGTTACGAAATGATCCATTTTAGAAATGGAAACGATATAACAATGCAAGCTTTTTATAATGATGGTAACGCTTACTTTTGGGGATGGCTTACACAAGGAAGCGATAGAAGATACAAAACCGACATTAAAAATATAACCGGCGCCCTTTCAGCGATCGAAAAATTACAGGGTGTGAGTTATAAAAAGATTGGTGATGAAAACCAGAAAGTAAACTTAGGTTTGATTGCGCAAGATGTCCAAAAAGTCATACCAGAAGTAGTAGGTAAGAATCACGAAAATTATTTAACCCTTGCTTACACCGGTTTAATTCCTGTTCTCATAGAAGCCGTTAAAGAATTATCCCAGAAATGCAAAGATTTAACACAAACCTGTGAGAATCTCCAAAGTCAAATCGACCAAATAAAAAATGTCACAGTATAATAAATGGCGACGTATCCACTCGGTGGAACTCCTTCCACTACTTCTGAGCCTGTCGCTCTTGCTTTTGATACTATCAAACTTGTAGCCGCGCTACAAACTGTCGAAAAAACAATTCAGCAAACTAACAAACTGTCACCGGTTGTTCATGAATATAAAAACCTCTTGGTCAATGTACTTGCGCAATCGGCTTATGGTGACCCTGTTGCTAAATACACTGAATGTGATTCTAACCTCAAAGCGATGACATCCAACATCCAATGTCTAACAACCGCTTACCAATCTCTTGGATCCAATCTAATTGCTTTGGCTTGAATGGTGTTTATTTTTCTTTCCTTCTTAGTAAAAGAAGCAATGGGTGAATATAATCGAGTCCAACTTCCAATATATTCCCTTGGATCCCCAGCAATGCACTTTCGCCAGCATGAAGTGAATGATGAGGTTCGTGGTTTAGAATCAACAGAGAGACCCAATTCCAATGGTAACTCCTTTGATAAGAATTCGATTATTCGAGTTAAAGAACTGAGAGCAGACAAGAATTCTGGTGTGGTTAAAACAACTCGACTCCTTGTCTCAAATGCGAATTTCTTTCAACCTACTAATGGAGGTCCTGATGCTTACAGTGTTGATCTGAAAGCCCTTGATTTCGATAAGAATTCTGCTGCTGTCACTGTGAGATCAGGAGGAGCATTTATTGGTGGTGGTTGCAGAGTTTCAGGTCAACTCTCCTCATCAATTGCATACAATGATGTCCCAGATACTCTTGAACAGAATGTTGAAGACCCACAACGAATTCGATTATATATACCAGTTGCACAACAGCCAATTATTCAATTTTACCAAGGTTATACTGTCACACTTGAAAACTCTGAATTGATTGAAGGAACCAAAAGAGTAATGAGAGGGCTGGTCATTCCTTCTGCAATGCTTTCTTTATGTAGAGCCAACAATAACCAGCCAGGTCACAGATACAATTTCAGTGTTCAAGGATATGATCATTTCGGCACAGGGTTCTGTGTTTATAATAACAATTTCACCTATGATCTGTTTGTTACAGATATTGGAAAATATACAATTACAGTTATGGGTATCAGAACAGATATAGCTGCTGTCTCAGCTCTAAGAGGTGTTACTCCTGATACTCTTTCTCAAACAGGGTTTTATTCGGAACCAGATGTGATTGATGACCCCACCCCATAAAAGATATATCTGTTTAATGTAAAATGGCTGAGCAACCCCCACTTGAACGAATTATTACACCCCAACTATCATTAGCAGCACCTGCGAATCACGTTTTGCAGCATGCTACCTTTGATGATGTAGAAGGTCTCCAATCGACAGAAGTACAACCTACAATGAATACCTTTGGTTGCACCCATAAACTGAGATTGCAGGAACTCAGATGTGATAAAAATAATGGTATAGTTAAGACAACGAAACTCCTTGTCACAAATGCGAACTTTTCTGCCCATTATGGAGACCCAGACAGTTATGGTGATCCTCTTTCTACTTATTCTTTTGAATCTCGGTCGGGAGCTATTAACTGCAAAACGGGGGGAGCATATATTGGTGATGGTCTTCGGGTTGGTGGAGCTGTTGGTGCGCCTCTTTTCGTAAATGATCAACCCAATCCCATTGATCCCAACACCAGAATTCGCACCTATGTCCCCAGTATGAATGCACCATACATTATAAAGATCTTCCCAATTGTTGTGCATGAGCAGACATCAGTAGTTGATTCTCTTGTTGAAATTGGTGACCACTACAAGGTGGTTGTTGATATTCCACCAGATGTTTATGCTGTCTGTCAAGTGGAAGGTGGAACCCCAAATATTGCAGTTGTGATCACCCCATATGACAATTTCGGAATTGCTTATCATGGAGTGAATTTCGGTCTTGAAGATTACCAGTTCTTGGTGAGAGCCACCAGGTTTGGTATCTACAAATGCATTCTCTATGCTGAGAGAACCGATGCTATTGCAAAACAGAATACATATGCAGAATATTACGGCACAAATCGCTACTTCCCCATTTTCGGACAGGATACTGCTCCATAGAAATCTCAGGTATATATAGAGAGAGGGATGGATGATAAAACAAAGAAATTCATAGAATCTGCAATGATGGTTCATGGTGATGCTAAATTCGATTATAGTGAGACAGTCTATAAGAAAGCACAAGAGAAGGTCTCTGTTAGATGCCTTAAATGCAACAAGATCCTGCAAACCTACCCATTTAATCATGTAAGGGGCAGTGGATGCAGAGAATGCAACAAGAAATCCTCTCATGCATATAGAAAAAAGACGACATCAGGAATTGTGATAGATGATAAACCAGTGGTACTGTACTTTGATTAGATCTTTGAGAGAGAGATGAGGATCTTGCCCCATTTTCCCTTTGTGATTATGCATGTATCAAAACAGTTTGGACAGGTCTTATGGTAATGCAGCAGGTTGATATCCACCAACTCATAAGGTAGCACTCTTGCTAAGATGGTTCGCATTCTACCAATCGCGTTTTTAATTTTTCTAAATTATTCATAAATGAATACTCATCGAGGTTTCCATGTGATGCTGGATTACAAATTCAGAACCCAATTAGCAGTAGGAGTGGAAAACTTGGAGACAACAACCCGGTGGTTAATGCAGTTCTTACAAACTATTGTTCAAGAGCAAGGTATTCGAGTAGTTCACAAGCATTGCGAGATTTTCGATGGTGGTATTTCTCCTCCTGGTTTTGCAATGGTTCTTCTGCTGGATGAGAGTCATTGCACTGCTCATTGTTACTCAAATGAAGGTATGTTGGCGATTGATATATTCAGTTGTGGATTAGAAGCAGAAAGAAAAACCACGAGAGTATCTCATGAGATAGATGAGAGAATAACAGGTGTGTTTTCAGGGTTGGAGAAATCGGAGAAACATAGAGTATTGCGATTTCCGAGTTAGTTGACACTGAGAAATTCAGAATTTCAGATGGTCTTACTGAAAATGGTCAGATAATCGGGTGTGACACCTATTTAATTGACTGTGACGCCTCTTTAATTGACTGTGACGCCTGTGACGCCTGTGACGCCTATTTTCAAACTTTCTAAAATTTTCAAAAATCTACATACTTCTGAAAACAGCCGTCACAGCCGTCACAGGCGTCACACCTAATTAAAAATGGAATCTATCTCTCTTACTGAGATATTCAAAATATATTCTTGTCTTACTGAAATCCGACTTGTGACACCTCTGACACCTCCAAAACACTATCCATTAATCAACCTTTTTGAAAATGCGAAGTTGTCTTACTGGAAATGGTCTGCAATTTCGCTGTGACACCTATTTTAATTGAGTGTGACGCCTGTGACGGCTGTGACGCCTACTTTCAAACTTTTTAAATTTTTCAAAAATGACAGACTTCTGAAAACAGGTGTCACAGCCGTCACAGGCGTCACAGACATTCTGCCCCCCTTACTACTCTTCTCAAAAACAGAAATATATCTTACTGAATATCATTTGAATACTATCTGTCACACTTGAATTCATTTATTTTGTTTTATAGAACATCTGCAATCTAATCGATTGATCAATTGGACATAATGCAACTCAGTGACAGTTTTTCGATGCAAAAATGTTCATCAGCAATCTCATCGATTGTTTAATTGGACATGATGCAGTTCCGATATATTCCAATAGAAAATCGCGCAATCTTCTCAATTGTTTAATTGGACATAATGCAACTCTGTGACACTTTTTCGGTGCAAAAATGTAAATCCGCAATCCCATCGATTGTTTAATTGGACATAATGCAACTCTGTGACAGTTTTTGCGTTTTCCGATACAAAATGGGCGGTGGTCTACTTCAATACCGATGAGATATATCGAGTTTATGCGAATTTATGCGAATTTATGCGAATTAATCGCGATTATATCGTTCTTTAAGTAGTTTAATGTTAATCAATCGAAGTTATATATATCGACAAAGAACATAATCTATCGATATAATATCGATTGCATCAATCGTGAATATGCATTAAATTAAACGCGTTTATCATTTTTAATACAAAGTTTGCATTAATTTATACAAAGTTTGCATAAAAAGTTAAAGAAATTAATCGATAAATATGTATTTTAGTATTAAATTAACACATATTGAAAAACGAATTTAAATCCAGAGTGAATCGAGATCGCGAAGCGATCGAGATGAACGAGGGATTTAAATTCGTTTTTCAATATGTGTAACAAAAGGAAAGACCAAAGACGGTGAAAGCGTTGTTATCCATAATGGATTTTCGTATATTATCGAAAAGATCGATGAAACCACACTTACGATTTCTGACTATGCAGATGAGAGCATTATCATAGAGCTTCCTTATGATTCCATCAAATATTTCACGCTTCCCTACTCTACTGCGGGTCATGTTGCCCAAGGGGACACGATAAAAAATAAGCGGGTGGTTGTTTTCGAAGCGAATTCGACCCGTGTCAATAAGTATTGGTTGTGGGTCGCACTCACCCGCACGCCGTATTTGAAGGACACAGTGCTTTGCATTGATGAAAGTGAAAGCTATGATTTGAGCGCGTTCAAAAGCCGAATGCATCGATTAATTCCGGGATACAAGCAACAAGACCAGGAGGCAGAGCGACCTTATAACGAATTACTATATGTTACTTACGAATGGATTAAGGATAGGTTTGGCATTCAAAATGGGCTATGTTGGAGATGTTACCTAATCATGGATTACGACGAAGTTTCGGTAGATCGTATTAATAATGCGGTCGCTCATGTGATCGGGAATATTTCCCTCTCTCATAATAACTGTAACTGTGCCGCGCAGTAATGGAAACCATCCTTTCATACAAGAAATACCGGCAGAAGTTGATAAATGATGGCGTGACCTTTGATGAATCAAAATTAAAACAACAGTTTGCAAACTCGGAACTACAACAAATTTTTAAGAAACCAAAGAAACCTAAAACCTTTTTACGTATTGTAGCTAAGCCCCGTTCATTCCAAGTAGATATTATGTTTTTTAGAGGATTCCAAACAGCCAATAGAGGCATAGGTAAGGCTCTTAGTTTTATTGAGATTCTGAGCCGAAAAGCATTCATTTACCCATTTAAAGAGTCTTCCGAAATTCCAGGCATTTTAGATAGGTTCAAGCGTGACGCAGGAAGAGTAATAGGATTAGCAGGCGATAATGAGTTTAGCAGTGCGGTTTATCGTGAATGGTGTAATGTAAATGGTGTAAGACTTTACACAGATGTAGCAAAAGACGACCATGTAACAGTTGGTAATAAGTTGGGAATCATAGACAGATTCACACGAACATATAAGCAGCTTTTGAAAAAGGCGATGGTTGCAAAAGGGACAAGTAAATGGATAGAATTAATAGGAGAGGTTGTTTTAAACACTTATAATACATCTCCTCATTCTTCTTTGAAGAACGACACACCAAATAACGTATATAGTAATGACCAAAAGCAATTATATATTTATTTACGTGACAAAGTGCATAATGACAGAGTAGAAGAGAAGGGTGATGTGAAACCGGGCGATACAGTTAGAGTGTTGGAACCAAAAGGAATATTTGATAAAGAAGGTGCAAGATTTAGTAAGAAGGTTTACACAATTGGTATGAAAGACTATAACAGATTCAAAGTATTAGAAGATATAGACGGAGATGTAAAAGAAGTAAAGAGACGTTTTAAGAAGCAAGAATTACAGAAAGTGAAGAAAAATGAGATTATAAAAATTCCCGATCAGAAACGAATAGAGAGGGTGAAGAAAACGAATAAAGTGAATGCGAAGTTAAAGAAAGAAGGAATAAAACCGAATCGAAAAGTGGTAGTGAGAAAGAAGTATAATCTAAGAAGTAAAACGAAGTAAAATGTAGCCATGGCGTGAATTATTTGTTTTTGTTACTGAATATCGTCGGAATGATAGGCGCGAATTGTTTTCAGTGGGCGATATGGATGAAATGTGTATGAAATGTGTCGGAATATCGTAAGGTGGTTTGATGAGTGAATTGTGTATTTCAGTGTGCGATATGGAGTGGTTGCTTACATGGTGGTTTGATGAGTGAATTGTGTATTTCAGTGGGAATTTCTCGATTAGAAATATGTATTTCAGTGGTTGCTTACAGAATATCGTAAGGTGATTTGATGTTTTTGTAGTGAATTGTGTATTTCAGTGTGCGATATGGATGAGAAATATGTATTTCAGTGGTTGCTTACAGAATATCGTAAGGTGATTTGATGTTTTTGTAGTGAATTGTGTATTTCAGTGGGAATTTCTCGATTAGAAATATGTATTTCAGTGGTTGCTTACAGAATATCGTAAGGAATCCCGATGTTTTTGTAGTATTCCGGGTTTTTTCGCCAATGTAGCCATGGCGTAATACTCGACTCTAGATCATACGTCTAGGCGCCCGGGCGCCGTCGGACTAGTTACTGCGGTGTCCCCTCCAGGCTAGCAGCCCCCTCCAGGGGAGGGGCGGCGGGGGGTACGCGTGCGTGCGGACCAGCGGTCGCAGATCCATATGAGGTAGGTGCAGGCGAGGACGGTGAGCGTGAAGAGGACCATGAGGACGCGCCAGGGGTCCGCCACCATCGCGATCTTGAAGGCTGCCGGGGCGAGTTCGCGAGAGAGAAGAGGAAGAGACGATAAGGGAGGGCGCGCCGACGAGGCTGTTGAGGCGGCAGTTGTGGCACCGCGCGACGTGCCGCGCCCGCGGCGTGAAGAGGTCCGACCGCAGGTACAGCAGCCTGCCCTCCGGCGTGCGAGTGAGGAGGGCGGGCGGGGGTACGGCGAGCTCGAAAGGGGGGTACACCGCGCGCGTGCCTGAGGAAGAGGTACGACTTGACGACGGTGAAGGAGCTGAGGGCCCCCTCGATGTAGAAGTACGCGTCTACCCCCACGCGCTGCTCGGGGGGGTACTGGGGGCGGGGCGCAGGGAGGGTACGGACCGCCAAGGAAGGACACGGTGAAGGGGGGGCAGAAGACACAAAGGACGATGCTCTCCAGGGCGAGCTGCGGGGTACGGGATTCGGGCGGGCGGGGATGTAGGCTGGGGAGGGGGGGGGAGGGGGGTACGATGCGCTTGCCTGGCGCAGGAGCCCGCTGGAGAGGAGAGTCGCGTCCTGAGGGGCGGAGAGTGGGGGGGGAGGAGACGTCAGGGAAGGGAAGAAGAAGGAGCGGGGGGTACGCAAGAATCTCGCCTGGGGTAGCAGGTTCAGGTTCCTGCTGAAGGCGACCCGCGCGCGAAAGTAGTTCCACGTTGCGACCACTGGGGACCGAGAGAGGCCGGGGGGTACGGGCTAAGCGGCGGGGGTACATGTGCAGGGGTTGCGATCGCGAGAGGCGCTCGCAGGCCGCCGATCACGAGGCCGTTTGCAAGCATGATGAGCTCCGCGGTAATGCTGCCGCCGGACTGGTCGAACCGGGTAGCGTAGCGGTACTCCGTCTGCGGGGAGGGGGTACCCAATTCAATCGGCGGGAGGGGGGGGCGAAGTTCTGGGAGGTACACGCACGAGGGTGATGGAGAGGACGAGGTCGCAGACGGCGAGAAAGCACTGCACGGCGCAGAGGCGCTGCATCCTGCGGGGCCGCGCGGCAGCGTGGCGCTCGGATGATTGACCGGGGGACAAGGGGCGGAAGGACGGTCTAGATCCAGAACCGCAGGGCCTAGGGCCGCAGGCGCACCGGTGCATAGTGGTCCGGAGAGCAATCGCCCCCGCCGCCCGGCGCGCGCTCAGCGAGGGCGCCGCCGGCCTCAGCGGGCTTCCGGCGGCGGCCCCGGCCGCGGAGGCGCCGCCGGGGCGCTTGTCGGGCGAGAGCCCCGCGCTTGAAGCCGAGGTCGCCGGGGCGAACATGTGGAACTCGTCCTCGAGGTGCATCCCGATGCGGTCCACCTGCGCTCGGGCGTCGGCCGCCGGCCGCTCGAGCGCTATAGCTCGCTCGAGCTCGGCAGGGAGAACTTGGGGCGGCCCGAGGCTCGGGCACCTTTAGGCGCGTCCAAGAGTCGAGATAGCTGGTTAGCGAGATCCATCCTTCCAAGAGGTTCGTGCTCACGCTCGAGCCTGCGCCCGCGCGAGCACCCGCGTCCGCTCAATTTACAACGACGCCGCTAAGGGCGCAGGACGGGCGCGGGCTCGAGCTCACGGTCGCGGTACATGAACTGCTGGATCTCGTGCTCCCGTCGCGAAGGGCGCGGGGTCGCAGCTGCAGGGGTCTCGAGCTCCGAAGCCGATGCAGCGGCACCGGCACCATTGCGGGCTGCGCTCGTCGAGCCGCGTTCGAGGAGGGCCTCGCTGAGGCAGTCCATCGCTTCGTCCGGTGCGTTGCGATGGCGATCGCTCGTCGCTGATCGCTGCAGCGGGGCGCGGCGAGCGCGCCGGTCTCCGGAGCTTCAAGGCTAGTTCAAGCTCGAGCTTGCGATTCGGTTACTTCAGCAGCCCTTCGGCAGATCTACTGGCGTACGTATACCGTGGTCCTGTCGAAACACACCCCGGCGGCCAGGCTGCTTTCTGTGCTGCTGCTTTCCAGCCCGAGACCAGTCCGGTAGGGCCGGGGTGCGTCAAAGCTCAAGCCTCGATCAAGCCGCCGCAGCTAGGCTTCAAAAAAAAGTAACTGAGTCCCCTTGCGCACGAAGTTGCCACGAATCGTGGATCCTTCAAGTCTTCGACTTCGGCTTCGCCTGATCATGAACCCATGATTTACGCGTACGTGAAATTTCAAAGCTAACATTAACTCGCTGCCAATTATAACCGAATACTGCGACGGCCCGGCCCGCCCGGGCCGCCCCCCCGCTACTGCTTCAGGGCGGCGATGATGGCGGCCGCTTGCTGCTGGAGGGCCCCCGCGAGCTGCGCCGCGAACGCCGCCTTCTCCTCCGCCACCGTCTGCGAAGCACTGGTTCGGATTCCGTTCCGGTCCGGCGCCGGTGTCGGACGATTCGGAAGCAGAGGCGGGCGGGCACCTTTTCGAACTCGGCGCCGGCCTTGATGCGCGCCCCCAGCGCCGCGTAGTCCGCCTGCAGCTGCCCGATCGTTTCCCGAAGGCCCGCCATCTCCGTCTGCCAGGAGGGTACGGGAAGGAAAGCGAGTCGGCCGGCTGTACCCCGGCCGGGCTCGAAGGGGGGTACGCGGCCGGCAGGCACCTTCTCCTCGGCGGAGCGAATGCGGGCGATCTGGAGCTCCCCCAGCGTCGCCTTCAGCTCCTCGCTCTTCGCCTGCGCACCGCGTGAGGGGAGGGGGGGATGGAGCCGGCGGGCGGTCCGTCGCGCACGGCCTCGCTCTGGCGGGCGGCGTCGAGCTCGGCCTGGAGCCGGTCGGTGCGGGCCTTCTCCTCCCGCAGCTCGACGTCCAGCACGCCCCGCGCCGCCTCCGCCGCCGCCGCCCGCTCCCGCAGCTGCGCCGACTCCTCCCCCACTACTCCTGAAGCCGGCGCCCCCGCCGCCGCCTCGCGCAGCCGCCCGCACTCGGCCTCCGCCTTCGCGAGGCTCTTCTCGGCGGCGGCCGCCCGCGCCTCGGCCTCCGCCCTCCCCCGGATCTCCCCCTCGAGCTTCGCCTGGAGGCTCGCCGCCTGCTCCCGCAGCCTCCGCAGCTCGCCCTCGGAGGCGGCGCTCTCCGCGAGGCGCGCCCGCGCCGTGTCCAGCTCCGTGCGGAGCCTCCGGGCCTCCCCCGCGTCCTCCCCGGGCGCCCGGTGCACGCTCTGCGCGCTCGACGGCCGGCTCGTCGTGATCACCTGCGCGCCCCTTTGAGGACCGGGCGAGCGCGCGTACCCCCCGCCGAACGGACCGTCGCGGCGTGCTTGGCCATCTCGGACCGCAGCGACGAGAGCTCCTCCTTCATCCGCTGCGCGTCCGCCGCGCCCAGCTCGCTGCGCGCCGGCCGCTCAGCGGGGGGGTACGCCCGATTTCGCGGGAAGGGGGGTACGGCGCGCTTCTCGGTGGCGCGGGCGATGGCGCGGGAGGCCTCCGCGCGGGCGGCGTCGACGTCGGCCCGCAGCTGCCGGTTCTCCCCTGCGCCGCCTCAGCGCCCGGGGCGGGAAAAGCCGGGGCGGGGCGGGGGGGCGGGCGGACCCTCGAGGGCGCCGCGGCGGGCGGCCTCCTTCGCGACGGCCTCCTGGGCCTGTGTGAGGAGGGCCTGGAGCTCCCAGGCCCGCCGCTCCGCCGCCTGCAGCTCCTCCTGCTTCGCGCCGCCGCCCCGCGAGTCGGTGCGGACGATGAGGAGCTCGTCCTGGAGGCGGTCGTTCAGCTGGAACGCCTTCTGCAGCTGCAGCTCGTAGCGCGTGCGCATGCTCGAGGCGTCCTCGATGCGGTCCATCATGTCCTCCAGCCGCTCCAGCATGATTTCCATCTCCCGCGCCAGCTCGCTCACCGTCCCGCCCCGCCTCGCCGCCGCCGTCCTCCGGCTGCGCGGGGCGCGTGCTTGTGTGAGTGGAAGAGGAGAGAAGGGAGAGGCGTGGCCGCGCGGTCGCGCACGCGGACCTTTTGACGAAGGTCATGTTTGCGGAGCTGCCGGCGTAGTCCGCGGCACTCAGAATGGCCGAGTAGAGTCGCGAGGGCTGCCGCGGGTCCGGCCCCGTCGCTGCTCGGGGCGGTGGGTGGGGGGGGCGCTCCCGGCGGCGGCGGACCAGGGGCGCCTCACCTGGTGCGCTCGGAGGCACTGGCACGTATCCGCCACCGTTCGCCGGTGCCGCTGTTGCTGCGGGGCTCTTCGCGCGCCCGTGGTTCTGCACGTCGGCGCTGTGCGGCCTCAGCTTCGACCTGGAGTCGTTGGCGGCGTCCCGGGGGCTCAGCGGCCCTCTGGGCAGAGGCGGGCCCTCGTAGTTTCGAGACTGATTCATTGGCCGTCGAGAAATCAGCGCTGCCGCTTTCAGGCCGCCAGAACTTGAAGTCTCAAATCGGCCAGCTTGGCTTAGCCAAACCGCCAGCGAAGGCTTAGCTATGGCAGCTGGCACAGTTGGGATGCCAGGCCTGACTCCTCCTGCTACTACAAAGCGGCCAGCTGCAAACTGCAAGAGCCTGATCTACAACTTTGTGCGGCCACACGGCAGGCCGGCTTGGAGTGTAACTGTGGTCTCAAAGCGGGTGACAGTGTTGCTTTCGCTCGCTGTGAGGAGCTGAGAGGGCTCGCTTCGGCGATAAGCTTGGTTTGCTTATTGTACCCCTAGAGAGACAAAAAATGCCGGCCGAAGCGCTTCCTCCTTCGGCGCCGGAAGCGGAGAAGCCTGAGAAGCCGACCAGCGATGCTAGCGAGGAGGAAGGCACGAGCTCCGTGAGCGAGGACGAGACGGGACCGATCTGTGACGTCTGCGGGGACAACGAGGCGAAGTACCGGTGCCCCGGCTGTGACATGAGGACCTGCAGCCTGCCTTGCGTGAAGCAGCACAAGGCGGACACGCAGTGCGACGGGAAGCGCAAGCGTACGGCCTTCATCCGCGGCGGCGACTTCGACGACAACGCCTTGTACAGCGGTGAGCGTCCCGATGCCGCCAGCGCACGTTGCGTACGCCCCCGCTCACCAGGCTCCCCGCCCGCCGCCCCGCCGTCCGCGATCGCCGCAGACTACGCCCTGCTGGAGGAGCTCAACCGCGCCCAGGAGACCGCGCACAGGACGCTGCGAGATCCGACGTTCCACGAACACCGCGCGGGCGCCCGGGCGGGACCGTCGCGGGGCCGCGGGGGGGGCCGCGGGGGCCGCCAGCAGCACGGGCCGGACCAGAACATGCAGAACCTCCCCATGCACCTACACCAGCTCGAGATCCAGGCGAGGAAACGCGGCGTACGGCTGCTATTCATGCCGCCTGGCATGCACCGCCGCAAGACCAACACAACCGCCTACAACAGCAAGCGCGCCCGGTCCCGCCAGCTGCAGGCGCCGCCGGCCGCCGCTGACCGCCGCGCAGGCGCCGCCTGATCCAGTGGCGCGTGGAGTGGGTCTTCGCAGCCGCCGGCTCCTCGCAGTACACGGACCGGTCCGCCGGCGCCGCCGCCCACGAAGCCCCGCCCCGCGCCGCGCCGCGCGCGGCCGAGCGGGCGGCCGCAGGATGGACGAGAACGTGACGCTGAAGGACGGCGTGGCTGCGTTCATCGCGGAGCGCGAGACGAACGCGCCGGTGCGGCAGCTCCTGCACGCGTACACCAAGGCCGGCCTGGACTCCCTCCAGTTCTTCATCCTCCGCGACCGCTGCCCCGTGCGCGCGCCCCTCGCGCCCGGCCTTGTTTGAGGCTTCTGACGTCGAACAGGCGAGCCACCCGTCGTACGAGCGCCTGGAGGCCCATTACCCGATCGGCGGCGCGCTCGCGCGGCACACGATCATCGAGTACCCCACCCTCTACGTCGCGCACCCCGGCGAGCTGGAGCGGTACCCCACCGACCCGCCGCCGCCGCTGCCGCCGCGGGAGCCGCGCCGGCCGGCGGCCGCCGCCGGCGAGGAGGGCGAGGAGGGCGAGATCGAGGGGGAGGAGGAGGGCGAGCAGGAGGAGGAGGACGAGGACGAGGGTGTCGAGGACGTGGGCGATCTACCGGAGGCTGTCCTTGCGGAGCTGGGGCTCCTCCCGGACCCGAAGCGGCCCCGGACCGAGCCGGCGGCGGCGACCGCGGCGGCTGCCTCTGCATCGGCTTCCGCCGAGGCGGCGCCGCGGGGCCCGCTGGGCTTCTTCAGCAGCCCGGACGTCGAGGATGGGGAGGCGGCGCCCGCGGCCCCGGCGGCGGCGGCGGCGGCGGCTCAAAAGGAGGCCCTGCCGCCGCCGCACCCGGCGTTCGCCCCCGCGCGGCGGGACGAGATGCCGCCCCCGCACCCCGCCTTCGGCCCGAGCCGCGGCGGCGGCGGCGGCGGCGGCAGCGGCGGCGACTGGAGGGGCGGCGGCCGAGGACGAGGACGAGGCCGAGGCGGCTGGGAGGACCGCGGCGGGCGCGGCGGGCGCGGCGGCTACGGCGACCGCGGCGGCGGCGGCGGCGGCTTCCGTGGCCGCGGGGGTACGGCGACCGCGGTGGGCGCGGGGGTACGGCGATCGTGGAGGGCGCGGCGGGCGCGGCGGCGGCGACAGGGGCGGTCGGGGCGGGTACCGCGGGGCCGCGGCGGGCGGGGCGGGTACGACGGCCCCGGCGAACGGTGGCACCACGGGGACGGTGAGGGTACGAGGACCGCGGGGACCGCGGGGACCACGGGCCGCACCACCAGGAGGCGCCCCGGCCCCGCCGGCCCCGGCCCCGGCCCGGCCCCTGCGCCGGCGCAGCACCGGCCGCAGCAGGCGGCGCCCTCCTCCGCCCCGGGCTCCCTTCTGGGCCCTGGCCCTCCGGCCCCGGCTCCTCCGCGTCGCTCCTGGGGCCAGGCCCGTCGGCGCCCCGCCCGGCCCCGCCGCCCGCCCCGTCGGGCTCCCTGCTCGGCGAGGCGCCGGCGCCGGCCCCGCCGCCCTCGTCGTCTCGGGGCCTCCCGCCGCCCTTCGCCGGCTGGTCGCAGCCGGCGGCGCCGGCCTACTCGCCGTACGCGTCGCCCGTGCAGCAGCAGGCGCAGGCGATGCTCCACGCGCAGCCCCAGCACCACCACCAGCACCACCACCACCAACACCACCACCAGCAGCAGCAGTACACGCAGCAGCAGCAGCAGCCGGCCTACTCGCCCTACGGCCCGCCCCCGCCCTCGCCGTACGGGCAGCACGGGCAGGCGTACCTGCCGCAGTCGCCGTACGGGCAGCCGCCGCCGCCGGGGCCGGGCATCGGGTACGGCGGGGCCTCGGCGGCCACGGCGGCCCTCCTGCAGGCTCGCTACGGCGGCTCCTAGCCCCGCCCCGCCCCGCCCACAGCCTATCGTGTACGCAGAGATGGCAGATTGTTAACGTCGACCATGTTGAAAGCATCGCTGATCAACTTCAACGCGTCACGGCGTACATGTGCATGCACACGAACACACGCTACCCAACCAATCTGTTGCGCGCGGGTTCTATCATGAGAGGTTCATGAGAGGTGTTCCCGTACAAGAAGCCGCCGCCGAGAACAAGTGCTTCGAGGGGAGAACTGCTGTTCGTGGACCCTGCGATGGGCAGGTGTCGAAGAAGAATGCGAGAGCGGTGTGCACGTATGGAAGAGTTGGGAGGTGGCGAACCGGTTGCCCTTCACGACAGATGCCCGCCAGCGCGTTGCCGTAGACGTCGTTGCCCTCGACCACGCCCCGCCCGTTCTCGTGCACATGGATGCCGTACTTCTTGCCGTCGTGTACCTTGTTGCCCCGCACGATGGGGTCCGCGCCGGTGTCGATCGCAATGCCCGCCAGCGCGTTGCCGTAGACGTCGTTGCCCTCCACCGTGCCACGCCCGTTCTCAAACACGAGGATGCCGCACTGCTTGCCGTCGTGGACCATGTTGCTCCGCACGATTGGGTCCGCACCGATGCCGATTTCGATGCCCCCCAGCGCGTTGCCGTAGACGTCGTTGCCCTCCACCGTGCCCCGCCCGTTCTTAAACACGAGGATGCCGCAGAGCTTGCCGTCGTGGACCGTGTTGCCCCGCACGATGGGGTCCGCGCCGGTGCAGATTTTGATGCCCGCCAGCGCGTTGCCGTAGACGTCGTTGCCCTCTGCGACGCCCTTGGCCGACCTTTGAAAAGCGACGCCACACCTACCACAGCCGTGCAGCACGTTTCCTATGCAGCACAGAATTATCGTATTGGGGCGGGAGGCGGAAGTCGGGGGCGGAGGGCGCGGCGCCCACCGCGCAGCGTCGGGGCCGTCTCTGCGCCGTTGACTAAGATGCCGCTGTAGCGAGAGCTGGACACGTCGCAGCCCTCCAGAAGCACCCGGCTTCCATCCGTGATTTGCACCGCAGGAATACCGGTAATGGTTTCAGGGAAGTCCCTGAGACCGGCGCCCCGTATCGTAATGCCCTTCACGCTCGGCGCAGCGGGCCCCGCGCAGTGCAGCGCGACGCCTTGGTTGCACTCGAGGACGGCCTCCCGCGGCCCGACGATGTTCACGTCCTTCTCGAGCACCAGCTCCTCCTTGTACCTACGAGGAGGGATGTATTCGAGCTTTAGCGGGAGGCCCACCGGAGGCAGCGGAAGGACTTCGCATCTGCACCATCCAGGGTAAAGGCGAATTGTCTGACCAGGCGCGGCTCGCACGACTGCAGCCGCGATGCTCTCCCCTGGCCGCACGTGGATTTCCCCCGTAACGGCCTGCGCGCCACGAGAATCAGCCCATCACGAGAAATGCCCAGGGTAAAGAGAGAGGCGGGGGCGGGGGGGCGGCGGGGGGTGGGTGAGAGGGGGGGGGAGGGGGGGAGGGGGGGGAGGGAGGGGGTGTGTGTGGCGGTGTCCGCGTACCGCAGCAGCGGGGCGGCGGGGCCGCGGGGGTGGCGAAGCCCGGCGGGGTGGCGGGGCGGCGTGCGCAGCGACGGGCGCTCCCACTGCGGTAGGGGGGAGAGGGGGTTGGGGATGGGGGGGGGGAGGGGAGGGGGGAGGGGGGGTGCGGCGGTGTCCGCGTACCGCAGCAGCGGGGCGGCGGGGCCCGGCGGGGGTGGCGGGGCCCGGCGGGGGTGGCGGGGGCGGCGTGCGCTGCGAGGGGCGCTCCCACTGCGGTAGGGGGGAGAGGGGGTTGGGGATGGGGGTGGGGAGGGGAGGGGGGGAGGGGAGAGGGGGTGTGTGGCGGTGTCCGCGTACCGCAGCAGCGGGGCGGCGGGCCCGGCGGGGGTGGCGAAGCCCGGCGGGGGTGGCGGGGGCGGCGTGCACAGCGAGGGGCGCTCCCACTGCGGTAGGGAGGAGAGGGGGTTGGGGATGGGGGGGGGGGGGGGAGGGGAGGGGGGGGGGTGCGGCAGTGTCCGCGTACCGCAGCAAGGGCGGGGCGGCGGGGCCCGGCGGGGGTGGCGGGGCCCGGCGGGGGTGGCGGGGGCGGCGTGCGCTGCGAGGGGCGCTCCCACTGCGGTATACCCCGTGTTAGTTCTACGGCCCAGGCCAGGGCCCTCGCCTACGTGTCAGATGCTCGCGGCGCCGGCTTGCCTGGGTCTGGCCTGTCTCCTCGTGCCAAAAATACTGCGGAAAACGGTCTCGACGCGTACGGGGGCGTAAAGGTGAAGAGAAGGAAGCGGACCGTTTGCCCGTCGGGGTTCTGGGCCGTGCTCCATCCCGGCGGCAGCTGTGGTGGCGGAGGGGGGCGCGTCGCCCCGGCCCCCGCCGGCCCCAGGCCCGTTCCGGAGCCCCTTCCTTCGCCCTGCAGCGGCGCTCAACAAGGAGTTTGTGAAGCGGTGCGGCGGGTGTGGCGCAGGCTCGTGATCACCTGCGACGAGTTTGTGGACCGGCTGGCGCCGGCACTGTGATTGACTGGGCTTGGGGCGGTCGTCGCGGCGGCAGCCGCTGCCGGCGCCGCCGCCGCGGGAGGCTCGCCCTCTATGCGGAATGGCTGCGCCGAGTCGAAGCGCTCGAGAAGTTCCCGCATCGCCGCGTCGCGGTGCAGCCTCTCCCGCATGTACTGCACCGCCTGCGTGCGAGGAGGCGTGAAGCGAGGCGAGTGCGGTGCGGCGCGGCGTGGGCGCGGGCCTTGATCATGAGGACGTGCTGCAGGGTCCAGCGCAGCTCCGCGTCGTGCATCTCGTCGATCCGCGGCAGCGGCGTCTGCGAGTCGACTGCGGCCGCTTCACGATCAGCGGTCGACAAAAGAGCTTAAGCGGCCGGGGAGCGAGGAGAGGGCACCCTGGGGGAAGTTGGGGACGCGCTCGCGGTCCCATACGATGAGGATGCGGCGCTGGGAGCGGACGGCGGCGGCGAGCTCCCGCAGAACGAACAGGCTCTCAAAGACATCTGCGGCGCGAGGAGGGCCGGGGCGTCAGATGGCGGACGCCGCGGGATGCAGATGCAGAGGCGCACCGGGGGTTATGAGGAGGACGAAGCAGCGCGTTTTTCGGATGTTCACATCGAGGTCGTGGATGTCGTCAAGCGTATCTGCGTCGAGGAAGATGCGAATCCCCGGGCGCATCACCTCAAGCTGCGCGGGCCATGATATATATAATGAGATCGAGCCGGTAATATAATGGACATAATAACCTCGACTTTGATGCGACCGGCGAGGTCGCTGGCGGTCGTCTGCTTGTGGGAGAGGAAGAGATCGTACTGGTACCGCGGCCGCCTGATACGTCGTTCCTGCAGCGGAGCATTGCAGTACGCGTCGATCGGTCGGACTCGATCGCGAGCTTGCGGCCGTTCTAGATCTAGCATGCAGCTGGCCGCACCTGATCATGAGCTGAGCTCGCTTTGGCGCTGTCGCTGCTGGAGAAGAAGTCGCCGATCGCCTTGATTAAGACGTCCATCGCAGAGCCGCAGCTGCAGCCAACCGGTTCCGGTCGACTAGTACTTTAGTGCTGCAGCTGCGGTTCGAGCTCGAGTCAGCGCGCGAGTGCTTACTTGTCAAACCTCGGAAGACGAGAGTCAGCGCGCGAGTGCTTACTTATGCGGGAGACGAGATCAAACCTCGGAAGAAAGGCTAGCAGCTGCCAGAAGCGGATGAGTTCGGCCCTCGTCAGCACGCGTACGCGTAAACGTCTACGTACGATCGGATCGACGCGTCTTCGTCACAGAGGCGCAGTGGTTCGCGGTTTGCTCCGATACAGGTGCTGGCTTGCCCGAATGAGCCGTCCCGCGTGTCTGCGTGGCTTGGGAGGACCTGCTCCGACCTGGAGGCGAAAAAGGCGGATCGATCTGGGGTACGCAGTTCGGAAAGCGCGGCAAGATGGCCCGCTGGTTCCCAGCAGCAGCGCTGCTGCTGTTGGCCGCGTTGGCATCGCTAGCACAGGCACATGGCAGCGGCGATGTCGTCGGATGCGGCGGTTTCGTCGAGGCATCCAGCCGGCTCGCGCAGTTGAAAAGCTCTACCGACGGCGCTGCGATCGATTTCTCGTCCGTGAAGGTGCGCGTAGCGATCGCGAGGCGCACGCGGGGCGTTCCCTCCGGGGGCGCGCCAAACACGCGCCATCGCGCCGGCACCCAGCGGAGGGGCGCTGAACGGCGGCTGTGGCTGTGCGCAGGTGAAGATCGTTACCAATGATGGAGTAGTGAAGTCGAGCACCGAGTGCTCGCCGTGTGAGCCCCCGCCCGCCCAAGCCGTTGCAGCGCGCCGCGCGCGCGTCCAGCGGCAGACATTGGGCCGCGCTAATCGCGCGACCCGCAGCCGGATACTACTTCCTGCCGGTCTACGACAAGGGCCAGTACCTCGTGAAGGTCGAGGGCCCCGATGGCTGGGCATTTGAGGTTCGCGCCACTCGCCCGGCCCGCCCGCCCGCGCAGCGCGGGGCTGACGCGGCCGGGTCGCCTTGCAGCCCGGCCAGGTCTCGGTCACGATCGGCGACGACAACATGTGCAACGACGGCAAGGACATCAACTTCCTTTTCACTGGCTTCACCCTCTCCGGCCGCGTGCGCGCCTCTCTATGTTCCGTGCGGTCTTCGTGCTCTAAACCGCGCGCTACCGTCCAGGTCACCGGCGTCGGCGAGTGCGCGGCCGGCGCGGGCCCCGCGGGCGTCTCCGTGTCCCTCCACCGTGGCGACCAGCCGCAGGCGCTGGCGACCGCTCAGACCGGCGCTGACGGCACCTTCTCGTGCGCTTCCGTCCCGCGACTGTTGCGGCTCGCTCCGCCTTCCTTCTCGCTGATCGATCAATTTCCCGCGGCAGCTTCTTCAACCTCTTCCCGGACACGTACAAGCTCGCCGCCTCGCACGCGTCCTGGAAGCTCCTGAAGGCTCGCGCCTCTCCCTTCTCTGCGCACCCGCCGCCCGCACGCGGCGAGCGCGACGCGCAGGACAAGGCGACCGTGACCATGACCTTCGGCAACGCCGAGATCAAGGAGCCTTTCCTCGTCTCCGGCTTCGATGTTTCGGGCAAGGTCGTCTCCAACAACGAGCCGATGACGGGCGTCGAGGTCTTCCTCTACTCGGACAAGGGCGCCGCCATCGAGGGCTGCGCCGCCCCCTCCTCCCCCGGCCCCAGTGAGCCCTCGCCTTCCTTCCACGAGCCGCGCTCTTTCTCTGTTCCTGACCGGCCGCGCGCAGTCGCCGGCAAGAAGGCCGTCTGCGTCGCCAAGTCGGACGCCTCGGGCAAGTACGCGTTCTCCAGGTGCGGCCCCGCGCCCCGCGCCCCGCGTCTCCTTTTGCTTCCCCTCCGACGCCGCCGTTCATCCGCGCAGCGTCCCCTGCGGCCAGTACTCGGTCGCGGCCCGGTGCGCCCCGCATTCTTCTCCTGTCCCTTCTTTCTTCTTCTCCTGATCCGGCTCGCAGCTACTCCTCCGCATACACCAACTTCGAGATCGAGCCTGCGTCGCTCCCGGTCTCCGTCCGCGCAGGCGAGTCCGCTCTCAAGCGTGTTCTCTAGATCTCGTTCGTTCGCGGGCTGACGGCGCCGGCTCGATCTCGCCGCAGGGAGCGTGCAGGTCGCCAAGCCCTTCTCCGTCGTCGGCTTCTCGATCGGCGGGCGCGTCGTGCTCAAGGCCGGCGGCGCCGGCGTTGCCGGTGCCTCCGTCCTCGTCGACGGCCAGCAGCGTGCCACGACCGACGCCAACGGGTGCGGCTCGTAGAGTAGAGGAGCACAAAAGAAATGCGACTGTCGCGGCCTGGCGGCCGGCCCGGCGCGGCGCTGACACGCCCCGCCGCGCAGCGCGTTCATGCTGGAGAAGCTGCAGGCCGGCTCCTACACCATCGACGCGAAGAAGGAGAACATCGTATTCGCGCCCCTGACCAAGACCCGCGTCGTCCCCAGGTGCCACCAAACCCAAGCTCCGCCAAATCTAATCCGATCTAATCTAAGCTCCGTTCCTCCGCAGCATGGCGTCGCTCCCCGACGTCGTGGCCTCGGGCTTCTCCGTCTGCGGCCGCCTCGCCATCGACAAGGCCCCCTCCGACCTCGGCAGGTGCGCCCGCCCGCGCCGAGCCGAGCAGAGGCCGCCTTAGCTCTAGCTCAGCTTAAGAAGCAAGCTCAAACTAACAGAGACGACCGCACAAGCATTCTTATCCGCCGCTGACGCGCCGCGTCGCCCCGCAGCAAGGCGCTGCAGCGGGAGGTCGTCCTCCGCAAGCCCGACGGCGGCCTCGTCCAGCGGTCCGACCCCGCCCGCCCCGCCCCGCCCCGCCCCCCGCCCGGCCCCGTGCTTCTAGGAGAGGGTTGAGATCTGCACCGCGGGCGAGTTCTAGCTCCGTCCCGTGATCCTGGGAGAGGGTTTGGAGTCTCGTCGATGGTGGATATTATTAATCTCTGCGCATGGCCGTTCGCTCGCCCGGTCAAAATCTGACGATCGCCCCGCCCCGCCCCCCGCCCCGCAGGATGTCGGACGACAAGGGACGCTTCTGCTTCGAGGGCGTCGCCCCCGGCGCCTACGCCGTGTACCCCACCATCTCCGCCGCCGAGCGGCAGGCCGGCCTGGCGCTGTACCCCGCCGAGCGCGAGGTCACCGTCGCCGACGCCCCCGTCCTCAACGCCGACTTCTCCCAGGTCCGAAACCGATTGAACATATTAGAAACGTGTTTTGGGAACCCTTGTTTTCAGTTAGAGTTCACTCATGTTCTCTAGTAGCTTGCGGCCCGTTAGAGACGGCTCCATTCGCTACGCTCCTAGTTCCCGGCCGCGACTCACTCACTCCGGCCTCGCGCGCAGAGCCGGGTGACGGTCAGCGGCAAGGTCTCCTGCATCGAGAAGCCCTGCGCCGGCGTCTCCGTCACCCTCACCCGCGCCGGCGGCTCCGCCCGCCCCGTCACCGCCCGCCTCGAGGGTCCGCCTCCCTTCCATCCGCGCGTCCAAACCCCTTCTCCTCGCCTCACCGTTCCCGGCAGGCGACGACTCGTTCAAGTTCGCGGAGGTGCTGCCGGGCACGTACCAGCTCTCGGCCTCGCAGGACGCGTGGTGCTGGGACAAGCAGGCCCTCACCGTCGAGGTCAGTGCGAACGAATCAGCGGGCAAACACTGGGCGCTTAGTCTTCAGATTAGCGCGCCGCGCCCGTCCCGGCCCCCTCCCACCAGCTCGCGAGCGAGGGAGCCCTCCCAAGCGAGCCCGGCCGGACCTGATCTACTCTCCCGCGTGCTCCCCGCAGGTGGGGAACAAGGACGTGGCGGACGTCGCCCTCTCCCAGAAGGGCTACGCCATGTCCCTCTCCATCAGGCGAGCCCGCCCCGCTCCGATTATAATGTTTGGGAGGCCAGAAGGCGGCTAGAGGGATGGATGGCTGCTTCGATCTAGCCGTCGCCAGCTCCCGATCCTATCTTTCGGTCTAGCAGTCGATCTAGCATCGATAACTGCGTCGATCTGTTCCTATCCTGTTTTTGCTGACGGGCGCCCCCATCCCCCGGCAGCCATGACGCCTCGGTGGCGCTCTCGCGGGAGGGCGCCTCGGACGCCCCGCAGACCCTCCAGCTCAAGCGCGGCCAGAGCCAGCACTGCGTCCCCAGGGCCGGCGCGCCCGCCCCGCCCTCTGCTAGGCTGAGCCGGCCTCGCTGAGCTGCGCCTCTTCTTCTTTTGCTTTGCAGGCGCGTACAAGCTGGAGCCGCGCGGGTGCTACAAGTTCGACAAGGAGTCGTACCGCTTCGACACGGCGCGGCCCCGCCTCGTCGAGATGGAGGCGTGTCCCCTTCTCCTTCTCTCCCTACTACTACTACGCATCCGCTGACTGCTCCCCGCTCTTTCTAGGTGTCCCAGTACCTGCTGACGGGCTCGCTGGTCCCCGCCGGCGGCGCAACGGCCGAGGCCGGCGCCGTGCAGCTCACCTTCAAGTCCTCCCGCGCCCAGTCCGACGGCAGTGCGCTCGCCCCGCCCTCGCCCCGCCCGTCTAGAGGACTCGGTTAACTATGGCCATCAATCTGCATATCTATCTATCTATCTATCTATCCTATTTGTGGTTAGCTTTCTATCTATCTATCCATATCTCCGCCCGCGCTCTTGCTTCTTTCGGACACGGCTGACCGCCCCCGCCCTCCGCCCTTCTTCCTTCTGGCTTTCGGCCGCGGCTGATCGCCCCGCCCCGCAGCCTCGGTGAACGCTGAGGTGGCGGACGGCAAGTACACTTACACCTACTGGGCCTCCCTCGGCGAGACCGTAGAGGTTCGCCCGCCTTCGTGTACCCCCCGCGCCCCGCGCCCTGCACCCCCTGACGTGCGCACGCGCCCCGCCTCCGCCCTTCGCAGGTCGTGCCCAAGTCGAAGTCGCTGCTCTTCTACCCCAAGACCCGCACCGCCTCGGTCACCAAGGCGCGCCGCCCTCCGCCCCTCCCATCCGAGCCGCCGAGAGGGCCGCCCCGCTGATCCACAGGGGCGCAGGCGGAGTGCCAGAAGCCGGTGGAGGCGATCGAGTGCCGCCCCGGCGTCTTCCTCAAGGGCAAGGTCGCCGCCGTCGGTGCGCCCCGCCGCCCCGCCCCGCCCCGCCCCGCCCCGCTCCGCTGTCCCTCGCCGTGCCGTCTTTCTCCAACGCAATGCACGGCGGCTCTTAAGATGTCACACACATGTCTCTACCTACCTCCCGACGCATCATCTGTCTGACTCCGCCCTTCCCTCGCGGCAGCCGGCGTGGAGATCACGGTGACGAGCGAGACGACTGGCGACGTGGTGGCGCGCACGACGACCGACGCGAGCGGCGCCTACGCGGCCGGACCCCTCTACGACGACCAGAAGTACAAGGTGGTGCGTTGCGGGCGGGCGGGCGGCGGGAGGCTAGGCCCTGGCGGCTGGCTGTTTCCCTTGCTCCTTCCCCCCCCCGCTTTCCCTCTTTCTTGCGCCGCGCGCCGCCGGGGGTGACGATATTCTATTTTTGGTCTGTGTTTTTGATGGACCCTGATATCAAACTCCTGTCCTACCCAAGCCCTACTACCCCACCTGCTTTTCCTCTTTCTTGCGCCGCGCCGCGCCGCGCCGGGGGTGACGATATTCTATTTTTGGTCTGTGTTTTTGATGGACCCTGATATCAAACTCCTGTCCGACCCAAAATTCGCGCGCGTCCCTCAAGCTTCCCCGCCGGTTCCAACGGACCTTTCCCCCCCGTTCGTTCCTCACGCGTCGGTACCCCCCTCCCCGCAGAGCGCCTTCAAGGACGGGTACGCGATCGAGGAGGACCCGTCGGCCCCCGGCCGCAACTTCGTCGCCTCCCGCCTCGGCTCCGTCCAGGTGCGAACGAAGTGGGGGGGGTAGAGGCTGGGCCGGGCGCGGCCGGGGCCTGCATGGGACTTCAGATCGGCCCGGCGCCTGCCTCTCCGTCCCGTGACTCACGGGCGGGGCGGGGCGGCAGGCGACCGTGACGGAGGGCGGCGAGGGCGTCTCCGGCGTGCTTCTCTCCCTCTCCAGGTCCGCTCAGATCAGATCTGATCTGATCTGATCTGATCTGTGATTCGATCTGACCCGGGCGCTCAGCCGCGGCTTCCGCTCGAACAACGTGACCCTCGCGGGCGGCCAGCTGACGTTCCTCAACCTCGCCCCGGGGGAGTACTACCTCAAGCCCGCCCTCAAGGAGTACGTCTTCACGCCCGCCGCCGCCGTGCGTACCCCCGCATCCGCCCCTCCTCCTGCCCGTACCCCTCTGCTCGCCCTTGCTGAACACGCCGCGGAACGGAACGAACGCAGACGATCACCGTGGGCCAGGGCGAGGCCAAGACCGCCTCCTTCGCCGCCTCCCGTACCCAGTACAGGTGCCCCCTCCCCCTCGTTTTCCCATAGGGTCGGGGGGCGAGGGTACCGCTTTTCCAATTTCCTCTTCCCGCGCGGGGGTGACGATATTTTTATTTTTGGTCTGTGTTTTTGATGGACCCTGATATCAAACTCCTGTCCGACCCAAGCCCTACTACCCTCCCGCTTATCTCTCTTTCTTGCGCCGCGCCGCGCCGGGGGTGACGATATTCTATTTTTGGTCTGTGTTTTTGATGGACCCTGATATCAAACTCCTGTCCGACCCAAGCCCTACTACCCTCCCGCTTATCTCTCTTTCTTGCGCCGCGCCGCGCCGGGGGTGACGATATTCTATTTTTGGTCTGTGTTTTTGATGGACCCTGATATTAAACTCCTGTCCGACCCAAGCCCTACTACCCTCCCGCTTATCTCTCTTTCTTGCGCCGCGCCGCGCCGGGGATGACGATATTCTATTTTTGGTCTGTGTTTTTGATGGACCCTGATATCAAACTCCTGTCCGACCCAAGCCGCACGCCCTTCCCACTTCGACCCTTTCTCCCCCCCTCTGCTCCCCCTCTTTCCCCTCCGTTTCTGACGCCGGGCGACGCGGCGCAGCGTCTTCGGTGTTGTCCGCTCTCTGAACGGCGACGCGGAGAAGGCCGTCGCCGTGGAGGCCGTCGGCCCTAAGGTCCGTGTTCCCCCTTAAGGCATAGCGTAGCGTTGCGTTCTGCTTTCGTTTTCCGGTCGAGAGCCCTCCCTTACGGTCTGGCGGCCGCTGTGCATCGGCCTGCCAAACAACCCAGGGCGGGCATACGGAATCTAGACCCGTTTTCTAAAGGGCTGGGCGTGTTACCACCGCGCCCCGCTCTTCGCTTGATGGGCACAGCACCTAGCTCCCTCCTCTCGCTATTTAGCCCTCCCTTACGGTCTGGCGGCCGCTGTGCATCGGCCTGCCAAACAACCCAGGGCGGGCATACGGAATCTAGACCCGTTTTCTAAAGGGCTGGGCGTGTTACCACCGCGCCCCGCTCTTCGCTTGATGGGCACAGCACCTAGCTCCCTCCTCTCGCTATTTAGCCCTCCCTTACGGTCTGGCGGCCGCTGTGCATCGGCCTGCCAAACAACCCAGGGCGGGCATACGGAATCTAGACCCGTTTTCTAAAGGGCTGGGCGTGTTACCACCGCGCCCCGCTCTTCGCTTGATGGGCACAGCACCTAGCTCCCTCCTCTCGCTATTTAGCCCTCCCTTACGGTCTGGCGGCCGCTGTGCATCGGCCTGCCAAACAACCCAGGGCGGGCATACGGAATCTAGACCCGTTTTCTAAAGGGCTGGGCGTGTTACCACCGCGCCCCGCTCTTCGCTTGATGGGCACAGCACCTAGCTCCCTCCTCTCGCTATTTAGCCCTCCCTTACGGTCTGGCGGCCGCTGTGCATCGGCCTGCCAAACAACCCAGGGCGGGCATACGGAATCTAGACCCGTTTTCTAAAGGGCTGGGCGTGTTACCACCGCGCCCCGCTCTTCGCTTGATGGGCACAGCACCTAGCTCCCTCCTCTCGCTATTTAGCCCTCCCTTACGGTCTGGCGGCCGCTGTGCATCGGCCTGCCAAACAACCCAGGGCGGGCATACGGAATCTAGACCCGTTTTCTAAAGGGCGGGGCGCGCAGCCTCCGCGCCCCGCTCTTCGCTTGATGGGCACAGCACCACCCCACCTCTCTTTCTCGGCGCTTTCCTCCCCCCATCCCCACCCAGCGCCCCTGCATGTACCCCCGCCCCATCTCAACCGCCCGCCTCGCCTCACGCAGGGCGAGATCGAGGAGGCGCTGACGGACGCGGAGGGGGCGTTCCGCGTGCGCGGCCTCGACCCCGGCAAGACCGTGCGCGCCCCCTCCCTTCCGGGGGCTAGCCGGCCGGCCGGCTACGATCCTAAATTACATAGAGAGATGCCATAGAGTCCGGCAAGCCTCGGGGCGGCTCTTCGGTCGGGCTTGTCTGTTATCCGGGATTCCATTCCGTTTTCCGCGTTCCGTCCTGGCGCCGGGGGTGACGATATTCTATTTTTTGGTCTGTGTTTTTGATGGACCCTGATATCAAACTCCTGTCCGACCCAAGCCCTACTACCCCACCTGCTTTTCCTCTTTCTTGCGCCGCGCCGCGCCGCGCCGGGGGTGACGATATTCTATTTTTGGTCTGTGTTTTTGATGGACCCTGATATTAAACTCCTGTCCGACCCAAGCCCTTCCTTCCTTCCCCCTTCTCTCTCTTTCTTGGTCTCGTTTCGCGCTGGGGATTATCGGGCGCCCGGACGGCCGCGCTCGCGCGGCCCGTGAGGCGGCGCCTTTCGCCCCCCAGCAGAGCGGCGCCGGCCGCGGGGATAGTGCGCGCTGGGCTCGCCCCCGCGGGGCCCTCCACCCCGCGGGACCGCGCCCCGGCCCCCCGCCCGCACATTCCGATCCTTCCTAACCTAACCCAACCTAACCTTATCTACTCTTCCCCTCCCTTGGAGCCTCACCCTCCCTCCCGCGCAGTACACGGTGCGGGTGCGGGCGGGGGACGCGAACGCGCGGCTGGAGCGGGCCTCGCCCTCGGGCACCACCGTCACCGTCCCCAAGGTCCGCGGAACCTAATCTCAGTGGCCAGCTTCTGTACCCGGATCTAGATTTTGGGTCGATTTTAGTCGGGATTCTTTCCCTCTCCCGCGCCGCCGCCTCCCCCCGCGCCCGGCTGACCTGCTGTCTCTTCCCCGCAGGAGGGCGGTGACTCGCGGGGCCTCGAGTTCGTCGCCTTCCGCCGCATCAACAAGGCGCGCCCCCTCCCCCCCTCCCCCCCCCCCCCCTCCCCCCCCCCCTCTCTTTCGCTGAGGCCCGCCCCGCGCCCGCGCAGTTCGACCTGACGGGGGTGGTGGAGGCGGATCCCGCGCTCCTCCCCACCCTCACCGCCGAGGTCCGCGATACGCGTACCCCCGCCCCTCCCCTCTCTTCTCTCTCTAGACGCTCCACAGCTAGACGCCAGAGCGCCTGACCACAGCTAGACGCCAGAGCGCCTGACCTATAGCGCGTACCGTGCTCGCTCCACAGCTAGACGCCAGAGCGCTCTCTTTCTCGAGGCCGCTGTCGACTTGTTAGATGCCAGAGCGCCCGCCCGCCCTGCCGGCGCCCTCCTCGCCCCCGCCTGACCTCGCCTCCTCGCTCAGGTGGCGTCGGAGTCGTCGCCCGAGGTGGCGCTGAAGCAGCACCCGATGGGCCTCTCCTCCTTCTTCGAGTTCTCCTCCCTCCCCAAGGTCAGGCAGAGCCGGCCGGGGCGGGGCAGGGCGAGCCGGGCGGGAAAGGGCGGGGCAGCGCAGGGTGGGCGGCGGGCCAGAGATCTAGATGACGCGCCCCTCGCTCGCTTTCATGTGACCGCCTCACGTCGGCCCCCCGCAGGACCGGTTCGTGGTGCGGGTGCGCTCGACGCTCTCGACGCGCCAGTTCGACGTGCGCTCGACCGAGGCCCTCGCCACGCTCGGCGGCGAGCACGGCAGGTGAGGGAGGCGGAGGAAGATAGGCGAAGATGGGGGGCCGGGCTGACGACGGGCCGGCGCAGCGCGCACGTGCGGGTGCAGTTCGAGGCCAAGCCCAAGGCCGTCTCCCAGGTGCGAGCCGGCCAGCCGGCCAGCTTGTCGCTAGCCTGCCAGCTAGCTTGTTGCTGGCTTGCTAGCTTGCCCATCTCGCCCCCTCGCTCGCGCTCGGTCTGAGGCGGGGGCGCGCGCAGGACGTGGCGAACGCCTCCTTCCTCTCCCTCTTCTTCTTCGCCGCCGTCGCCGCCGCCGCCTTCTACCGCGAGCAGGTGACGATTTGATTTGGTGACGATTTGATCTGATCTGATCTGAGCTGATCGTGCCCCCCAGTCGGAGCGGCTGGCGAAGACGGTGCTCTCGGCGGTGGGCGTGGGCCCGGCGGAGCGGGCGGGGGCTGCGGGGCGGCGGACGCCCATCCCGGGCTCCAAGCTGCAGCTGCAGGCGATGGGCCACAGCTTCGAGTCGAAGAACGACTCGAAGAAGGGCAAGGCGTCCTAGCCGTACCCCCGTAGTCGCTCCCTACCCCCTCCCCCGCCCCCTTTTTTCACTAGGCTAGGCCCTCTCCCCCTTCCCCCATCGGTGTTGTACTGTAGGCCCCGTGTTCGCTAGTGCAGCGGGCGGGTCCGGCGCTCCGGCTGGCGACGGCGGGGGCGAGGGGGTGGCGAGGGGGCCTGCGGGGCGCCGGGCGTGCTACGCGGCTCTCTGGAGTGCTCTGCCGATGTCGACGGAAGGAGGCTGGAGGCTGCCTAGATTCGATGATCGTGACCAGGTCTCACTGTCAGGGCCTAGCTATCATGATCAGCTGCAGCTAAGCTGTTAGAAATTGCAAGTTGACTCACTGAGTCAATGGCGCAGGCTGGCGCGCCGGCTTCGACTCGGCGGCGGCGGCGATCTGAGGGCGGGTCCAGTGGGGGATCCGGAGCTCGAGGAGAGGCCTACTAGGCTAGGCCTAGGGGGGAAACGCGATCCGGAGAGGGGCCCGGGGACTCCGAGAGAGTCAGCGGGGAATTTCCGAAATCGGGGGGGAAATCGATATCGAGATCTAGGAGAGCGCGATTCGACGAATCAAGGATGAGCCGGAAGCGGGACGATTCGGACCGGCTCGTCGCCAACGCGAAGCAGGTCAGTGCGCGCTGGCCACGGCCACGGCGGAGCTCGCCGAGTCGAGCCACTCAGCGGCTGAACCCCGATCGCAAATGCGCCGCAAAAAGCGCCGCGGCGTACGGCTGCTTTGCTGCTTGCGGCTCAGTTCGCCCGCACAGGAAATATTCGACGCGGTCCACGACGCTTTCAAGGAGAAATCAGGCGGCTCGGCATCGCAAGAGGCCGAGCGCCGCATTGCCGACCTGCAGGACCAGAGCGAGGCGCGCCATTAGCTGTGCAGCAAACTCAACTTCCGCTGAAATATGTTTCCGGGCAGAAATTCCGTCTGAAGCTGCGCAAGGTGGCCGCAGCCTCGAAGGGCTCGGCGGAGGCGCTCATCGCGAAGGCGGAGGCGGCCCTCGCGAGCGCCGAGCCCGAGGGGGAGACGCTCGCCAGCGACCGCTTCGAGGCCGATGTCGCGCACGTACAGCGCGCTTTCCAGGTGCGCATGCACTCAATTCGAAGGCGGGGCGCCAGAAATTTCGAGTTCTGACCCCTCCCCCGCGTGCGCAGAAGAGGATCAACGAGCTGGTGCAGCAGTCGGGCAAACGCCTGAAGAAGACGAGCAAGGTCCTCTCGAGCGAGCAGTTCGACTAGCCGGCGCCCTCGCGCGCGCGCGCGGCTCACGCGGAATGCGCTCAATCTCGAATTGAACCAGGGAGGCGGGGCTCGGCTACTGCGCGTACGGCCGCCGCGCTGCCTAGAAGGAGATGACGAGGGAGGATTCGGCCTCCTCGAACTTGGCGCCCTTCACCTGCAGGCTCTTCAACCTGCGAGCCGGGCCGGGGGGAGGGATAGCTATAGGTCAGCGCCGCGGCGAGGGCGAGGCGGAGGAGGAAGAGCGCGGGGCGCACGCGGGGGGCAGGAAGAGGTTGCGGCGCTGGTCCCCCGCCTCGATGGTCAGCTCCGGGCCCGACTGCGAGAGCCGCACCTGCCCGCGCGCTTGGCTCTCAGCCACGTACAGCAGCGCGGGGCGGGGCGGGGCGGGCCGGGGCGGGGTGGGGCGGGCCTGGCCCTTGGAGAACCCGGGGAGGAAGAGGGTGACCTTCTTGGCCGCCGTGTCGATCGCCACGGGCTGCGGCGCCCCCTGCGCGACGGGCGTCAGCGCCCCAAGTCATCGGAGGCAGGGCCCCCCGGCTTGGCCGGGCCCCGGCATTCATCCCGGGAGCAGGCGCGGGAAGCTTCATTTCAAGGCTAGGAAGCCCGAGGAGGCTGGACTCCGGCTCGGCCCGGGTCTCCGGCTCCGGCCCGGGTCCCGTGATTTCAAGCTAGGAAAGCCGAGGAGGGCGGACCCTGGCGGCGGCGACGGGGTCCGGGAGGGCGGCGAGGGCGGCCTCCCAGCCGGCGCCCTCCGACGACGCCGACGCGGGGAGGGCGCCCAGCGAGGCCACCGGCAGCGGCGCCCACGCCTGCGCGCGGCGGGGCCGGCCCCAGTGAGGCGGGGCAGAAGGGAGGCGTCCTCGTGATGTGCGGCAGAACTTATGGCAGCCTAGGGCCTGCATGACGGCGGTGGAGGAGGAGGCGGCGTGACGTGCAACAGAGTCTAATTGTCTAAGTGCCCGAGTGAGACGGGGCAGAAGGGAGGCCTCCTCGTGATGCGTGCGAAGCCTAGGGCCTGGCGGCGTTGAGGGGGCGACGTGACGTGCAACACGACCGGCCTCGGGTCTCCCGGGTACAGGGAAGGCGCGGGGGCGCACCGCGGCGTCGGGGGCGGAGGCGCCCGGGGCGAGCACGCCCCCGATCACGAGGCCAGCCTGCGAGCAGCCGGGTACGAGTTTGTTTGTTTGTTTGTTTGAAGGGGGGGGGGGGGAAGGGGGGGGGATGGAGGCGCCCACCTGCATGGCGGCGCCCCAGAGGGGCCGCAGGTCGGCCGCCGGCCCGGCGACCGCGGCCCCGCCGGGTACAAGGAAACCAGCCATCTTCCCGGGGCTCTGCGAGGAGCCTTAGGTATGGGGGGGGGTAGAGGGAAGGCGGGGAGGGGTACGGTGTAGGCAGCGGTGACGCGCTTGAGAAGGTCCTCCCCGTAGTCCAGCGGGCTGCCCCGGGCCCCTCGTCAGGTCGGGCCGTTTCCGAAGTATAGCTCGGACGAGGAAGGGGTGAGGAAGCTTGGGGCGGCAGAGAGATAGGGGTAGAAAAAGGAGGCTCTAGGGCCGAGCGGAGAGGGGGAGGGTACGGCGCGCCTGGAGGAGGATACCCCCGCCGAGGGGCTGACGACCGCCGCCGTTGCCGCCTGCCGCGCGGGCCCTCGGCTGGGGTACGGCATCGCGAGGAGGGGAGGGGGGTACGGGGCGCGCCTGGAAGAAGGGGAGCAGGGTACGGAAGATGTCCGAGTCCTCTACGATTCTCCGGAAGCGCCGGACGTACCAGCCGCTCACCTGAGGCCGCGATTCAGACCGCGTACACGTACCCCGCTCCACTCTTTTGTCCGCTGGGGCGCACCTCCGCCGCGCCGAAAATGCGGAGGGTGGTGAGGTCACCCGTGCCTGTGGTTGGCCGGCCCCTCGGGTCGTCAGTAAGACGGGCGGGCGGGGCCGGGTTCGAATGCGCGCACCGTCGTAGATGATCGCGTCGTACTTGTTCGAGCGGTCGATCTGCGGGGGGTGGGGGGTACGTCAGGGATCCGAGGGGGTACCGGTGCACACGATCCGCGGGCGGGCCTGCCAGAGAGCCGCGAGGCCGAGGGCGGGGTCCATTCCGGGGAGGACCGGCAGCTCGACGCCTGGCGGGTACGTGAATCTCGGGGGCGAGGGCGGGGTACGGGCCAATCGCACCGAAGACCTCCGAGTTCATCCCGGGGCGCTGGAAGGGTACCGCGAGGTACTTCTGCTCGAGCTCTGTACCCCGCACGTGAGCCGCGGGCCGCGGCGCGGGGGCGCGTGGGCAGGGGGCAGGCGCGCCCTTCGTCAGCTCCCAGCCCTTCTCGAGGATCTGGGTGGACTGCGCGGCGGCGTGCGTGCGTGAGGGCCGACCCGCTGTCGCCGCGGCGCTTGGAAACGCGCGCGCGCACCCTCAGGTGCACGACTGAGACGTTCGGGGCGACCTCCACGGGGTCCAGGGAGAGCGCCAGGCCCTCGTAGAACTTGGGGAGGGGGTTCTGCTGGACGGCGACGATGGCGCGCTTGCCCTCCGACGCGAACTTGCGGGCCAGCGCCATGGCGGCCTGCGCGCGGGCCTCCGGGCAGGGGCCCAGCGTGGTGCAGATGTACGCCTTGCCGGAAGTGAACTCCTTGGCCAGCTCCGCGCTCGGGCTAGCGGCGACGTGCGGCGGCACGCCACGTACGGGGCCGATGGGCCGTGCCGGCGCCGCCTGGAAGCTCCGCGTGCGCCGGCCGAGGAACGCGGACCGGCTGGCGGAGAAGTCGCTCGACGCCGCGCGCGGCCGACCGAGCGCACCGCCGCCACTCGGCGAAGCGCGGCAGCTCGCGTGGCACCGCGTCGCGGCCGCGGCGGGCTGGACTGCCGTACGCGTCGCTCTGGCCGTCGCCGAAGGGAGCAGCGGCTGCGCGAACATTGTGGCCGGGTTGAAGCTGCTGATGCAGCGCAGACGTGCAGGAACGGCCTGACCGGTCTGGTTTCTCCCCCCCTCACCTGGGTACGAGAGAAAGTAGCGCGGCATCGGCTCGCGCTGTTCGCAGAGCTGGCGTTCCGTGGAGGCAACAGCGGCAAAGGCGGTTCTGTGTTGAATGAGTTGGTAGCATTCGGCCAAGCCATGAAAGCTCACGAGAAAGTTGGGGATGTGCGTATTCGAATCCCGCGACCCCGCCCCGGCCCCTGCGACCGAGCGGCGATAGCGCTAACCCATGCACTTCTTCTTGAGCGTTTCTAACCCGCGCCGCGCCCTCCCTCCGCCCGCGCGCAGATCGAGGATGGGCTGGATAAGAAGGGCGATGATTTCGAGAAGGGCGCGGACTTTCCCTCGAAGCTGCAGGCCACCGTCGCGGTGAGCGCGGGGATGAAGCCCGAGACGCAGCGCATCGCGATGGCGGTCGCATTCTACTTCAGCACGTCCCTCTGCGTCGTATTCCTGAACAAGTACGTTATGAACTACGCTGATGTGAAGGTGCGGTGCCTCGCCGCTGCCCTGCGCGCCCGCGCGCTGCCCCCAGCTGACCTCCGCCGCGCTCCCGCGCTCCGCTCCAGTTCCCGCATCCGCTGTTCATTACCTGGTTCCAGCTGCTGGTGGCGCTCTTTATGATCGTCGTGCTCGGCGAGATGTCCCGCTCCGTGCAGGCCCTTTCTTTCATGCCTCGCTTCGAGTTCAGCCTCGACAAGGCGAAGGCGGTCACCCCGCTGACCATCATCTACGTCGCGATGCTCGCCATGAACAACCTGTGCCTGCAGTACGTGGAGGTGTCCTTCTACCAGGTCGTGCGGTCGCTCAACATCTGCTTCAACATCGCCCTCTCGTACTACATGCTCAACCAGTCGATTAGCCAGCGCGTGCTCACCTCGTGCGGTGTTGTGTTCCTTGGCTACGTCGTCGCGTCGTACGGCGAGGTCAACTTCTCGTGGATGGGCATCATCTACGGGATCCTTTCTTCCCTCTTCGTCTCCCTCAACTCGATCTACGTGAAGAAGGTGCTGCCGGCCGTCAACGGCGACACGTGGAAGCTCGCCATCTACAACACCGTCATCTCGATCTTCCTCCTCTTCCCTATCGTCCTCATGGCCGGCGACTTCACCGCGCTCCGCGAGTCCGGCCTCATCCGCAACCGCCACTTCTGGGCACTCAACACCATCACGGGCGTCTTCGGCTACCTCATCAACATCGCCACCTTCCTGCAGATCAAATTCACGAGCCCGCTCACGCACACCATCTCGGGCACGGCCAAGGCCATCGTGCAGACCGTCCTCGGCGCCCTCCTCTTCCGCAACACCGTCTCGACCCTCAACGCCATCGGCAACGCAGTCTGCATCGGCGGATCGGCGTGGTATGCGCTCATCCGCCACCAGGAGATGCAGGCGGGCCGGTAATCCCCTCCGTCGGGTGCGCCCCCCTCCTTCGCGCCCCCGCCTCCTCGCGCCGCCCGCTGACTTGCATCGCTCGCATAGTTAACAAGTTATGGCAATCGTCCAGCCAGGGACGCGCCCTGTATCCAATCGCAGTGTATTCGCTTTTCCTTTTGAATTCAAACCGCTTTCTTTTTTGAGTCCCCTGGCCTGCCCTTCTTAGCCTGCGTTCGCTTTAGACGTCGTTGGCGGGAACATGTGGACCTGCATCTGCATCTAGATGGGCAGCGGCAGATCTCTAGATCCCGCTACTAGGCAACTGGGCGTGAGGCGGGCAAATGATCGGATCAAAGCTTCACTGCGACGCTCCCGGGCTTGCCGCGATGCGCCTCGAGCGCCTTCGAGCAGAATGTTAAAGATCTATATGAGAAGATGCATGAAGCTCGCTAGCTTACCAATGTTGGCCGCCGACGGGTAGGCGATCAATTTGCGCGTTCGCCTCGCGGGTTGAGCGGAGCGGCTGAGCGGCTGATACAAATGCGACTAGAAGAGCTTCCCGATGACATTCTGCTATTCATCTTGCAGGCGGCGTACTCGTTCCCATCCGTCTTGCTCTGTCGAAGGGTCCGATGCGCCGGCGCGTGGCAGGAGTCGCACGCGTTCACGTCTTGCGTGCAGGTCTGCCGGAGGTTCAGGATTTCCATCGACGGCAACGTCGCGGTGCTTGCGTCCGGCGTGGTCGAGGAGCCGCGGAGCTCGAGTCGCCAGCGCTCTGCCGAGCTTGCATCGGCGCTGCGCACGGCGAATCCGAGGAGCATCGACGCTCTTATCCTTCATCAGCGGTCCAACGCCGACGCGCTCCTCGGGGGCCTGCCGGACGGCTTGAGCTTGCGCTCTTACACCGGCCCGCTTTCGACGCCGGCTGCGGCGCGCCTCGCGGCGCGCTGCGGATCGCTGCAAGAGTGCGCGCTGAGATCGTTCTGGTATCGCCGAGCGCTCAGCTGCAGCTGACGGGGCGCAGGGTCCGCGTCCTTCGGGCCGATGTCGTAGGGCGCGTCGACGACCTGCTGCGGGCGCTGGCCGGAGCCGCGCAGCTGCGATCACTCGTGCTGGAAGCGGCCGAGCTGAGCGTCGGCGCCGCGGGCGTCGAGGCGCTCGCATCCATCCTTTCCCGCCCCGGCCTCGGCACCCTCCGCGTCGGCACCGCCGCGGGCCCGTCATCCAGCAGCGGCCCCGCGGATCCCTACCGGCTCTTCCTCCCGCTCCTGCGCGCCGTCCCCGGTGCGCCTGTTTGAATCTCTGCGCGCCGCCCGCGGAGCCGAGCCGCTGAGCTCGCGCTCGCGATCGCCCAGGGGCGGCCGCCTCTCTCGGCGTCCTGGAGCTGCCCCTCAGCGGCGAGGACTGGCCGGCGGCCGTCGAGGCGGCCTCCCGGCTGCCCCTCCTCCGCTCCGCCCACTTCGTGCTCCTGAACAGGCGCCTTCCTCCCGGGGCCGGGGCGGCCGCGGCTGGCGGCCCGGCCCCCGCCGCCTCCGCCGCCGCCCCTTTGGCCTCCCTGCGGGAGCTCTCCATCACGTCCGTGGCGCCGCCGCTCCCGCTGGGCTCCGCGTGCCGCGCCTCGGCCGCGGGGCCCCTCTGCGCCGCCCTCCTGCCCCTGGCCCCCGCCCTCTCCTCCCTCTCCCTCAGGGGACCCCTCCCCGGCCTCGCGGACCTACGGGACTGCCTCTCGGCCGCTGCTGCCTCCGCCCCCGCGCTTGCGTCCCTCCGCGTCGCCGGCGTACCCCCCTCCGACCTCTGCTCCCCCGAGTGCCTCGCCCCCCTCTTCCGCCTCCGCCCCCTCGCCTCCCTCGACCTGGAGCTGGAGTTCGGCCCCCCCTGCCCCGTCGACGTACCCCCAGAGCAAGGCTGCCTCCCCCACCTGCGCTCCCTCTCGCTCTCCGCCCCCCCGTCCTCGGCCAACACGCCCGCCCTGAAACGGCCCCGCGTGGCGGCGGCCTCCGACCCCCTCGGACTGCTCTCTGCCCTCCTGCGCGCCTCGGGCGGGGCCCTTCGCGACCTTTCCCTCCTGGGAGCCTTCGCCCAGTTCGACGGCGCCCGCGTCGCCTCCCTCCTCTCGGCCCCGGGCTGCCCGCCCCTGCGGGCCTTCCGGGCGCCCCTCTGGTGGCACGACCAGCTTGCCCGCGCCCTCGCCGCCCTCCCGGCCTCGGTCGAGGAAGTCTCCCTTCTCGTCCCGCCCCTCGTAAAGGCCGGCGCCGGCCCCGCTGCCGCCGCCCTCGCCTCCGCCGGTGGTCTCCGGACCCTCCGGGTCGTCCTCACGGGCCCGGCCGCCGGCCCCGATGACTTCGACCTCGCCCCGTTCAGTCCACTGGCCACCCGCGGCGTCAGAGTCACCCTTGAGCGCGCCCCGCCCAGCTAGCTCGATCGAGCCAGCCCGTCCCTTCCGAAAATATTATTCCAAGTGACTTTGTCGCGTGCTCCTCATGCCCCTTCCAGCGCGCGGATAGATGCGCGCGCGGCGATCGTAAAGTGCATGCGCAAGGCGTGCGCGGAACTGAGCGGCTGAAAGAACAGGGCCGGATGTTGCACTAACCTCCAAGGCCCCATACATAACCCTATCTCCAAACTGCATCCTGTCTAAACGCAAAGCGGAAAAGAAAAGTTCCGGCCGGCATGTGACGCGGCGGCGGTCGCTCGATGTCCCGTCAAAAACGCCGCGGCTGCTGGCATGCCCTGGTGGAGGCCAGCTGATCGGCGCCGCCGAGAGTCCACGCACGCTCCAGAGAGGCTGACCGGCTGTTCTAATCCATTTACTCGTCCTTCTTCTCCTCGCCCTCGAACGAGATCCCCATCTTGTCGAGGAGCGCGCGCGCGGGGGTGTCCGCGGACAGAGTGACGTACGCCTTCTTGCCAGACTTCAGGAACTTCTGGTCCGCGTGCCGGGTGCCCTTGCCGCGGGACTTCTTCGCCTCGTGGCTGCGCGCGCACAAGAGCTCGTCAGCGCTGCTCCGCGATACCGCGCACGAGATCCCCAGATATGCCCAAGGCCGCGATCCCGCGGCGGCGGACGAGCCCGGGGACAAAGAATCCGGCTAGAGAACAGAATCTAGGTGCGCAAAGAGCGCGGTGGAAATGTGACTCACACGTTGAGGGTGTTAACGCGGGCCACGCCGACGCCGTACACCTTCTCCAGCACTTCCCGGATCTGGGGCTTGGTCGCGCGGCGGTCGACCATGAAAGTGAGGGTCTTCTCCTCCTCCGAGAGCTTGAAGGTCTTCTCAGAGATCACGAGCTTCTTCAGGATGGTGTTGAGATCCACACCAGTGCCGACCTCGCTCGCTGCGCGAGCGGAACAAGCGCGTCCACGGTGTCAGACGCATGCCTGAAGAGCCGGCGCGTGCGGGCGGCGAGCTCCGCCGCCGGCCAGCCGCGGCGGCCAGGCCTATCAAAAAATCTTGACGAACCGGGCACGCCCTTGCACTCGATCACGGCCGGCGCGGCCACCGCACGCTCAGGCTTGCGGGAAACCAGCGACTTCGACGAGAAGAGGCTCTGCGCGGCCGGGCAGCTGGTGAGCAAATATCTCAATACCGCCGCGCGGCCCCGCTGCGGCGCTGCCGGGCGCCAGGCCTCTGCTATCTAGAGCATGACGCACGGAGCCGGAGAACGAGAAGATCGGGGCCTGAGCGAACGCCATCTTTCGGCTGTGAACTGCCGCGAACTGGTACCCCTGCGCGGCTTCGTCCGGGGGTGTACAGCTTTTCAGTCTTGAAGCACCGGACCTCCTCAGTAGCTCCACTGTTCCAGCCATCAGCACAGCTAGTTGCTCCGGTAGCTCCTTGTATGGCGCAGATGGCGCCCGCGCACCTCCCTGTCGTAGCGACCGACGAAGAGGGCGAGCGCCGGGAACGCTTCCCGTTCTGCGTTATCTGGACCTCGATCCCGCTTATCTCGTGGCTCGTCCCCGTCATCGGCCACATCGGCATCTGCCGGAGCGACGGGGTTCGCCAACCTGCCGCGCCCGCCTGCCTCGTGGCCAACCTGCCGCGCCCGCCTCAGGTGTCGCACGACTTTGCAGGTCCCTACTTTATTAGCGTGGACCAGCTCGCCTTCGGCCACGCGATGAAGTGCGCGATGCGCCCTCGCATCGCGGCGTCGCCGCTCCCGCCGACGCTCCGGTGCGCAGGTACTGGCGGCTGGACCTCTCGCTCGTGCGGTCGAGGCCGAACATGTCGGCGGAGCAGACGTTCGACGCGTGCATAGAGGAGGGCATGGCCTGCTACGAGAAGATGATGTGTACGCGCCGCCCACCTCCCTCCACCCACCGCTCCGCCCTCACGCTTATATCGCCGCAGACAACTTCTTCTGCAACAACGTGCGCCTGCGCCGGCGAGCTGCGCTCGGCCCCTGCGCCCCCGCCTGACCGCCGCCCGCCGGCAGTGCCACTCGTACGTGGCGCGGTGCCTCAATTTGATGGAGTACGGGGGCCGCAAAGACTGGACCATGTTCAGAGTGTGGCTCCATCTTACTATGCACTCCCGCTTCGTTAGGTGCGGCCGCCGCCGTCCCCGCCCCGGCCCGGGCCCCGGCCCCGGCCCCCGGGCGCGCCTCATGTGCCGCCTCTGCCCAGCGGGCGGCGGTTCCTAGAGTCGTACGGGGTATTCCTGGTGCTAGTGACCCTGGCCGCCCTAATCGCCGTCCTAGTCAAGACGTTGTGAGGGGCCCGGCCCGCCCCCCGGTGCGACCGGGCGCCTTACGCCTCCCAACGGCCCGATCCCTGACCATCTTTTCGCCGCAGCGGGCGATTCTGGGAGGCCTACCGCGTCTTCGCCGCAGGCGTCGTCCTCTTCCTGGTCTGGAAGCTCTTCCTGTGACCTGTACCTCACCACTCCTCCTCCGGATCCGCACCTCCGATCCCCGCCCCTGCCCTCCCCCCTCCTTGCACAGTGCAATCTTTGAACCCGCCTCTGATCTGCGTGCCTGTCTACGGCTCCGGCTCCGGCGGGTCCTCGTCCGCTCCGACGTAGATGCGGGGTACGCGGGACGAAATCCCGGTGAGGACCTGCGCGGGTGGGCGGTCGGGAGGAGGCGAGGGGCGGGGGTACGCGCGCGCGGCCGGCCGGGCGGGGGTGCAGGGGGGCGCGCGGACCTCGTAGGGTATGGAGCCGAGCCACCCTGCGACGTCCTCGGCGCCGATGCGGCCGCTGCCGGCAGGGCCCGTCTGCTCCCCTATCACGACCACCTCGTCCCCGTTGTACGCCTGCGCCGAAAAAGCTGAGCGGCGGGAACGATAGGAGGGTGGGTAGGGGCGCGCGCCTCGCCCCAGCCGATGTTGACCATAGCCTGGTCCATGCAGACGCGCCCCACGACCTCGTAGCGCCCGCCCCGGATCAGCACTTGGCCCCTGTTCGAGAGGCCCCGCGGGAAGCCGTCCGCGTAGCCTATGGGGACCTGCGCGGAATCAGCGCGGGAAAAGGGGGGGGTACAGGGCGTGCCGTGACGACCCGGATGCGGCTCGGTGCCCGCCACGTGTGCCCGTAGCTGACGGCCGCCCCTTCTTCGACCACCTTGGGTACGCCGCCCCTCAGCCGGGGAAGGGGGTACAGAACGGAAGGGGATGGTGGTACCTTAAAGTACACGACCTTGGAGAGGAGGGAGAGGCAGGGGCGGAGCGGGAGGGGCCGGGAGCACTCCGAGGATGGGAGTACGCCATAGAGCGCGATGCCCGCACGGACCTGGGGAAAATCTTCAGAACGGGGGGTACTGGAGCAACGAGAAGGGGGGATACCATGTCAAAGTGGCAGTCGGGGAGCTGGAGGAGCCCCCCCGAGTTGGCGAGGTGCCGGATGGGGGGCGGCGGGGCCTGCCCAGCGATCAGAGAGGTGGCGCGGCGAGGATCACTTCAGAGCACGAGAACGACGGGGACCAGAAGGGGGAGGGGGGTACACGCACGCCGAGCTCGTCGTAGAGGGCGAGGGCCTCCCGGAAGCGCCCGAGCTGCTCGCGGGCCGAGGAGAGGTCCGCGGCGTCCGCCGCCGCGAAGTGGCTGTAGAAGCCCTCCACCTGTAGATAAAAATAGATTAGATAGGAGGGGGGCGGGGCTGGGGGCGGGGGCGGCCGGGCCTCGCAGTGGGTGGCGCGCTCGAGCGAGTGCTGGATGAAGGGCCGCGCCTTGTACCAGTGCACGCCCACGCGCTCCATCCCCGTGTCCACCTGCGCCCGCCCGTCGGATCGCGCGGGGGCGGCCGCGGCGCGGGGGGCCGGCCGGCCTACCTCCAAGTGGACGCGAGCTCGGACGCCGAGCGAGGCGGCGGCGGCGTCGATGAGCGAGAGCTTGTCGATGGAGTGCGCGGTGAGGGTCAGGCCGTGCTGCAGCGCCAGCTCCGCCTGCTCCCGCACGATGCCGCCCAGAACCAGGATCGGCCGCTTGATGCCGGCCTGTCCGCGGCGGGCGTTTCATGATCAGCCGCGGCGCGCGGGCGGCGCGCGGAAGACGCGCGCGCCTTGCGGAGCTCCACGCCCTCGTCGACGATGGCGACGGCGAAGTAGGGCATGTCCGTGTGCTCCTCCAGGTACTTCGCGACGGGGACGAGCCCGTGTCCGTACGCGTTGGCCTTCACGACCGCCATGACCTTCGTGCTCCCGCCCACGTGCGCCTGGATCGCCTCGTAGTTGTCCCGCAGTGCGTCGAGGTCCACGACCGCGCGCGTTGGCCGCACGCCCCGCTCGTCCGCCTCCTTCAGGTCCAGCTCGCTCGCTCGGGACGTGCGCGCCCGAGGCGGCGGAGGCGGCTGCGGCTGCGATCCCACATCTGCCGGCGCCGCGCTTGGCTCCGCCGAAGCTTCGAAGGCCACGGACGGCAGGCGCCGGTCAGCGGCCCTTCGAGGCCGATGCCGGAGCGGCGGGGCTGCAGGCGGGGTGCCGCATACGCGGCGCAGCAGAGGCACGCGATATGCACCAGCGGAACCGCCGATGCGGCTCGGCGGTGCGGGCCAGCCCAGAAAGGCCGAGGCCGCGCTCATGGAGCTCACAGATGGCTGGATCGGCCCTGATCCACTCTGATCGATGTGCTCGGATGGTGCTAAGGATCCTCCTACTCATATAACAACGATGCGCTTTGGCGCCGACGGAATCGCGCTGTACCCAAGATCAGCGATCGGTCCGGCTGAGCGTGCCCTATGAGGCCCTGCCCGCACGGGCAAGCGGCGTTGTTTGCCGCTGCGGCGCTGCCCGGCGCTCTGCTCCTGCTGCGGGCGTGGACCTACCCGCCGTCCCTCCCGTTTGCAGTGGCTTTCGTAGCCTTCCTCTCTATCTCCCTCGTGCTGAACGAATTGGCGATGGCGTCCTCGTACGACGGATCGCGTGCCCCGCTCTTGGATGCAGCGAGAGCTTCAGCGCCAGCTGCAGGCCCCCGGGGCCAGATCATGGCGTGTTTGGGGCGACTCTCTTCTCCAAGGCTCATGGCGGTCATCTTCACTTGGGGCGCGTTGTGCCTTGCGGCGTCGTTCGTTCCCGGTCTTGCAGCCGCCCCTCTCCCCGTCGTGCTCGGCGGCGCGGCGTCCCTTGCATACATCGCCGGCGGGGAGGGACTGGCGATATTTCGGCGGCTGCTGCGCTCGCCGCACGCGTACGCATCGCCGCTCCAACGGCGCGACCAGGGTCCGCCTCCCGCCCACCAGCTGCAGAGCGCGCTCGTTTTCAAGTTGCAATTTATACGCCCGCAGAGGAAGAGATCTCGCGCCTGAGGGACGCGGAGGAGGGTCGGATGCGCATGCCCCGCAGAGCGCCTGTATCCCGCGCACCGCCGGCGCGCTCGCGGGCCGAGCAGCCCCGCCCGCAGCCGCCGCCGGCGCCGCCCCCCCGCCACGAGGCGCGATTAGATGCGGAGCCGGCGGGGGTTGCCGCCGGTATCGCCGGGCTGGACGACGCGCTGTTAGAGTCCGTTTTCGAGCGGCTCGCCCCGCGGGAACGGTGCTCGGCGGCCTGCGCCTGCCGAGAGTGGTCCAGGGTCCTCGCGCACCCCCGCTTCTGGACGTGCGCGTACCCTCCGGGCGCCGGGGTACGCGGATTCCGATCCCAAGCGCAGGTTCGAGGCCCCCGGCCTGCGGCTGAGCCCCGAGGAGCTCGTCCTGGGCGACCGCTTCGAGCCCCGCTCGTTCCCGTGCGCCCCGCCCTTTACCCTACGCCCTCGGGGTACCGAACGAAATAACCCGTACCTTATCTTGTACCCCAGGGACCTCCTTCCCGTTCTGAGGCTGGGGAGGTACTCGAATCTCCGCTCCGTCCGCCTCGGCGCCTCGAGCCGCGCCTTCAACGCCCGTGTCCTATCTTCCGTGCGTCCCCCCCCTCCTCCATCCCCCCCCCATCTCCCTTCTCCTGCCCAGGCTGACCGCGCAGACAGGTCTGCTACGCGGCGCAGCGATACCCCACGCGCCCCGCCGTGCGCCCCGCGGCCGCGGAGGTCTCGCGGCCCCTTCGCCTTCTCTGATCGGGCGCCGGCGCAGCTGCGGGAGCTGCGGGCGCGGCTGCGCCCGCACGGGGCGCCCCTGGCGGAGGCTGTACCCCTCGCCGGCGGCCTCCGGGTACTGGCGCTGAAGGTCCCGGCCCGGGAGTGGCGGGACGGGGAGGCGGAGGCGGTGGAGGCTGGGGGCGGCAGCAGCAGCAGCGACTCGGAGCTCGCGTTAGAGACGTCCGACGAGTCCAGCGGCGGCGAGGGCGCCCCGCCGCCGCCCTCCGCCGGCGCCGTCGCCGGCCGCGCACCGCAACTCCCGGCCGCCCGCGGGTGCGAACGAACGAACGAGCGCGAGCGCAGCGCCCCTGCCCGATCCGACCCAGAGCCGAGCTCGCGTACCCCCGCAGGCTCGAGGCCCTCCTCCGGGCGGCCTCCGGGGGCGCCCTGGAGACGCTGGACCTGAAGGGGTTCCACATCGCCCCCGCCGCCGTTGCCGACCTCGCGGGGTACGCGCGCGCACGCGCCGGCCTGCCCGCGTGGGAGGGGGACGGGAGGGGGGAGGGAGAGGGGGGGGGGTGGAACCGGGGGATGCGGGGGCAACCGTGACCTTTGCGGCAGGCTGCGCGCGCTGCGGCTGCGCTGCTGCGCCCTGCAGGAAGAGGCGCTGGCGGGCCTCGTGGCGCGGAGCCCGGGCCTCGAGCGGCTCGCCATCGACCGGCCCCGGGGCCGCCCGCCCCCCCGCCACGCCTGGGCCGCACGCCTCCCGTGCCCCGCCCCCTCACATCCCTCTGGATCGACCTGCCCCCCGCCCCGAGGACCAGGTGGCACTCTGCGCCGCCCTCGCCTCCCACTGCCCCCGCCTCTCCTCCCTCCGGCTCTGCGTACCCCGGAATCGGCCCGCCTTCTGGGCGGCGCGCCTCCCGTCCTCCGGCCAGGGCCAGCCCCCGTACCCCGGCCTCCCGCGGCGGCCCTCGCGGCCCTGGCGGGGGCGCCACACGCGCGCCTCGCGGCCCTGGCCCTCGACTGCGCCCCGGGCGCCGGCGAGGCCGCCCTGTCCGCCCTCCTCTCCTCGCCCCGCCCCGCCCTGCGGGCCCTCGCCCTCAGCTCGGACTCCCTTACCCCCGGCCTCCTCGCCCGCCTCCCGGCCCTGTACCCCTCCCTCACCGCCCTCGCCATCGAGGACGCCCCCAACGCGTACCCCCCGCTCCCTTGCCTGGCCGGCCTTGGCTCGCTGCGCCTGCTGTCGCTGGCGCGCTGCCCCGTGGGCCCCGCGCGGCCCCTGCCGGCCCTCCCCTCCCTCACCGAGGCCTCCTTCCTGCGCTGCTCGGGCGTGGGGCGCGCGGACGCCCCCGCCTTCGGGGCCGCCTGGCCCCGCCTCCGGACCCTCGCCCTCGACGATGTCCAGGTGCGCTCGAGCTCGCCGCCAGAGGTGTGCAGTGACCCTGAGCGCTCTCAACCCCTGTATCGATTTCCATTTCTGAAGCTGATCATGAATCCTCGGCCCCTCGCCGGCCGGGCCTCGTTCGCGCGCAGCCGCACGAGTACCTGGAGGCCCTCGCGAGTGGGGCCCGGCCGCTCCCCGTCTCCTCCCTCTTCCTCCACTGCAGGTGCGCTTAAAAGCTTGTGCACATCATGGCATCGCGCGCGCGGCGCCGTCGTGTGTGTGGGGGGGGGGGGGGGGGGGGGGGGGGGGGGGGGGGGGGGCGGGGGGGGAGGGGGGGGCGGGGCGGGGGGGAGTCCCTCCGGATCCCTGGCCGCGGCGCGCGCGCACGTGGACGGCGCCGGCGCGGCTAGCGCTAGCGCGCGCTATACATGAGCAACTTTATATTAAGAGCTCCGCCCGAGCTCGCGATCGAGTGGGCCCGGCGCCGGGTCATCTGATCATGAGTGCATGGCCCCGGCCCTGCGTGCGCAGTGTGCATCGGGCGATCAAGGAGGCGAGCTCAAGCGAGCCCGAAGAGGCCTTGGCCATGCATTTGGCCATGGGGTAGGGGCGATCGCGACTGGAACCCCCCTCGCCGCCACCTACCGTATACCCCTGTGTGATCAACGGTCATCCGTACCCGCCGGTCTGTATTCGTACCCGGCCCGCCGATTGAATTTTTTAAATCAACGTTTTTCCTAGGCGAAACGACACACTTAAAATTGACGTTACGTACGTAAAATGTCAATTAGATTAAGCCGGTTTAAATTACAGCATATATATAATCTACATGTACGTATATATACGTATATACTAGATAGCTACTATATACGTATAGTTTATACGCGAATTAATATTCGGGGGTTCGAAAAGACATCAATTTTGGAAGCGGGGTACAATAAACCATGAACGCCCAATCGCCATTGGCTGTCTTGAACCGTCAGTTCTCGATTGCGAGGAGTTGACGTACGTTAGATCTCGACCAGCGACGACCACTGCCATTTAGGGTTATCTGGGGTACCGAATACCATGTGGGACTGAAAGCTATAGGCTATAGTTTATTAGCTGCTGCTAAGCTGCAGCCTGCAGCGCTAGCAGTGTGCAGCTGCATGATCCTGCATCGTGAGCAGCGCCGCAGCGGCTCGTCGGACATCAGCAGCCCGCAGCAGGCTTTATCATAGTACCTTTGCGCATGCGCGTGCTGCAGCTGCGTGCAACCTCGCGAGCGCGCTCTTCCGAGGCTCCCTAGACAGCGCGCGGCCGGGCCGGGTGACAGTCCCTGCCGACCGCCGAAGGCAATCCCTGCCGAGCAGCGGTCGCTGGCTGAACTGCAGCTGGCCGAACGAGTAGGATCAGTTTCCGTCGGGTTCTCCAGCTTCCAGCGCCAGCCCAGCCACCGCTGGGGATGGCGAAGTCTGTAGAGGAGCCCGTTCTTGCCTCGGGCTCGACAGTGGTGGATATGGACACAGAAACAAGCGCGAATCCCTCTACAAGGAGCGCTTCAAAGAGGGCCACCAGCCGTGTGCAGCTCAACCTGGAGCGAGGAAACGAGGTTGCAACGCGGGGCGAGCTCATTGGGTTCGTCGCTTGAAGGGAATGGATGCTAGAAGCCGTGCCCTGCTTGTCTTAAAAGCGTTTCGTCCACCCAATTCAACCGGCCGCCTCGCGACGCACCTCGCGACGAGCCTGTTTAGATGTCCCGCCCTCATCAGGCATCTGATGTGCACATGCGCACCCGCATCCGTTGCTCGACCGGCGATGCCGCCCGACCCGCGTCTGGCTGCCGGATAGGCAAATGCGCTAACACCCCACCTGCAGTTGGGCGCTCTACGAGGGATCCTATCGGCCGTTCTACAACATGACGCATGCATTCGTTCCTGTTTTGTTGAGGAAGCTCGCGGCCGGGGTGGTGGACGAGAACGGGTTCGTCTACCTTGGGCGGATCCCACTCCGGCCCTCGGCTTGGTGCGTTCATCTATCTCGCATGCGAATGAGAGTCTGCAGCGCCTCCGTGCCCTCCGAACCCAGCAACAGGTCCACAACTGTCCAGACTGGCATCTCCATCATACAGGTGTTCCACCCTCGCGGCCCGCGGCAGCCCGCGGGCTCTGACATTGGGCCAGATCTTTTTGTTCCTTTTTATTTCTCCTCTGGCGGACTTTGACAAGTACCGGAAGAGGATATGGGTCGTCTGCACCGTGATGGGTGCCATCATGTGCATCGCGATGGTCTCCCTCGCCGACTCGCACCTTTGGCTCGCGGGCGGCCTCATGTACATATTCGCGTGCTGTAATTGGGGCCTCGCGAACGTCATGTACGCGCCCGCGCCGAGTTCCTCCTCCCACTTCCTCCTCCCCCTCACGCCCCCGGGCGGCGGCAGGTACAACTCGTACCTGACGGTGCTCTCCTCGGTGCACCCGGGCGTGGCGACCGAGGCGGACCCGGAGCTGCGCAAGGCGAAGCTCGCCTTCGTGAACACGGCGATGTCGTCGCACGCCTTCGCCGCCGGCTTCGGCAACACCGTCTGGCTCCTCCTCATCGCCCTCGGCCTCCTCGCCCTCCACTCCGAGACCGACGTCACGGGGTACCGCGCCATCCAGGGCACCGTGGGCGTCTGGGTGCGCGTCTCCCCGACCCGCCCGCCCCGCCCCGCCCTGCCCGGCTTAGGCGGCCTCCCCCTCGCAGTGGCTTGTCGGAGCGATCCCGGCCTTCCTGCTCGTGAAGGCGCGGCCGGGGCCCCCGACGCCCAAAATCCACGGGCTCCTAACCGACATCTCCAAGCGCGGTCCGCGCGCCCCAGCCGGCGCCGGCGTCGGCGCTGCTGTATCGTATCTGAGAGGGGGCGGGCGCAGCGCGGCGCGTCGCGTACCTCTCGCGCCGCATGCCGACCTTCTCCGTCGGAATGATCGTCGCCTTCCTCGCCGGCGCCGTGCGCCCGCCCCGCCCCGCCCCGCCCCGCCCCGCCCCGCCCCGCCCCGCCCCGCCCCGCCCCGCCCCACCCCGTTCCGACGCCGCCTCTCCGGTCCCCCGCAGGGCGCCGCCTCGATGACGCAGATTTCGAACCTCTTCGCGGACGAGGTCCTCAAGATGACCAGTGCGCCCGCCCGCCCCGAGGCCCCCCGTACCCCTCTCTCCCTTCCCTCACATGCACCCCCGCCAGACCTGGAGATCGGGCTGCTTGCGCTGGAGGCTGTGATCTGCCTCCTGTCGGGCGCCGCCGCCGTCGTCATCATGATCCGGTGCGGCACGGCGGGCCCGGGCCAGGGCGTAGGGCGGGGCCGGGCCTGTTCTGACCGCCGCGCGCCGCGGCCGCGTGCAGGGCCTTCAACCTGTCCATCCGGGCGACGATGATTATCTCGCTCTTCTCGTTCGGCGTCTTCTGCGCGTACTTCGTCGTGGGCATGGCGCCCGACATCTCCTGGGGCGTCAAGTCGCGCATGGAGATGTACGTCCTCGTCGGCCTCGCCTCGCTCTCGGGCGGCGCCGTCCTCGCGCTCGGGCGCGGCATCCTCTCCTCCATGCTCCCCGCCTCTCTCGAGTGCGAGTTCTTCGGGTACATCGGCGTCATCTACAACCTGGCTGGCCTCATCCTCCCCGGCATCAACACGGCGATCATCAACGCGACGAACAACCTCCGCCTCTGCTTCCTCGCCACCTCTGTCGCATTCACCTTCTCCGGCGTCGCCATGATGTTCGTCCACATCGAGGCCGGCGTGCAGGACGCCGCCGAGGCGCGTGCCCGCCCTTTCTAACTAAACTCAACTAAAGAACTAACTAACCAACTACCGGCTAACAGGTTACCAACGACCTCGCCGACCACGGCTCGCTGGAGGAGGTCATGGACGCCGTGCCGATGACCAAGTGGCTCCGCCGCCGCCGCTCGGTGCTGGTCCAGCCCCCCGGGCGCGCCGCCGCCGCCGGCGAGGAGGAGGTGCCCATCCTCGCCGAGACGCCCACCACCGAGAAGTCGGCGCGGCTCAAGCCGGCGGCCGAGCCCGTCGTCGTCTACTCAGAGGCGCCGACCCTGGCCATCGACTCGCGCTCCTCCTTCGCCGCCGCCGCCGGCGGGGGCGCCCGCCGCCTCTCGGGCGCCGTCGCCTCCTCCTCCGGGGCCAGCTCGGCCGGCGTCTCCTCGCCCATGCAGCCGGCCGCCCTCGAGGCGGCCGACCGGTCCTCCCCGCCCGGCGACGGGATCGTCGCGATGGGTCCCGACGCCGACGCCCCGGCGACCCTCCTCTCCGATCCGGAGGGCACCGCCGCGTAGGACCTCTTCAGTGGTGCGTTCTCCGAGATTGCAGTTGCGCCACATACCTTTTCTTGAGTTTGCAATGTATATCATTTTACACGCGCGTCCGGATCCTAGTTTCATTTGCCTGCTGCTATACTATACATGATAGGTCGTAGAGTACGTTTATATGCACATGTAAACCTTACGCGTAGCTTAGTGTCGGGGTTCCGCCCCCTTAAGACTTCTCACGAATCCTGAATCATGACCCCCCTCGGAGGCGTGTACTCCTGTTGCGTCCGTTCTCCCGCAGTTCATTCCAGCAGACTCTTATTCGAGCACAGCTTCACGTATGTGCGTTAGAATTAGTTTTCTTCCGCCAGCGTATACGTAGCTGGTGCGCTTCCATTTGGTGTCAGGATCGACACACATCTTGTATGCCGTATGGCGATTTAATGAACTTCGAAAGATCCGTTCTTTTACGGTTCGGATTCCGAAGCTCCCGATATCGATCGCGATCATCGGATCAAGATACACGAGAGTCAAGACCCACCGTGGCACTGGACTAGGCCGCGATCGCGAGCGCTAGCCGGCGCCGCTGAGCGTATACGTAACTGGTTGCCCCGGCCGCGGGCCCGGCCGCCGCGGCGCGGCGCCGGCACCGGCGCGCGAGCAACCGGCCGGGCCGGGTTTGGACTTCGAATTCATTTGCAAGTTCAATATTAAGATTAATGGTTTCGAATTCGAATTCAATGCTAGCGCTCGAATTCGAAGCTTAAGATTTGCCCAGTCCTAGCGGAGGGGTACTTGTTCGTTGTCAGCGAAGCAGCCGCCGACCGAAGCACGCGAAAATGCCCGGCATCCTCGATTTCCTGAAGCCCGGCGTCGTTACCGGAGACAACCTCATCAAGCTCCTGCGCTATGCTCAGGAGCACGAGTTCGCAATCCCCGCCGTGAACTGCACGTCCTCGAGCAACATCAATGCCGTTCTCGAGGCCGCCAAGGAGGCGAAGGCGCCCATCATGATCCAGTTCTCGAACGGCGGCGGCGCGTTCTACGCGGGCAAATCGATCACTTCTGATGGCCAGAAGGCGGCGATTCTGGGCTCCATCTCGGGCGCGCTCCACGTCCGCACGATGGCTGAGCACTACGGCGTGCCGGTTGTCCTGCACACGGACCACTGCGCGAAGAAGCTCCTCCCCTGGCTCGACGGTGTGATCGAGGCCGGTGCGTCCTCTCCGCGCGCCTCTTCTGACGTTTAGGATCGGTCATTTAGCATGTGTTTGTGGCTTCGCGCGTGCGGTCATGCGATCTGCCGCGGCGGAAGCGCCGGTGTTGCCTTTTTCCGTGCGTTGATGTCCTTTCGTCTCCTGCAGACGAGAAGTACTTCCGCGACCACGGCGAGCCCCTCTTCAGCTCTCACATGATCGATCTCTCGGAGGAGCCGCACAAGGAGAACGTCGAGATCACCGCGAAGTACCTGCAGCGCCTCAAGGCCGTCAATGGCTTCCTCGAGATGGAGATCGGCATCACTGGCGGCGAGGAGGACGGCGTCAACAACGAGGGCATCGACAACTCTAAGCTCTACACCCAGCCCGAGGACATTGACCTCGTGTACCGCACCCTCAACCCCATCTCCCCGGCCTTCTCGGTCGCCGCTGCTTTCGGCAACGTGCACGGCGTGTACGCCGCGGGCAACGTTAAGCTCTCGCCCGAGATCCTCGGCAACGCGCAAACCTACGTCGCTCAGAAGCACAACCTCAAGGAGAAGAAGGTCCGTCCCAGATCCTGGCCCGCCGATCACTGCGCGCGGCCCTCGTTGAAGTTCCGGTGACGTACTCAGCCTGTTCTCTTCGTCTTCCACGGCGGCTCGGGCTCCGAGAAGGCGAAGATCCACGAGGCCATCCGGTACGCTGGTTCTTTTCCCATGTGCCGCCTGCGCTTCGCTGACGGCCCTCCTCGCAGCCACGGCGTGGTCAAGATGAACGTCGACACTGATTTGCAGTGGGCGTACTGGAACGGCATTCGCGTGCGTTAATACCGCTTTCCCGTCCCTTGCCTGTTCCTGATTGCGCCTTTCGCAGGAATTCTACGCCAAGAAGAAGGACTACCTGCAGGGCCAGCTTGGCAACCCCGAGGGCGAGGACAAGCCGAACAAGAAGTTCTACGACCCGCGCGTCTGGCTCCGCGAGGCGGAGAAGGTGCCGCCCGACCGGCGCCGCGGCGGTCTGCGCCCCGTCGCCTCACGCGGCCGCGCAGACCATGATTACCCGCGTGAAGGAGGCTCTCACCGATCTCAACTGCGTCAACCGCCTGTAAAGCGTGCATCATGGCATGCGGCGCACTAGCGCCCTCGGACAGGCCCAGCCGCCATTCGAAGGGCGGCGAATATGGTATGTACAGGAAAAGAAACAGTTGCAGTATCTAATTTAACGTAAAAGCCGTGTCCACGCTGTCCACGCTGCCCCTGCATGCTACCACAGCGCTCATGTGACCATCGGATCGCATTGCATGCACTGCGGCATGCATATGCATACTATGATATGCATGTTCGAGTATTAATTTTCAGAATTTCCCGGATTGAGTCTAGATATCGATTGGCATCATCAGTGGGTGTGCGCATATATATGCATCATGATCATAACTTAAAATTCAAAAAATAACACTAATAGTTTAATATATCAATTAATAGTTTAATATATCAGTTGCAGGCACTGTGCTGGAGCATCACAAGAAACGCATATGGGTCTGAGCGAAGCAGATCAAATCTACCACTAGTCCTGGACCTCCCTACCCTATGCAGGTCTAAACAAATCATAGTCTACAGGGGCACGCTGACTGTTGAAAATACTTTACAGTTGCGAGAATATTAGGCGGACCATAAACCACAGTGCCTCACTCACCGTGAAGCGGAAAAAGGAGCGCGGACCAAAAAAACACGGATCCGGCGCCCGAAAATAGGGGACCGCGCACGGCGGACCCTCACGCCGTCTCGCGGTGCGTTTGGGCGGCGACGGTCGCGGCCGCTTCGGAAGACGACCGCGGCGCGGCGCTGGCGCCGTCGTTGCGAGGCCCGCGGGTGCGCATGCGGGAGATCACTGCGTGCCAGGCCGCGGCGACGAGGTCGACGAGCGAGCTGCCGAGGAGCAGGGCGATCGTGCACGCCGCGATCGTGATGAGCGCCGCGCCGCCGCCCGTCTCCGACAGGAGCCCTGGCCGCGCGGAAGGTCGGAGCGGATCAGAACAGGAACAGGACGGGCGAGAACGACCCGAGCGACGCCCGGGGCGCACCGAGGCTAAAGGCGTACGCGAGGCCGTAGAAGAGGATCTGGGCGCCCGAGACGGCCAGCGCGACGCCGTTCATGAAGCGGGCGGCGTGCGGGCGCGACCAGAGGAGGTACGCGAAGAAGGCGCCCTCGACGCCGGCGCACGCGAGCGCCTGCGGGCCGGCCGCCTCCAGCGCGAACATGCACACGCACGTCACGAGGAACTTGAGGAGCCGCAGCGCTGCGCAAAGAGAATCGGCGTCAGCTAAAAGCTGAAAGCCGAAAGCTGAGGTGCGCGGGGCGCGCGTACCCCCGCAGAGGAACGCGAGGCGACGGAGGCGGAAGGGCGAGTAGACGGGGGAGAGGGCCGGCAGCAGGTCGAAGGCGCGGAGCCCGTGGCGGAGGGCGCGGGCGCGCGCCCAGCCCCGCGCCCCCGCCCCCGCCCCGCTCGCCCGACCCCGGGCCCCGAAGGCGCGGCGGCGGCGGCGGCGGCGAGGCCCGCGGGCCCGAGGGACCGCCGGGGCGGCGGCCGCTCCTCCGGGGCCGGCGGCCGACTTGGCGTCGAGCTCCTCGGCCGGGGCCACGCGGCGAGCACGGCCAGCGCCGCCGCCGAGTCGTACACGTCGGCCGCGCCGCCGTTGCCGTCCGAAACCGTCCCCTCGTCGTCCTCCGCGTCGCCGCCGCCGCCGGGCCGCCCCGCCCCGCCCTTCCCCGCCGCCTTGGGCGCCGCCGCCGCGAGCTTCAGATCCGCGAAGGCATCGGAAGAAGCGGTGGCGGTCGCCGCCGGCGGAGCAGGAGGAGGAGGGGAGGCGCGCGCCGCGCGTCGTCGTCCGAGTCTGAGGCGTCGCCTCGCTCGCCGCGGGCGCCAGGCGCCCGCCGCCGCGTCAGGGCCGCCGCGGCCGCCGCCGCCGCCTTGCGCGCGGCGCGGGCGGCACGCGAGAAGAAGTGGAGCAGCGCGCCGCGGGCGCGCCGGAGGGCGGCGGGGCCGCGGGGGCCGCCCGCCGCCTCCGCGCCCTCCTCGCCGCCCTCGCCCTCGCCGCCCACGCGGTAGCGCGAGGCGGCGCGGCCGACGAAGCGCTGCGGGTCGCGCCAGCCGCCCCACTCGTCGAGCACGGGGTGGACGGAGCGGCCCTCGGCGCGCCCCGCCGCGTCGTCGTCGTCGTCGGCGGCGGCGGCGGCCGTCGCGGCGAAGTCGCCGTCGGCCACGTCGCTGACGATCCAGAGGCCCAGGGCGGGGTCCTGCAGGGGGCCCAGCGCGCCCGTGACGGGGCCCAGCCGCCCCGCCCCGCCCTCCTCCTCCTCCACCGGCGCAGCGCGGGACCGGTGGAGGGGCACAGCCCCGACTGCGGCGGGAAGGTCAGGCGAGGCGATGCGGGGGCGGGGACGCGGGCTGGCGCGCACCCTCGCCCGGGGCCGGCGACGGGGCGGCGCGGCGGGTGTTCGCCACGTTCTGTGATGGGAGGTGCGGGAAGGGCGCCGGCGGCGGGGGCGGCCGCGGGCTCGGGGCCCGGGGCAGCTCCGGCAGCTTGAGGCCCGGCAGGGCAACCGCGGCCGCCACCTTGACGGCCGGCGGGGCCGGCACGCGCAGCGGGGGCGCCGGGGCGGGGCGGGGGGCGCCCGCGGCCTGCCCGCGGCCCGCTGCTCGGGGCGCCGCGCCGTTCGCCCGGCGCCTTCGGGGCGCCGACAGGCCGCGGGCGCCGCGGCCCGTCGGGCGTCCGGGGGCGAAAAGCGTCCAAAAGGACCGCCGTCGGGTCCGGGCGGCGCCCGGCGCCGCCGGGCGGTCGCCGGGCTTGGGGCGCCGACGGGCCGCGGGCGGCGGGGCCCGTCGGGCGGGTGCGGGCCGCGGGGCCCGAGCCTCGCCAGGGCGCGCACCGCCGCCCACGCCGCCGCCGCCGCCCCGTGCGCACCGGACCCGGACGCGCCCTCCTCCTCCTCCTCCTTCTCGCGGCCCTCAACGCCCTCCTCGGGGGTATCCTCCCTCGGAAGGGGCGCGGAGGGTACGACGATGCGGTCGGGCACGGGGAACGCGAGGAGGTCGACGATCTCGCCGGCCTCGTGACCCTGCGCCCCGCTGCCCGTGGAGGGGCGCGTCGTCGCGCCGCTGCCGGCCGCGCTCTCGCCGCGCGACGTGAGGACGACGCCGTACCCATCGCCCCCGCCCCCGCCCTCCTCTGACTCGCTGCCGCTGCTGCTGTTGTCGGCCGAGCGGATCGCCGAGCCGCGCCGCACGCGGTTGGCCTCGAACGCGGTGCGTCGGAAAGGCGAAACGGCGTCGCCCCCGCGCATCGCGTCCTCGACGGGCACCGAGGTGACCGGCGGCGCCCTCGGCTTGGGCTTGGGCTTGGGATTGGGCTTGGGCGGCTCCTCCGCCGGGGGCGCCTCCCCGTCCGCCCCCTTGAGGTTCGCCCGGTCCCGGGGGGCCTCCGCCTTGCCGCTCCCGGCGCCCGCCTCGGAAGCCGCCGGCTCGCCGGCCGCCTCGCCGCCCGCCTTGTCGGGCTTCTCGCCCACCCGGTAGCGGTCCGCGACACGCGCCCACGCGATCCGGTGCGCGCCGCCCGCGGCCGCCTTTGCCGACGCCGGCGCCGGCGCGACCTTCGCGCTCGTTTCGCCGTTCTTGCCGAGGCGCGCCTGAGGGAGGTGCCGGGGGTCAGGAGGGCGCGTGCGTGGGGCGGGCGTGCGGGCGGCTCACGAGGAGCGCTGCAACCGTCGACAAGGGGCGGCCCCGCCGGCGCCGGCGCCGGCGGCGGCGGCCTGCCGGCGGCGCCGGATGGCGAGCAGGAGGCCCTTGCCGCGCAGGCGGCGACTCAGGATCCAGACGATGCCGAGGACGTAGAGGGCGGGCCCGAGGGCGAGGAATGTCGCGGCGGCGGCGACGAGGGGGCGCGAGCCGGTGCGGAAGACGGAGGCCGCCGCGAAGCAGACGCCGGGGTAGCACGCCGAGATCGCCATCAGCTCGGGCTTGGGGAACTCCATCGCTGCGGGCCGGGCGGGCGGGCGGGCTCAGAGGGGCAGCTCAGAGGGGAAGGGAGGAGCGGCGTGCCTGGGAGGATCCCCACGCAGAAGCGCGCGAAGCCCGACTGCGGGGCGCCGGCACGCTGGCGGCGGCGCATGCGGAGGATGAGGCGGCGGGCGAGGGGCCGCGCCCCCGCGACGAAGAGGAGGACGAAGACGGAGGTGAGGACGTTGTTCGCCCAGCGCGCCGACGCCTGCCGATCCCTCGCGGCGCTGTCGCCGCCGGTGGCGGCGCGCAGGCCGCGGCGGCGGAGGCTGCGGGCGGCGGGCGGCGCGTCGCCGTCCGAGGCGCGGATCGGGCTGTCCTCGCTGGAGAGGAGGGACCACGAGAAGGTCGACGCGAACTCGCGGTAGCCGCCGGGGAGCAGGCTCGGGTCGAACTCGTTCGTGAGGCCGACCCATCTGCGCGGCCGCCGGCGTCAGGCGCGGCGCGAGCGAGGGAGGAGGGCGGGCAGATTGGGCGGGCGGGCGGGCGCACTGGATCTGCGATAGGAGCATGAAGGCGGCGGCGGAGGCGGTGCTGGTCGTGGCTCGGACGGCGGCGGCGGAGACGGCGGCCACGGTCGAGGACGCGCCGCTGCGGGGTGGGAGCGGTCAGACGGAGAGGAAAGCACGGCGTTCCACGGGGCTAACCTGGTGGCGACGCTCGCGGCCGTGGCCGTGCCCATCGCGGCGGCCGACAGCACGTTCGCCGTCTTGCCCAGCGGCGCCGCGAACTCGACCGTCACGTTCGACACGGCCGAGGCGCTCGCCGCCATTGGGACTGGCGTCGTTCGGTTGGCGGCGGGTGCCGCCGGCGTGGCCGAGGGCGTGCCCGAGGGAAGCGGAGATGGAGAGGCGCGGGCCCAGAACGGGCTGGGCGAGGCCGAGGGGACAGATGCCGGCATTGGAGACGCCGTGAGGTTGGAGGAGAGAGAAGGCGAAGGACTCGGCAAAGCCGAAGGGCGTGCGAGCGATGTCGGGGACGGGCTCGGCCTCCCTGTTGTAGATGGGCTGGGCGACGGGCTCGGGCTGGGCGACGGGCTCGGGCTGGGCGACGGGCTCGGGCTGGGCGACGGGCTCGGGCTGGGCGACGGGCTCGGGCTGGGCGACGGGCTCGGGCTGGGCGACGGGCTCGGGCTGGGCGACGGGCTCGGGCTGGGCGACGGGCTCGGGCTGGCGACGGGCTCGGGCTGGGCGACGGGCTCGGGCTGGGCGACGGGCTCGGGCTGGGCGACGGGCTCGGGCTGGGCGACGGGCTCGGGCTGGGCGACGGGCTCGGGCTGGGCGACGGCTCGGGCTGGGCGACGGGCTCGGGCTGGGCGACGGGCTCGGCTGGCGACGGCTCGGCTGGGCGACGGGCTCGGGCTAGGCGACGGGCTCGGGCTGGGCGACGGGCTCGGGCTGGCGACGGGCTCGGGCTGGGCGACGGGCTCGGGCTGGGCGACGGGCTCGGGCTGGGCGACGGGCTCGGGCTGGGCGACGGGCTCGGGCTGGGCGACAGGCTCGGGCTCGGCGTCTGCGTCGGCAACGCGCTCGGCGACGGGGTGACCCCAGAGGACGGGCTCGGGCTCGGCGTCTGCGTCGGCGACGCGCTCGGCGACGGGGTGACCCCAGAGGACGGGCTCGGGCTCGGCGTCTCCGTCGGCGACGCGCTCGGCGACGGGGTGACCCCAGATGAAGGGCTCGGGCTCGGCGTCTCCGTCGGCGACGCGCTCGGCGACGGGGTGGCCCCAAAGGACGGGCTCGGGCTCGGCGTCTGCGTCGGCGACGCGCTCGGCGACGGGGTGACCCCAGAGGACGGGCTCGGGCTCGGCGTCTCCGTCGGCGACGCGCTCGGCGACGGGGTGACCCCAGAGGAAGGGCTTGGGCTCGGCGTCTGCGTCGGCGACGCGCTCGGCGACGGGGTGACCCCAGAGGACGGGCTCGGGCTCGGCGTCTCCGTCGGCGACGCGCTCGGCGACGGGGTGACCCCAGAGGACGGGCTCGGGCTCGGCGTCTCCGTCGGCGACGCGCTCGGCGACGGGGTGACCCCAGAGGACGGGCTCGGGCTCGGCGTCTCCGTCGGCGACGCGCTCGGCGACGGGGTGACCCCAGAGGACGGGCTCGGGCTCGGCGTCTCCATCGGCGACGCGCTCGGCGACGGGGTGACCCCAGATGAAGGGCTCGGGCTCGGCGTCTCCGTCGGCGACGCGCTCGGCGACGGGGTGACCCCAAAGGACGGGCTCGGGCTCGGCGTCTGCGTCGGCGACGCGCTCGGCGACGGGGTGACCCCAAAGGACGGGCTCGGGCTCGGCGTCTGCGTCGGCGACGCGCTCGGCGAAGGGGTGACCCCAGAGGACGGGCTCGGGCTCGGCGTCTGCGTCGGCGACGCGCTCGGCGACGGGGTGACCCCAGAGGACGGGCTCGGGCTCGGCGTCTGCGTCGGCGACGCGCTCGGCGACGGGGTGACCCCAGAGGACGGGCTCGGGCTCGGCGTCTCCGTCGGCGACGCGCTCGGCGACGGGGTGACCCCAGAGGACGGGCTCGGGCTCGGCGTCTGCGTCGGCGACGCGCTCGGCGACGGGGTGACCCCAGAGGAAGGGCTCGGGCTCGGTGTCTCCGTCGGCGACGCGCTCGGCGACGGGGTGACCCCAGAGGACGGGCTCGGGCTCGGCGTCTGCGTCGGCGACGCGCTCGGCGACGGGGTGACCCCAAAGGACGGGCTCGGGCTCGGCGTCTGCGTCGGCGACGCGCTCGGCGAAGGGGTGACCCCAGAGGACGGGCTCGGGCTCGGCGTCTCCGTCGGCAACGCGCTCGGCGACGGGGTGACCCCAGAGGACGGGCTCGGGCTCGGCGTCTCCGTCGGCGACGCGCTCGGCGACGGGTGACCCAGAGGACGGGCTCGGGCTCGGCGTCTGCGTCGGCGACGCGCTCGGCGACGGGGTGACCCCAGAGGACGGGCTCGGGCTCGGCGTCTGCGTCGGCGACGCGCTCGGCGACGGGGTGACCCCAGAGGACGGGCTCGGGCTCGGCGTCTCCGTCGGCGACGCGCTCGGCGACGGGTGACCCAGAGGACGGGCTCGGGCTCGGCGTCTGCGTCGGCGACGCGCTCGGCGACGGGGTGACCCCAGAGGACGGGCTCGGGCTCGGCGTCTCCGTCGGCGACGCGCTCGGCGACGGGGTGACCCAGAGGACGGGCTCGGGCTCGGCGTCTGCGTCGGCGACGCGCTCGGCGACGGGGTGACCCAGAGGACGGGCTCGGGCTCGGCGTCTCCGTCGGCGACGCGCTCGGCGACGGGGTGACCCCAGAGGACGGGCTCGGGCTCGGCGTCTCCGTCGGCGACGCGCTCGGCGACGGGGTGACCCCAGAGGACGGGCTCGGGCTCGGCGTCTGCGTCGGCGACGCGCTCGGCGACGGGGTGACCCCAGAGGACGGGCTCGGGCTCGGCGTCTGCGTCGGCGACGCGCTCGGCGACGGGGTGACCCCAGAGGACGGGCTCGGGCTCGGCGTCTGCGTCGGCGACGCGCTCGGCGACGGGGTGACCCCAGAGGACGGGCTCGGGCTCGGCGTCTCCGTCGGCGACGCGCTCGGCGACGGGGTGACCCCAGAGGACGGGCTCGGGCTCGGCGTCTGCGTCGGCGACGCGCTCGGCGACGGGGTGACCCCAGAGGAAGGGCTCGGGCTCGGTGTCTCCGTCGGCGACGCGCTCGGCGACGGGGTGACCCCAGAGGACGGGCTCGGGCTCGGCGTCTGCGTCGGCGACGCGCTCGGCGACGGGGTGACCCCAAAGGACGGGCTCGGGCTCGGCGTCTGCGTCGGCGACGCGCTCGGCGAAGGGGTGACCCCAGAGGACGGGCTCGGGCTCGGCGTCTCCGTCGGCAACGCGCTCGGCGACGGGGTGACCCCAGAGGACGGGCTCGGGCTCGGCGTCTCCGTCGGCGACGCGCTCGGCGACGGGGTGACCCCAGAGGACGGGCTCGGGCTCGGCGTCTGCGTCGGCGACGCGCTCGGCGACGGGGTGACCCCAGAGGACGGGCTCGGGCTCGGCGTCTGCGTCGGCGACGCGCTCGGCGACGGGGTGACCCCAGAGGACGGGCTCGGGCTCGGCGTCTCCGTCGGCGACGCGCTCGGCGACGGGGTGACCCCAGAGGACGGGCTCGGGCTCGGCGTCTGCGTCGGCGACGCGCTCGGCGACGGGGTGACCCCAGAGGACGGGCTCGGGCTCGGCGTCTCCGTCGGCGACGCGCTCGGCGACGGGGTGACCCCAGAGGACGGGCTCGGGCTCGGCGTCTGCGTCGGCGACGCGCTCGGCGACGGGGTGACCCCAGAGGACGGGCTCGGGCTCGGCGTCTCCGTCGGCGACGCGCTCGGCGACGGGGTGACCCCAGAGGACGGGCTCGGGCTCGGCGTCTCCGTCGGCGACGCGCTCGGCGACGGGGTGACCCCAGAGGACGGGCTCGGGCTCGGCGTCTGCGTCGGCGACGCGCTCGGCGACGGGGTGACCCCAGAGGACGGGCTCGGGCTCGGCGTCTGCGTCGGCGACGCGCTCGGCGACGGGGTGACCCCAGAGGACGGGCTCGGGCTCGGCGTCTCCGTCGGCGACGCGCTCGGCGACGGGGTGACCCCAGAGGACGGGCTCGGGCTCGGCGTCTCCGTCGGCGACGCGCTCGGCGACGGGGTGACCCCAGAGGACGGGCTCGGGCTCGGCGTCTCCGTCGGCGACGGGCTGGGCGACGGGCTCGGGCTCGGCGTCTCCGTCGGCGACGGGCTGGGCGACGGGCTCGGGCTCGGCGTCTCCGTCGGCGACGGGCTGGGCGACGGGCTCGGCCTCGGCGTCTCCGTCGGAGACGGGCTGGGCGAAGGGCTCGGGCTCGGCGTCTCCGTCGGCGACGGGCTGGGCGACGGGCTCGGGCTCGGCATCTCCGTCGGCGACGGGCTGGGCGACGGGCTCGGGCTGGGCGACGGGCTCGGGCTCGGCGACGGGCTCGGGCTGGGCGACGGGCTCGGGCTGGGCGACGGGCTCGGGCTGGGCGACGGGCTCGGCGTCTCCGTCGGCGACGGGCTGGGCGACGGGCTCGGGCTGGGCGACGGGCTCGGGCTAGGCGACGGGCTCGGGCTGGGCGACGGGCTCGGGCTGGGCGACGGGCTCGGGCTGGGCGACGGGCTCGGGCTGGGCGACGGGCTCGGGCTCGGCGACGGGCTCGGGCTGGGCGACGGGCTCGGGCTGGGCGACGGGCTCGGTTTGGGCGACGGGCTCGGGCTGGGCGTCTCCGTCGGCGACGGGCTGGGCGACGGGCTGGGCGACGGGCTCGGGCTCGGCGTTTCCGTCGGCGACGGGCTGGGCGACGGGCTCGGGCTGGGCGACGGGCTCGGGCTGGGCGACGGGCTCGGGCTGGGCGACGGGCTCGGGCTGGGCGACGGGCTCGGGCTGGGCGATGGGCTCGGCGTCTCCGTCGGCGACGGGCTGGGCGACGGGCTCGGCGTCTCCGTCGGCGACGGGCTGGGCGACGGGCTCGGGCTGGGCGACGGGCTCGGGCTAGGCGACGGGCTCGGGCTGGGCGACGGGCTCGGGCTCGGCGTTTCCGTCGGCGACGGGCTGGGCGACGGGCTCGTGCTGGGCGACGGGCTCGGGCTGGGCGACGGGCTCGGGCTGGGCGACGGGCGGCTGGCGCGGCTCGGTGGCGACGGGCTCGGGCTGGGCGACGGGCTCGGGCTGGGCGACGGGCTCGGGCTGGGCGACGGGCTCGGGCTGGGCGACGGGCTCGGGCTGGGCGACGGGCTCGGGCTGGGCGACGGGCTCGGGCTGGGCGACGGGCTCGGGCTGGGCGACGGGCTCGGGCTGGGTGACGGGCTGGGAGTCGGTGTTACGGAGGAGGTTGTGAAAGTCGTGGTTGCGTTAGCGCCGTTTCCAGCGCTGTTCTGCGCCCTTACGTAGACCGTGTACGATGTGGCGGCAGACAGACTCGTTAGAGTGTAGTTGAAGACGCCGGGGCCAAGCGAAGCGACCTGAGCCGTCCCAAGAAAGACGGTGAATCCGGTGACTGGCACGCCGCCGCTGTCCGCTGGGCTGCTCCACGAGACGCTGGCGCTTGAAGAGGAGATTCCGCTGACGGACAAGGCCGTGGGCGCCGTCGGAAGGTCGGGCGGCGTCGTGTAGGTGATCGTACCGCTGGGGTCGCTGGCCCCGGCATCGTTACTGCAGGTCGCGTTCAGATAGTAGGTCGTGTAGCGAGTGAGGCCCGAGATGCTTCCGGTGTACACTCCGGCCGCCAGCGAGAGCGTCTGCGTGCTCCCCGACGAGCTCGTCACGTAGACCGTGCAGCCTGGGGCGGGCTCAGGGAAGCAATGGGAGGCAGATCGAGGCTCCAGGGAGCAAGCGCACCGATGGAGTTGAGGTTGCCCATGTTGGGGGCCACCGTGACTACGATGGTGGTGGGCGAGCCGCTGCCGGTCAACGACGGCGGATTGGGCTGCGGAGGGGCGGCGTCAGGCGGCGCGGCGAGGGGTGCTGCACGTGGCCGGCTAGTGTGCACGATCGGAGCTGAATGAAAGGCATGCGAGGCGGCAGCGGCGCGCACCCGCTGGACGCCGCGGGCGACCCGCACGCGGTTGCCCGCCTTCTCCGAGAAGACCAGCGTCCCGCCGTCCACCGTCGTGAGGAACCCCGGCTGGTTGAGCCCGAGGGTGACGCCCGCCAGCGCTGCGCGATTCGGTGCGTCGGCGGGCGGACGAGGGACGCGAGTGCGACGCGAGCGCGCACCTATTCCGTTGACGGTCGAAGAGCTCGCCGACAATAGCTCCGTGAGGGACGCGTTGCTGCAGAGACGCCACGCCGCGTAAGGCGAATGGTGCCGCTTGCCGGAAAGCAGGCAAGCTTACGTGGTGATTGTCGTATTGGCGTGCATGAGCGTGCTGTTACCTCCCGCTGCATACGAGACGATCCACAGAATGCCCCTGCGGACGGTTTCTCGTTGGGGAGATTCCAAGAAAAGGGCGCAGGTGAGGCGGACGTGGACTGCTCAATCTCCATCGAGTAGGTGTTGGCCGAGGTCAGCTTAGCTGCGTCCGTGATCCACGTCTCCGAGAAGCCTGCAGCGGCATTGTCTGCGACCAGTTGTTTCAAGAGCGAAGCTGGTGCGTACCTGTGGCGGTGACCTTGCGAATTCTATTGCATCCAGCATCGAGTACGTAAAGACGCTGCGAAAGACGGTGTGAGTGGGCTCTGGCGAGTAAGGGGCGGGCGGAGTCGATCAAATGACGTGGTACCTGTTGGGAGGCGTGCCAGGCGAGAGCCAGGAGGTTTGTAAACGTCACACTCTGCTTATTCGTGGTGCTATCAAAACAGCCCGGCGTGGTTTTTCCAGTTAACAGATTCACCGCATTGAGTGCTCCTGTGTCTTGTGAGCAGCGCCCGCGCTCGTGAGGCACCGAGCGGCCTGCGCACCGGCGCTGATCGAGCCGGACGCGATCTGTATCATGTCCAGCACAGTGAAGATTGTGGGCAGGCCACTGATCGATTCGACCCCGATATCTGATGCCGAGTACGACACGGAGTTGCCCAGCCCCTGGGCACTCGACACCTCGGCTGCGTAACGCCAAACGGAATGAGTTAGCTGCGCTGGCGAGTCTTTCGTCCTGCAAATCCCGCACCCGTCGCCAGGTTAACGCGGCGCCACTTCCTGCTTTTCGGCTCCGAGTCGTACAGAAAGAGGAAGTCGGAGACCGAGTCGTAAAGCAGGCCCACTGGGGCGCTGAAGCTCGCCCATGTCCCGAGCCCCTCCGTAATCCCCGCGCACGAGCCGCCGGCGATCACGGTGGACGTGAGGGAGGCTTCACGAGGCGCGCAAGAAGACGTCAGAAGCGGCGCGGGGCGCGCGGGGCGCGCGGGGGATTCAGGGCGCCGACCGGCGGTGTACGTCAGCGACGTGTAGTTTCTGATGGCCCGCAGCGCGCAGTTGTCCATGATGTAGAGCGTCGAGCGGCCAGGCGCATAGGCGGACCCTGTGGGGCGGGGTCTGGGCGAGGGCCGAAGCGGCTTCCCGCCCGGCGCTCGCACCTTGGATGTTCGTGAAGGTGGCGGAGGAGCACACCCCGCCGGCCGTGCCTGTGGCCCCAGTTCCGCACAGCGTTCCCAGCTGGAGCACGCAGGGCAGCGCTGCGAGAGGGATCAGACGGAGCGAAAGCAGGGCCCTCCCGGAGCGAGCGGACCGCTTCCTGTACATGAGAAGGCGCCCGACACGCTAACTTGTGCACGCGTAGGGGCAATGCACAGGACCGCGAGGAGGAGGCCTAGGAGCGCGTAGACCCTGCAGCTGGAGCTCATCCGCCAGTGCCGGTGCCTCAGTCGGCTGCGATGTCGCAGACTCCTCTCTTGCTGCGCTGCAAGAGAAGAGGAGGCGGCCTTCCCAGCGCGTGGCCGGGCTTCCCAGCGAGGCGCCTCCATTGTGCACCTGCGGCCTGTGGCCGCTGGCGCTCTGCTACCTTCGTCTGATATGGCTCATCGCTTCCGCACACTCCCTGCAGGTCAAGGCCGCACGGCCCTGATCCGGTCTATCTAAGTTGGAGCAGTCACTGCAGCCTAACCGGGGCTGAAGGTAGCTTGAGCGACGCTGTTGTGCTGCTTTCTATGCCAATGACCACAGCGCCCAGTGGACAGCCGGTAGAGCGCAGACACTCGCCGAGTCGGAGTTGGCAGCTCTGTGAGCCGATGTGAAATTGAAATTGCAGTTTCGCTCAGCAAGCTACGCTGTTGTGTTTGCTTCTGAATCCACGACGCTCGCCCTGCGATGTAGAGAGTTGCCTGATATGTGAATGTTATACCCGGCTCGGATGCCTTGCAGCCCTCTGAGCAGCCTTCAGTCCCTCTGAATTAAATATTCGGCACGTCGACACGCTGGCACTGCTGGCACTCGCTACTACTTGAGTCGCTAGCGCTCTCTTCGAATTAGATCTCTCGATATCGATCTCCCACAACGCTCAAGCGGCTAGCGCTTCGAATTCAAGCGTCACGCTGCCATGGCCACGCTGACACTGTGACACACAGTGGCCCCAGCCCGGCGGGCCTGACGAACGACACGCTAGCGCTGGCAACCTGTAGCTGGCACATGCTAACATCTATAGCTAGTGGCTGGCGCCAGACCCCAGGCACGCCTCGGAACTTCGAACGTCGACCGAGTCGAAAGCGGCACAGGAACGAGCTCGAGGGGCCAGGTGTTATTATACAGAGGCCGACGGGGAATGGGAGGAAGGAGACGAGGAGTAAAGGAGCACGAAAGAGCTGGAGATGGCGCACGGAGGGGAGGAGAAGCCGTGGGGATGGGATTGCAGGTAAGGGAAGGATAAGGGGGGAGGAGCGACGAGGGAGAGGGGCGCGCTACTCGGTGGGCGCGGGCGGGCTAAGGAGGTTCGCTTCCTTTAGCAAAGCGTCCACCTCCGTGTGCGTCAGCATCTTGTACACGACGTCGTCGCCCTTCTTCGTCAGAGTCGAGAACTCGACTGCAAGCGAGCGGAGAACGTAAGGCACGCGCTCGATACGAACGAGACGCATAGTGCGCACGCTTCTCAGCCGTGAGGCTCGTGCTGTCCATTGTCTTGCTCATGATCTTCACGGCCAGCTGCAGTGCGTCTTTAAGGCTCATGTCCGCTTTGTAGTCCGTCCGAAGGATGGACTGCGCCGCCGAGTTGTTTGCGCCAATTGCGGTCGCCTTCCAGCCGCCGTAGTTCCCGCTGGGGTCGCTCTGGTACAGCTGGAAGCCGTAGTGCCTGTCCCAGCCACCGAAAAGGAACGACACGCCGAAAGGCCGCTGGCCTGCGTACGTGGAGTGCCAGTGGATCAGAAGCCGAGCTAGCGCACAAAGAAAAAGGAGCCGGGGCCCTAGCAACGGGGCGGAATGTGGACATGCAAAGAGTGGGCCTCCATTCAGGGGGGGAAAGCGCGTGGCGAGCGCGCATGGCTAGCTATACGCGCCAGTAGGAAAACCCAGCAAGGCGCACCTCCGTACTGCGTGTAGCCCTGCTTGAGGTCGGACACCTGTTGCAGGAGCTGCTCGACCGGCATGGGCTCCTGATACGCGAACGTGTAGCGCTGGGCGGCGAGGCGGGAGTAGTTGACGAGGATATTGGCGTCCGAGGTGATGCCGGCGACCGCGCAAGCGATGTGCTCGTCGATCTTGTACATTTTCTCGCTGGACTTGGACGGGTCGAGCAGCGGCGAGGTGATCTTCTTCTCCGCAGCGAGCACTATGCCGTCGGTGGCGAGAATACCAAGCGCCGCGCCCGCGTGGCTGATGGCCTCCATCGCGTACTCGACCTGGTAGAGCCGACCTGCGCGGTCATCCATTCGGGTCAATTGCGCCGCACAGGAGGGAGCCGGGCGAGCGACGGACCCTCCGGCGAGAAGATGGTCGTGCGACTGTCATATCTCCTCGCCTGTGGCACGCGGGGGGAGGCGGTCAGCGAGCGTCCAGACAGAGCCCGCACAGACGGGCGGAGGAGGCGGTCAGCGTGCAGCCGGACTCCCTGCTCAGCTGGCCGCTCAGCGCTGGAGCCCACGAACCATGTTTAAGCGCGGCCTCGAAAATGGGGGTACGACGCGTCGGGAAGGGGGAGGCGACGGGCGCCGGGTAGGGGCTCAGACGAGGCTGAAAAGGTGATCGCGGGACCCTGCTGCGGCGGCTGTGCAGGCGCGACTGACAGCGCGGTTGCAGATGGGACGCGTCGTTCGCGGCCAGCGTAAGGGTGCGGGCTCTATTTTCACGGTATGTGGGCCCGACCTGTCGCCACCCCGGGACCGCGCCTTGACGCGCCGCTCGCTAGGCCCACGTGCACCGGCGCGTCGGTGCTGCCAAGTTCCGGCACATCGACTTCGCCGAGCGCAATGGCTACATCAAGGGCATCGTGAAGGAGATCATCCACGACCCCGGCCGTGGTGCTCCGCTCGCGGTCGTCCAGTTCCGCAGCCCCTACAAGTACAAGCTGGTGAAGGAGAAGTTCATCGCTGCTGAGGGCCTGCACAGCGGCCAGTTCATCTACTGCGGCAAGAAGGGTTCGCTCCCGCAGGCCGCCCGGCGCTCTAGGGCCCGTGCATGGGTTTCTTATCGTTAGCGATCACCTTAATGCACTCTTTCCTCGCCCCCGCCCGCCCGTGCTAGCTTTCTTCGCGACTGGCGGCTGTGTGCTGACAACTTTCTCCTCTCCCGCTGCGCCCCTCCTTCCACTTCTCTCGCGCAGCGACCCTGAGCGTTGGCAACGTTCTTCCCGTCGGCCTCATGCCCGAGGGTACCATCATCTGCAACGTTGAGGCGAAGGTCGGCGACCGCGGCACCCTCGGCCGCGCGTCGGGCGACTACGCCACCATCATCGCCCACAACCCGGATGAGGGCATCACCCGCGTCAAGCTCCCGTCGGGCTCGAAGAAGGTCATCCCCTCGGGGTGCCGTGCCATGGTCGGCCTCGTCGCCGGCGGTGGCCGCATCGACAAGCCGATGCTGAAGGCCGGCCGCGCTCACTACAAGTACCGCGCCAAGCGTAACGCCTGGCCGCGCGTGCGTGGTGTGGCTATGAACGTGCGTCCCTGCCCAGCCCAGCCCCGCCCGCCCTCCCCGCGCGCCTCCTGAGCCTTGGACGCCCCGCAGCCCGTGGACCACCCGCACGGTGGTGGTAACCACCAGCACATTGGCCACCCGTCGACTGTCCGCCGCGACACCTCGGCTGGTGCCAAGGTCCGCCGTGCCCTCCCTCCCCTTCGGGACGCAGCTGACTCGAACCGCCTGCACCCAGGTCGGTCTCATTGCGGCTCGCCGCACTGGCCGTCTCCGCGGTACCAAGCAGGTCACCGCTGGCGGTGCCAAGGACCAGTAAGCGCTCACCCAGCGCTAGGGCGGTTGCCCGATCAGCATGCGCCCAGACGTGCCGTCCCTCCATCATTTCTGACGAATGCAAGCCTCGCATTTCTTCTATTCCCGCCGAGGGCGCCCACTGGTTTGTGCGGGGGTGGGGGCCGGGGCGGCTGGGGGTCGGGCAAAGCTGGGGATGCATGAATTCAAAGCTACACTCAATAACATCGCGGGGAAAGGGGAAAGGGTCTGCGCGCCCGGCCGCGGCTACGCGCCGCGCCGCTTGGCGAGAAGTAGGGGTACCCGGAAGAGGCCGACCGAGTTGGAGGCCTTGAAGAGGACGCGGTCTCCGGGCCGGAGGAAGCCGTCGAGCGCCTCCACGAGCGCCTCGGGCTGCGGATGGCGTGTGGCGTCAGGTCGGAAGTGTTATACGCAAGATCAAATTAAGGCTTAGAACGAGGGCCGCACGTTGTCGAAGGTGTCGGAGGGCCCGCCGTAGCCGCGGGCGAGGGCGGCGGTCTCGTCCGAGAAGAGGGCCCCGCCCTCGTCGGCCGGCTCGCGGCCCTCCGGGTCGGGCTGGAGCACGAAGAGGTGCTCGACGCCGCAGGCGGCGGCCTTGCGGCCCGTCTCCTCGTGGAGGGGCAGGGCGTGCACGCCCAGCTCGCCCATGCGCCCCAGCACCGCGATCCGCCGACCGGCCGGCTCCCACGCAGTCCCCGCCAGCAGCTCCAGTGACGCCGCCATCGACTCCGGCCCGGCGTTGTAGGACTCGTCGAGGACGAGTACCCCCCCGGGGAGCTCCGAGCGGCCGGAGCGGCCGCCGGGGACCTGCACGTCCACGCGGCGCCCGTCCGCGAGGCCGCGCCAGTCGAGGCCCGCGAACCGGGCCACGCCGACGGCGGCGAGGAGGTTCATCGCGTTGTGGCGGCCCGCCAGCGGCATGGGCAGCCGCACGCCCTCCACCTCCACCGTGCCCGCCCCCTCGTCGAACGCGCCCCTCAGGTTCCCCGCCTCCAGCCCTGCGCCGGGCATCCGTGATCAGCGGAGGACGGGCTCTGGGAAGGACCGCGCAGCCGCCGCCCGCGCACCATAGAGGCAGGTCCTCGCGGGGTCGTCCCTCGCCCAGACCTGAGGGGGCCGGCGTCAAGGCCATGGAGCCGGCCCGGGACCCCTTCGGATCCCGCCCCGCCCCCGCACCTCGGCGGCGCGCCGCATGAGGTACTCCTCCTCGGCGCTCAGGACGGCCACGCCCGAAGCGGGGTCAAGAGCCTCCAGCAGCTCGCACTTGGCCTGCGCGCCGCGGCGGTCGGTCGAAGTCGACCAGGCGGCGCCGCCGCCGGCGCGGGGCGGCGGGGCGGGCGGACGATGGCGATGTTCTCGCGGGAGCCCAGCCTGCCGATGTGCATCGTGCCGACGTTCGTAATGACGCCCACCGTCGGCCGCGCAACGTCAGCGAGCTCGGCGATCTCTCCCAGCGCCCGCATGCCCATCTCCACGACGGCGAACCTGCGCGGCGCGCCGCCACGGCCTCGCATTCAAATTCGCGCTCTCCTGGGCCGGCGCGCGCGAATGCTGAGGAGGGTCTCGAGCACCTGTGCGACGAATCGAGGCCGAGGAGCGTCTTAGGGACGCCGATCTCGTTGTTGAAGTTGGCCGCGCTGCGTAGGACGGAGCCGCCGCTCAGGCTCTCCAGCACGGCGGAGACCAGCTCCTGCGTGCGGAGAGACGGATAAGCGCGAGGAAAGGAGCGCAGTGCGCAGCGCAAGGTCGCCCGCGCGCTACACGCTCGCCTTCGTGGTCGTCTTCCCGACGGAGCCCGTGATGCCTATGACTGGGATGTCGAAGCGCTCCCGCCACCAGCGGCCGATCGCCTGATAGGCCCGGAGCGTGCTAGGGACGACGATCTGCGGCACAGGAGAGCCGTCGTCGCTGGAGACCTCCCGCTCCGTCACAGCAATCGATGCGCGGGACTTCACCGCCCCGGCCGCGAAGTTGTTCCCGTCGAAGCTGCCGCCGCGTAGAGCGACAAACAGGTTGCCGGGAACGAGCTCGCGCGTGTCCGTCGTCACGCCGGCGGCCACCGTCTTGGCGGACGCGTCCCCGAGCTGCGCGATGCGGCCGCCGGTGACCTTGGCGAGCTCCTCGACGGAGATCTGGAACGCTCCAGGCTTGGTCGACGCCTCGACGACACCGGGGCGCGCCTCGCGGCCACCGTGCGCGGTGCGCTGCCGACGGCGCGCGACCGGGGCCGCGCACAGGCGTACGTGTCGGCGCGGCGCATCCAGGCGCTGGCCGGTGCGCCAGGAGCCCGCCGGGGGCGCCGGGACGGCCTGGAAGGCGGTCGGGTCCATCTGTACCCGTGTTTCCACACTTTCTCTGTACCCGAAAATGCTGTCCGCCATCCGCCGCCTCCCCTCGGCCGCGCGCCTCTCGGCGACCCGCGCCGTTCCCGTTCGCGCGATGACCTTCGAGCACGGCTCCCGCTGTGAGTCGACCCGCCGTCGCCATCTTCTCGGCCCTTCTCTGACGCGTCCGTGCGCGTCCCCGTCCCGCAGCTATCAAGGAGCGTGAGGCGGCCATCGAGAACCAGGTCGGCCGGTCGATGCGCCTCTGCCGGCCGCCCGCCGATCCTTGCCGCGCAGTACTTCAACAAGGAGGAGGAGCGGACCCTCAAGAACCTCCTGAAGAAGCTTTCTCGGCCGACCGAGGTCCGTCAGCCGGCGTTGGGCTCGTCTGCCGCTTGCCCGATGGACGCCTAACGAGCCATTCGTGCTCTAGCCGGCGGCGGTGAAGGCGGAGAAGGACGAGATCGAGAACATCTTCAAGAAGCACGGCGTGAAGGCGTCGAGCTCCATCATCGATGTGCGCCGTGGCCCCGCTCCGCGCTTTCACGCGGAGTCGCTTGGCTTGCACGGCCTGTTCGCGCGGCCGCTGACGCCCGCCCCGCCCCCGCGCAGGACATCTACGCCTGGAAGCACATGCACGATGAGAAGCACTAAGCGTGCCCTCGCCCGGCCGGGCCGGTGGTACTCCTCGCCCGGCCCACTTTCAGTGTCCAGCTAGGTCGCTTTTTTCATGTGTGCCATATAACACTTTCCAGCCGTTGAACCGATGCGATGCGCGGCCGCGGCACGCGCAAATGTCTCTACCGCGCTCGCGTCCGTCCGGGCGCTGCGCCGAGTTCTTGAATCGGACGGCCACATGCACTTCATCTGCTGGAGCCCAGAGCGAGCCTAGAGGGTCGGAAGGTCCTTGGGGACGTAGTCCTCGCCCACCGCCGAGATGAACATGTGCTGGAGAAGGCGGATCAGCGGCCGGGCGGTCGAGAGGCGAACGGTCAGCGGGCGGGCGTGCGCACGCCGGGCTTGTGCGTAATGCAGATGTCGGTCTCTGCGCGCGCGCGGGGTTTGGATCAACGCGGCGGGAGCGGCGCTGGACGGGGCGGTGCGCACTGGCGGAGATGGCGCCGACGATGGCCGTCACGCCGCAGCACCAGAAGACGGGCACCTCGCCCGGCCGCACCGTCACCGCGTCCCCAAAGTCCACCTGCCCCCGGCCCGTCCTTTACAGGCGAAGAAGCAGGGGGCCGGGGGCGGCCCGGCCCGGTCGGGGCTCGGGGACCTTGGCGAGGTCCTGGATGCCTATCTCGGCGGGGCTCCCGACGTGGACCTGGTCCCCCCCGTCAGAGGGCGGGCGATCTCAGCGGGCGGGGCGGGGCGGGGCGGGGCGCACGGGGCCGCCGTGGGCGGAGCTGAGCTCGGTCGTGATCTGCGGGCCCGGCCCGCTCGCCCAAGGCCGGGGCGGCCGGGGCGGCCGGGGCGGGCGGGCCGGCCGGGGCGGGCGCGCGCACCCGCGTCGCGGCCTCGACCTTCTCCGGGGCGACGGGGCGCATGGTGACGACGAGGTTGCAGTGGAAGGGCCCCGCCGAGGCACACTGCGCGCGTGGAAGCAGCGGGTCAGAGGCGGGGCCGGACGCTGCAGCTGCGGGCCAGCGGGTCGCGTGCGGGGCGGGGCGCGCGCCGGCTTGCTCGTCCGATACATGCTGACGTTCTTGCCCTCGTCTGCGAAGGCCGCCGCGAAGGTGGGTCGCGTCAGAGCGGGCGGGGAGCGCCGATGCCGATCCAGGGCGGACCGATGTTGCGGACGGGGACGCCGCCGGCCTGGAGCGCGCGCTCGAAGCTGAAGCTGCAGCCGAGGAAGAAGGACACGAAGTCGTCGCGCCACAGGTCCGCGATGTCGGTGCGCTCCTCGGCGAGCTGCGGCGAGCTCGACGAGGCGCAGCGACAGACGAGCGCGCGCTTTAAATTCCGCTCACCTCGCCGTTCCTGTAGACGTAGTACCTGAAGCACAGGGCATGAGCGCTAGCTGAGCCATGGCTAAGGCCGGGGAACCAAGCCCGCTTCGCCGCGCTCACTTTGGGATGTCGGTGCGCACATCGCCGCCGGGGCAGATCCGCGCCGGCTCGTACTGTCCCTGCGCTCGCGCGCGGAGCGCGGCTCAGCGACTCTGCGACGGCGCTGCTCGCGTGCATGTCGCGCACGGGAGGGCAGAGGTCAACTAGCGGACAGGCCGCGTAGTTCAGCCTGCAGAATTCGAGGAAGTCCTGCACTCCGCGTCAGCGGCGGGCCAGCGGAGCGCGCCGTACGCCGCACCTTGGCGACGGCCTTTGGCAGAATGACGACGTTGGTCTGCAGCGTGCCGGGGACGAGGCCACTGGTGGGGCGCTGGTGTCGACCTGCACGGATCTCCGCCCTCAGCTCGCTCTGCCCCGTCATGTCTGGTGTGTGTGTGCTCGCTTTGCCCCGTCAGGCACGCCTGTGTGAGCGGCCCCGATCCACCGGGGTACACGTCCGGCGGAGCTTGCACGACCCCGGCCTGGCTGTCGTGAAGCAAGATAGAGCATCACTCGGAAGCCCGGCCGCCGCGCCACCCTTCTCCTTCCAGCTCGAGAAGCATGAAGCGGCCCGCGAGCACCAGCTTCGCCCTGGAAGTGCCGAAGCTCCCGAGGACGCCCAGCGCAGATCGGCTCAATGCGATGCGCGATACTGTGTTGGTGCGTGGTATTCGCCGCGTGTGACGCAGCCTATGCAAGTTCGCGAACCCTGCAGGCCCGCCTGCAGTCAGCCTAGCTGCTGTCAGAAGTTGAAGCCGCCACCTAGATTTAGTTTCAGGCGCTCCTGCTGACGTGTAGCGCGAGCTGACGTGCTGCTTCGTGGCTGGTGCGTTTGTCGCAGGTCCGGAGCTTGCCGCACATCAAGGACCTCTATCCCGAGACGATGCCCATGCCATCACCACTGGCAACCTCGGCTCACGGTGTCTCGGCGCCCACCGACGGCTCTGGCGGCACGGACTGTTCGCTAACCTTCGTGCGTGCTGGACTCGGGCTGGGCGGAGCGCTGCGGCTCCTTAACGATCCGCAGGTCGAGCCCGGCACGCTTGTGCTCGCGGACATCGTGTTCCGGGAGATCGAAACTGACGAGAAGCCGCTCACGGTCTCCGGCCCCTTCTACCTGCGCGCCGGCCCTTTCGAGGAGATCTTCTGCGACCCGAAGACCGTGAAGGCGTGCATCGTCACGTGCGGAGGTTCGTGCGGCCGCCCGAGCGAAACTTCCCTACGCTCCGCCGCTCACCTTCGTCCTCGTCCCCCCCCCCCCCCCCCCCCCCTCCCCCGGGGGCTGGCCTCCAGGACTCTGCCCCGGTGCGGCACATCGCTCCCACATACAGACGTACACCTGATTGCTCCGATCTCTGATCCAACCCTCCCCCCGCAGGTCTCAACAACGTGCTTCCCCGCTCCCTTCGAAGCCTCCCCGCGCCGCCCGCCCGCGCGAGCTGAACGGGCCGCGCGCTCAGGTGATCCGCGAGATCGTCATGACGCTCTGGCGTGCACGTACCCGTCCACGGCGTGCCCTCCCCTTCCCCTCTCATGCTTCTCTTCGTTCGCAGGTACAACTACGGCTGCAAGGATATCTACGGAATCCAGTACGGGTCCGCGCGCCCCTGCGGCTGCCCCTGCGGAGGCCTCTCGCCGCGCTGCACCCCGCGCCGACGGCCGCGCCGGCAGATACCGCGGCTTCTACGATCCGGCGCTGGCGATTCTGAAGCTCGACCCGACGCGCGTCTCCAACATTCACCACCAGGGCGGCACCATCCTCGGTCCGCCGCCCCGCCCCGCCGCCCCGCCCCGCTGCTCCGGCTTTGAGCCAAGCCCCGCCTCGCAGGCTCCTCCCGCGGTGGATTCGATAAGGAGGCCATCATCTCCAGCATCATCGACCACGGTACCCCCACCCGCCCGCCGTACCCCGGGACGCCCGCCGAGCCCGCCCCAGGGTTCAACCAGGTGTACATCGTCGGCGGCGACGGCACGCACCGGGGCGCCCAAATCATATTCGACGAGTGCTACAGCCGCGGCCACAAGGTGAAAGCGCCGCACCCCCCGTATCCGATCGCGTACTCCGGCTCGAGCGTCGGGCGGGGGGGTACAGGTGCTGGTGGCGGGCGTGCCGAAGACGATCGACAACGACATCGCGATCATCGACAAATCCTTCGGTTCGTAGTGGGGGTACCGCGCTCGGAGGGGGGTACGCGCCGACGCGCCCCGCAGGCTTCGACACGGCGGTCCAGGAGGCGACCCGCGCCATCAACAGCGCCCACGTGCGATGTACCCCCTGCACGAAGTTTTCCCCCATTCCGACGCCAGTACCCCCCAGGTCGAGGCCGAGTGCGCGCCGAACGGTATTTCCATCGTCAAGCTCATGGGCCGCAACGCCGGTACACCCCGAACGCTTGTCCACGCCGTACCCCCCTCGACCCCTGCACCCCAGGCTTCCTGGCCATGTACGCCGCCCTGGCCAGCCGCGACGTGAACGTCTGCCTCATCCCGGAGGTCCGCATCGTACCCCTGCCCCGCCCCGCAACCCCGTACCCCGGACCCGAAGCGGGGGAGTACCTGGCAGGTCAAGTTCCGCATGGAGCCGCTGTTCGCGTACCTGGAGCGGCGGATCCGCGAGCGGGGCCACGCAGTCGTGCTGGTCGCCGAGGGCGCCGGCCAGGACCTGCTCCCGGTACCCCCGTCTCTCCTTCCCCCCCCCCCCCCCCCCCCCCCCCCCGTCGACCAAGCGGGGCGCGCGCAGGCGACGGGGGCGACGGACGCGTCGGGGAACGTTCGCCTCGGGGACATCGGAGCGTTCCTCAAGAAGGAGATCGAGGGCCACTTCAAGAAGGCGAGGCCGCCGTACCCCTCCCCGCTTCGCCCCCCCCCGGCTGAGGCGTACCCTGGCCCCCAGATCAAGATGGAGAGCAACGTCAAGTACATTGACGTGCGTACCCCCTTTCCCTTCTTAGGCGTGCCGGCCGGCACGCTCGCTTACCGAACTCTCGAGCGCAGCCGACGTACATGATCCGGACGCTGCCGGCCAACGCATCGGACACGGTGTACATCGCGCAGCTCGTCCAGAACTGCGTCCACGGCGTCATGGTGCGTGCACGTACCCCCCTCCGTTCCGCCCCTCCCCCGACTCCGGTGCAGGCGGGGTACACGGGCTTCACGGTGGGGATGATCAACTCGCGGGTGGTGTACCTTCCCTTCGAGGACATCTGCGGGCGGCCGCAGCACGTGGACCCGTCCGGGCGCATGTACCAGGTACCCCCAGAACTTCCTCCCCCCCGGCCTTCCTCCCCGCCCCTGCCCGGCTCTGCAGCTGATCCCGCGCACAGCGCCTCATCGCCTCGACGGGCCAGCCGTCGCTGTATTGAGCCCGGTCGCTATAGCTGTGTGTATGTGAATTGGCCAAAACGTAACCAGAAACTGCGAGTCGGCGTCCCTCTTGCATAGCAGATGCGCAGTGTTGTCATTGCCGAGTCGGCAACGACTCGAACGTGCACGCATGCGCACATCGTGGCACGAGCTCGAGGCCAGCTTGCAGACCTAGGCCTAGAGCTAGTCGACGTCGCTGATCATGAGATATATATACTATGATATGAATCCGCGATCGAAGCTAGGGCAGACGTCCACCTTCGAACTGCATGCGCAGATCCGCATGCGCCACTTATATAGCTCTCAGCTGCAGAGTCTAGATCTCTTAAAGCTTCATATATAATGATTATATTCTCGTCGTCGTCGTCGTCGTCGTCGTCGTTGTCCAGGCACTGTTATCGATCATGAGGCTATCGCTCTACCGGGCGCCGGCAGTCACTGAGTCACTGAGAGACAGGGCGCCGCATGAGAGAAGGGGCGCAAGGGCACGGCGGAGGGAAAGAAAGAGGCTAGGAGGGAGTCGAAGTGGGGTCGGAGGCAGGAGAAGACCCGCGAGCTGGTGATGTCGATGGATCCAGAGAGGGCCTAAGCGCCTAAGAGAGGGCTGCGAAGCAGAAGAAAGGCCGGGCGGGGCCGGCGCCGGATCCCGGAACAGGCGGCAACGTGGCCCTGCATCTGCAGCTGCAGCTGCAGAGCACAGAGAGAGACTCTGAGACGAGGTCGATGAGACGAGGTCGAGGGCGCAAGAGCCCGACGAGGGTGCAAGGCCCCGAATATCGTAGTACGTATGAATCTCACGTGCACGAGCGCCAGGAGAGCGGGGCAAGCCTGGCAGGCCCCACATGCGCAGGAGACACACGAGGAGCCGATCGCGAATCGAGCAGGCCCTGAGGGAGCCCAAAAGCAGGGAGCCAGAAATTTGAAAGACGCAGAGACCGCGAATTCGACAAGCTCGCGATCGGCGACTCTCGACGGCGAGCCAGAAATTCTTAATTAAAAACGCGGACACCGCACAATTTTAAAGACGCGGACACATCGCGATCGGATTCGCGCGAATTGCAAGCGGGCCAGATCTAGAGTCGAGGGGGAAGCCGCGGGTTAACGTTGGAACAGGGCAGGTTGGCCGAAGGGTACGGAGAATCGCCTATAGCTATATAGCTATAGCTAGCTAGTCCGACGGTCGAGGGCTGACTCCCCGGCTGATCATGAGGCGAGAGTTCGAGAAGCCGGCTCGGCGCCGCGCCGCGGCGGCGGGGTGCACGTGACTGATCATGAGCTCCCGTGAGAGGTGAGAGACTCTGCAGCTGAGCTCGAGAAGTTGTCACCAAGTAGGGGTGCGGCTTGCCGGCCAAAAAGTCGGCTTAAGCCAAGCCAAGCCCCGGGCGCTCACGTGCACGGTCAAGCCAAGCCAATTGCAAGCCGGCCGGCCGGCCGGCCCAAGGGCTTGGGCTCCCGGCGGGGTCAAGCCCTTGGCCGGGCTTGCGGCAAGCCTAAGGGGGGGTACCCTTCCGCAGGCCCTTGGCGCTGTGGCGAAATGCTTATATATATATTTAGCTTCGAATTCACAAAGAAACGCATCATGTCACAAAGAAACGAGAACGCGGCCGGCTGCGGCCGTGCCGCGCATGGATGTCGATCGACGGGCCGTGCGAGCTCGAGTGCGAGCTCGAGGGGGTACGTATATACGTATACCGTATACGTATATACTATATATGATATACGTATACGTATACCGTACGTACCGTAGTACGCCGGCGTGTGCACGCGTCTGTTAATTATAATTAATGCACGTTGCCGTCGCAGGCTTATAGCTTAAGCTTCTAATCAGCTTCGATTCGAATATTAATGCGCTGCAGGCGCGCAGCTGCGTCGACGTCCGGCACCCCCCTCCGACCCCCCCCCCCCCCCCCCCCTCCCCCTCCAGGGCTTGAGCCGGCTTGAGCCGGCCAAAAGCCGGGCAAGGGCTTGACCCCCCAGCCCGGCTCAAGGGCTTGCAATTGGCTCAAGGGCTTGCCTGCAAGCCGCAGGCCTATCACCAAGCCCACGGGCCAAACTTGACATGTGATTTCATGCAAATCGAAAAAGGCTCATCTTGTCCCTTTCATCACGGCCGATATTTCAAGTTTCAAATCCTTTTTTCTTTCGTCCTAGATTTCTCGCTAGTGGTCGGTGCCGATTTCCGCATGCGCAACTTCAGCGCAAGCCTCAAACTGGAAGCCTACTCGCAACTTGAGTCGCAAGCGGCCGCTTAGCGGCGTAACGTCAACTGCGGTAAGCCTTTGATCATGAGAACTCTCTAGATCTTGAAGCCTTGAAGCCTTGAAGAGCTTGCGATCAAGCCGAACCGAGACGAGCCGAGCCGCTCGAGGGTACTGCCGGCGCCAGGCTGGCACATCGCGGACGGGTCAGCAGGCCTGCATCAGGCTGCATGATATAGCAGCAGGTCCAAGCCTTGAAGAGAGCGGCCGGGCGCTAGCGCTGCATGCACTGCGGCATGCGCAGCTGGAGCCGCGGCCCGTGCATGGCCGCGGGCCGAAGGCCGCTAGTCGAGCCGGCTAGCCAGTCGGCTTGATTAGGGCCGCATGCGGCATGCCTATATATAGCTACCGCCGCCGGTCCGGCGGTCCGAGTCCGCGTCGACGTCGACTCTGCGTCGACTTTGCGATTCCCATGATTCATCGATATCGGATCGATCGGCGATCTTGTAACTTAGTAAGTTGACCAGGACCTGCGGCTTGCAGTCAAGCCCATGTTCATGAATCAAATAATTGCAGCTACTGAGCCTACTGATAGCCTACTGAATCGCACGGAGGACACGGAGCTGGGCAGAATCATTGGCTCGCTGAGAAACGGGGCGGCAGGGCCCTCGGGCCTCTCGAATGAAATGATTAAGATGCTGTGGAGTGACCCTGTCCTCCCCAAGAAAACGCTCGAAGAGCTGAAGAAAGCGGGCCTGGACACCTCGGCCCTCCAGTCCGAAAACAGAACGCCAACCTGCAGGCGGCTTCTACTGGTGACGGTCAACCTGATTCTAGAGCTCGGAGCTGTTCCTGAACCTCTGCTCTACGGAAATATCTGCCTGATCCCGAAGAGCGGGGAATGGGACGGGCACCCTGACAACGTCAGACCGATAACACTGCAAGAATGCGCCCTGAAACTGGTAACAGCTCTTCTCACGGATAGACTCTCCAGGATCATCCGAAAGAACGAACTACTGAAGGGCGCAAACTACGCCTTTACACGTGGTAAATCGACGGACGAGCCGCTCTACATGATGCGCGCATTACTTGAAGATGCGAAACAGTTCTCTAAACCGATCTACCTGCTCCTCCTTGACATCCGTCGAGCCTACGACAGCGTGAGCTGGCCCAGCATGGCGATGGCCCTCCGCCGCCTCCGCATCCCTGAGAAGTACATTCAGCTGTACGAACAGCTCACGACGCGGCGCAAGGCATCGGTCCTCACCGGGTACGGCCCCACCGAACCGTTCGATGTCGAGTGCGGGCTTCCCCAGGGGGGTACGGAATCGCCTATCCACTGGCTCATCTTTTACGATGTCTTCCTTACGGCCCTGCGCGAAGTCAGCGCGGCGGAGGGTACAACATACCGCATGGGGCCCGGGATCGCACCTCGCCCGGCCCCCCCGCCAGCTCACCGCCTCCGGGCTCACCTCCCCGACGTTGACTCGCCAGGGCAGGCCTACGCGGACGACACCGTGCTCATCAGCTCGTCCGCGCGGGGGGTACAACTGCATGCGGACCTGGTATCGGAATTCTTCTGGATCCACGATATCGCCCTGAACGCGAAGAAGACTGAGTTCACTTATAACAACGTATCTCCCGAGCCCAAACCGCCCCTCCTTGGCCCGCCTGGGGCTAAGGAGCGTGCGCACCACGTCCTGCCTCCGACGAAGCCCTTCAAGTTCCTGGGGTCTGGTTTACCGCGGACCTAAATTGGAGGCATCAGTTCGAAGCGGTCTACACGATGGCGCAGACCGCCTGCGCGATCCTCAAGAAAAAGAAGCTCACCGCAAAGGAAGCAGTGTACATTGTGAACAGCGTACTCATCCCGCGCATCACGTACGCCTGCAAGGTTGTCGCGTACACCGAGCGCCAGTGCGCCCAGATAGATACCCTGTGGATGACGCTAGTCAAGCATCAGGCGCGCCTCCGCCGCTCGGCGCCCAACGCCCTAATATGGAGCCGCGGATTCTATGGGCTGAAGCGCCTGGCAGACGAGCAGCTCGCCATACACGTCCTAGACGAAACAATCCGCGCGAACCACCCGACGCTTCGCCCGTATCTCCTCCACCGCGTGTTCGCGGCGCAGGAAAAGCTATGCCTTCCTCTCCCCCCGTACTGCTATCCGAACCTAGATCCAGGCCCGGCCCTCCGGCGCGATCATCTAGCCCTCGCTATAGCCCGAAATATGAATGCGGAGGGCTACATCCTCGACTCGGGAAGGTCGCACCTGACTCCGGCCCTCCCGCATCCTCGACTCGAACGAAGATTCGTCCTCACTACGCTTCTACCGCCAGCCCTCCTCCGCAGCGCCGCGCCGTTCCTGTGGGAACACGATCTGCTGACGGCGGCGGACATCACGGGCCCGGACGGGCGCACCGTTCTGGACTGGGCGAGCCTCTGGGGCAGCGGCCGCGTCCGCCAGCGTCTCAGCCGGGCGCCGTCGTGGTTCCCAGACTTCCTCCGCGCAATCTGCGAGCCCGTCCCGCCGAGGAAGCTCCCACGCTCCCTGCGCTTCCCATGCACGTGCTCAAGCAGGGGGCGCGGCGCCAGCAGACGCTTTTCGAAGCGAACCTGATGAGCCCGCCGTACGTGGAGGGACAGTTCGCCTGGCACCCGCAGGGCTACCTGACGCGCATCGTTAGCAAATGGGAGGAGCGCGATGAAGACGATGGGCGCCTCCGCGTGTACGTCCGCCTGGAACATTGGATCTGGCGCGACCGCACGATCCGCGACGGCGACGGGGAGGGCGCCGCCCGATTCTACAAGTGCACGATGCTCAAAGATGAGTGCGATGCGCGGTACACGACGGACGATGCGACAGCCAAGGCGGCGCGCCAGCGCTGCGACCACTCTGAGCCGGAGTCAGGCGCCTGCCAGTGGACCGAGGACTCCATCCACATTCACCCGGCCCGCCTCCTCGAGCTAATCACCCCGGCGACCCGCACGCGGAAGCACGAACCGTACGCGGTTGTGAAGCTAGAGAGTCAGGAGTGGTGGACCGAGTTCCGCACGACGCTCTTCCTTCCTCCGTGGGAACGCGATTGGGATTACGAAGCGGATCCCTCCGCGCAGCCCCAGCCGCCGTCGGGCTACAAGCAACGCCGCCCGGGTACAGTGCCACCGCGCACCGCACCGCCTGTATACCCGGATCGCCAGCCTCTCGAGCACTTTCTCATCGACCCGGAGCCCCTAGCCGACCCGTTCTGGAACCTCGTAGCCCAGGAGCTTCGCCGCGAGGAGCTCCCCGCTGCCCGGCCCCGAGAGTGGCGGCGACCGATGCCAGCACAACGGGGTTCGGATCCGAGGCGGCGCTAACGGCTTACGCGGGTGTCTGGACCCGGGACCACGAGCAGAACGCGGCGCACTCCCCAGCGGATCGGCAGCGGGAAGCCCAGCGCCGCAGCGAAGGTATACAGCTGAAAAACCAGCTGCTGCGTGAAGCCGATGCATGCGCAGAAGATGACGCCCCACAGGCGGCGGCCCTGCGGGAGCTCGCCGAAGCCATCCCCACGGACGGCAGCGACTTCTTTGTCGCCCCGTGCCCGGGCACTGTCAACAACAACAAAGGCGAGCTCCTCGCCGTCCTCACGGCCTTCTTAAAGTCGCCCGAGGGCTGCACAGTTAAGACAGACAGCTCGACGGCGATGTCACTCATCCGCCGCTCTGTCCTGCACCGCGCTGACTCGACGGTCCGCAGCGGCCTTCGCACCAACTTCTCGCACCATCTGCGAGCGGCTGCAGAAGTCCATCAGCACCGCAGAGCCCTCGCCGCCGCCGCCGGAAGGCCACCCGCCGAGGTCCGCGTACAGAAGGTGAAGGCGCATCAGAAAGAGTACACTGACCGGCCTGCGCCTGTCGCCCCGGCAGAGCCCGAGACGGACAGCGATGCGGACGACTCCGGATCGTACGTGTCCTACCTCTCCGCCCCGGACGACCTCCCCCCCGAGCCCTCTGACGCCGAGCTTATCGCCAAATTCGGCGAGGGACAAGGGGTGTACGCCGGGCGCCCGAACCCGCTTTCGGGCGCTTATAACTACCTGTCCGAGCACATCCGTGCGCGCACTGCTCACCTCCGCCGCCGCGAGACTCGACGCATTCTCCACCAGATCGAACGTCAGACCCGCAAGGCGCGCCGGGAGGAACGCCAGCGCCGTCGAGACGCGCTCGCGGCTCTCGGCCCCACGTTCCCGCCCTCGCCGGCCTCCCGATCGCCCAACGCATGGAGAGGGTACTGAATGATGCGTACGACCGGGATAACCACCGAGCCGACCGCCTCGCCGCAGCGGCGCTCGCCCTGCACCCCTGCGCCCCGTTCTCCAAGGCCTGCAGCGATGGCCACGGCCTCAATGCCTGGGCTGACGTCGAGAGCGCCACCTGGCAGGCAGATCCCGCAGTCGCATCCGACCCCGCCGTCTCGGCTGCCGCAAAACGTGCATGGCTAGCACGGCGTGAGCCCCTCTTTCCCCCCGGCGGGTTCGAGTTCGTCCTCCTCTTCTCACCCCCCCGCAGGAGCCTGGAGGGGTACGACTCCAGCAGAGCGTACCGCGTCGAGTCCGACCCCCGGGCCCACGTCCGCGCCGTCTGCGAAATGCGTAACTTCGTGCGGCTGACGTCGCTTGAATCCTCGTGGCTCGGCGCCCCGGCCGACCGGGCACGGCTCGCGCGCGAATTCCGTAAGCAAGGCGCCTCCCGCGACGCGTCAGCCCCGTTCAATGCCCGCCTTGCGCAGCTCACCAAATTCAGCATGGAACTCGCGCCCCTCCTACCTGTCCGTGCCCGCGATGCCCCACACCTCTACGGCAACATCAACCCGCAAGGCCTGTGCGTACGCCCTGGGTGCGCTCGCGTCGCCGACGCCTCCGGCGGCCCCATCCCGGCACCCCCCTGGGCACCGAGGCGCGACCCAGGAGCCGCCGCAACCGCAGACCGCGACCCCCCGCCGGCGCTCCACAGCGCGAGTCAACCCGAGACCCACGACCACGCCTTCGGCCTTTGTTCGGCATCGCAAGCGGCCCGGCTCGCTATGCAATCCAAGATTTACAACCTCCTCCACACAACGATCACCACGCAGAGACTAAAGTCGGCCGCAACGAGGTACGAGCTCCCGGACGGCCTGAAGTCGGACGGCCTGTTCCTCCGCGACCTATTTCCCGCCTTCGCCCTCGCTGACGAACGCCGCTGGCGTCAGACCGTGCACGAACGCTCGCGACCCGGGCCTGTACCCCCCCACCTCCGTGCCTGTCTCTACGGCTCCCCCTCCCGCTGGCTGACTCACGGACAGGCCCTTTTCACCGACCTCTCGCACGACTCGCCCCGCCTGTCCGTCCGGCTGCTCCTCCCCCGCAGTCTGGTCCCGGCCCTCGAGTACCTTCATGTTCGCGCCCCCGCTGCTCGTAAATGCGCGAACGGGATCTTTGATGTACTTGTGACGGGGCTCCAGGAGATTTGGCAGGCGCGAAACTCGGACGTCCAAGCCTGGCAGCGCCGCTGTGGCCTCACGCGTCGGACTCTGACGGCGCCCCGACCCCCGCCAGCAACAGACCCCGCGGCCCGCCGAAGAAGCCGCCGCGCCCGGGAGACACGCCCTCAGCCGGACCCGAACCCGCAGCCCGCACCCGTAGTGCTGGTCAGTAGTATTCCGGTACCCCCAAGCGTACCGGAACGCGCCCGTCTCCAGCCGACGGCAGCGCCAGCGCGCGATGCGCACTCAGCAGTAGGCCGGTCGAGCACAGACCGTCCAGCTTGCCCGCCCTCCCCGCCCGACGCCCATGACCTGATGAATGTCGCCGCAGACAGCCCGCACAGCCCGCCCACGAACCTCAAAGCAACCTCGCGATCGGACGCCCCTCCCGTGAGCTCAGCCCCCAGCTTAACCCTCCACCCCCCTGAGCCCCCAGCGCCTCACCCGCCGGAGCCCCGGCACTCACCCTTGCCCGCGGCCCCGACCCGCCCGCAGCCCAGCCCGTGGCCCCCCCTGCCGCCGTCCGAAGAGGTCCGCCTAGCGTGGGCACAGACCCGACCCGGCCCGCTAAAGCCTGCGCAGGAAGTACTCCGACAGATCTCCTCGCCGCTGCTCGGTACCTCGGGCAGCATCAACGTCACAAGGAGATCTCTCAGTCGGCTCAATGGTGAGACCTGGTTAGACGACGAGACCGTTGTCTTCTACCTCGCCCTCCTCGCCCAACTCCCTGCCCTGGCCCGCCGTCCACTAATCTTTGACTCGCTTGAGTACCCTAACCTCTCCGCGCCAGGCCGAGGCCCCCAGCGCCTTCACAACAAGCTGGTAGCCCGCGGGGTCAGCCCGTTCGACTTCGATGTTCTGCTCTTCCCGATCCACTCACCGGGCCACTGGACCTTCGCTGCGATCCACGTACGTGACCGTCGAGCCGAACTCTATGATGCCTACAACCTGCCAAACGCAGAGTCGGCTCGAGAGAAGCTGGCCCCGATTCTCCGCTGGCTCCAGCTCGAGCGCCGGGAACGCAACCTCCCCTCAGACGACCCCACCGCCTGGCCGCTTGCATCGGCCACCAGGTACCCCATCCCCGAACAACGGGACCGCTTCAGCTGCGGTGTAATTGTCTGTGCCCTGGCAGACGCCCTGGTCCGGGGCCAAGAAGACGCGCTCACGGACCCCAACTCGCCCTTCGATGGCAGCAGCCGGTGCTGCGCCCACTGGCGCAGCCTCATCCTCACCCGAATCCTAGCCACAAGCCAACGGCCCCCAGCACCCGGACCCGGCCCCAGAGGTCCGCCCCAGCCCCCTCCGGCTCCGGCTCCACCCCCGCCGCCGCGAGCCCCGGACCCCCCGCCCCCCCCACGCCCCGCCCCGCCCCCCGCCTCGCCTCGCCCACCTCCGACAGGCCGACCGGAGGCGACAGGCCCTTCCTCCCGACTAGGTGCCGGCACAGCTCGACCCGGTAAGGGCCGCGGCAAAGGCCGCGGCAGAGGGACGACCGTGGCGATGCGCCCCCTCCAATCCTACTTCCGGTCCGCGGTCGGTCTCTCCCCCGTTCTCCCCGGCCCCGACTCGCAACTGCCCCCTCCCCCTCCGGACTCCCGCCGCCCCGCCCCAGCGGACCCTCCGCCACCCCCGGCCCCCTCCCCTCGCCCGCCCGACCGGCCCCTCCACCGTCCCCCGGCCCCGTCTCCCCCCCCTCCCCCCCAGCCCCCTCCCCCCCACACCCCCCAGCCTCCTCCCCCTCCCCGCAGCCCAGCCCCGCTACCCCGCCGCCTCACGCGCCGCGAGCGTGAGCTGGCCGCCCTCCGTGACTCGGCCGGCTTCACCTCCGCCCGCAACAATCTTCTTGCACGTGGAGACCGCGGAGCCCGACGTGCAGGTCCGGCTGTCCCAGCCCCTGATCCACAGGACCGCCCCCCCCCGGACCCCCCCGCCTCGGTGAACCTCTCTGACCCCCCCACACCGCCGTCACCCGTCGAACCGCAAGACCGGCCCCCGCCCCGCCAGCCCCGCGCCCCCCGCCGCCGGGCCCCCCCACCACCGCCGGCACCGCCCTCGGTCCCCGCACCACCGCCCCCATTCGAGTTTTCCGCCCGCGCGCGCCAGCTCCACCCCGAGGCACTCCCGCCCCCAGACCGATGTCCCCTCTGCCTACACCCCTGGGCCGTCACCGCCGCCTCCACCGAGCCCCGTACCCCCTTCTCTGCCCCCAAGGTACCACCCCTGCTCCACCGCGGCGACCTCATCCAGTCCCTCCTCATCTTCGGCCTCTCCCCGCTGGGCTACAGACCCTGAGCCCAAAGTGTGCACTCCCTGCCCGCGCGCGCCGGGCTGACGCCACGCTCGCGCTTGAGAGGCCCACTCCTGGAGGAGAGCAGGCCCCTCGGGCGTGGCCTGCCTGCCCGCGCCAGGTCCGGTCCCGCCGCGCAGGTGCAGGCTGCCACGCCGCTGGCAGCCTGCAGGGCGGGACCCGCCGCCGGATGGGGGCCCCAACCCCTCCCCCGGGGCCCCGCGCCCGGCGGCGCTCGCACCGCAGAGGCGGTGCGCAATAAATCCTCCGGGGCCCTGCCCAATAAACTCTCCGGCCCCAGCTCCCCACCCCCAACCCCACCCCCCCAATGGCCGCGCTCGCGCGGCCGCTGGGGGAGGCCCCACCGAGGGCCGCAAGAGTGGCCTTAGGGGGTAGGGCTCGCAGTAGGGAGATTCCCTCGGGGTTAGTCTAGCTGGAGACCCAATAGGGGGGAGGTAAGCTAGACTTGTCGTGTGTTTGTAGGCCTAGGCCTAGGGTAGGCAGATAGCATTAGCTGTTTGTCAACTTGGGGCACCAGTCCCCTAATACACTAGGGATTACTGAAAAAAAAAAATGCAAGCCGCAGGCCTATCACCAAGCCCACGGGCCAAACTTGACATGTGATTTCATGCAAATCGAAAAAGGCTCATCTTGTCCCTTTCATCACGGCCGATATTTCAAGTTTCAAATCCTTTTTTCTTTCGTCCTAGATTTCTCGCTAGTGGTCGGTGCCGATTTCCGCATGCGCAACTTCAGCGCAAGCCTCAAACTGGAAGCCTACTCGCAACTTGAGTCGCAAGCGGCCGCTTAGCGGCGTAACGTCAACTGCGGTAAGCCTTTGATCATGAGAACTCTCTAGATCTTGAAGCCTTGAAGCCTTGAAGAGCTTGCGATCAAGCCGAACCGAGACGAGCCGAGCCGCTCGAGGGGTACTGCCGGCGCCAGGCTGGCACATCGCGGACGGGTCAGCAGGCCTGCATCAGGCTGCATGATATAGCAGCAGGTCCAAGCCTTGAAGAGAGCGGCCGGGCGCTAGCGCTGCATGCACTGCGGCATGCGCAGCTGGAGCCGCGGCCCGTGCATGGCCGCGGGCCGAAGGCCGCTAGTCGAGCCGGCTAGCCAGTCGGCTTGATTAGGGCCGCATGCGGCATGCCTATATATAGCTACCGCCGCCGGTCCGGCGGTCCGAGTCCGCGTCGACGTCGACTCTGCGTCGACTTTGCGATTCCCATGATTCATCGATATCGGATCGATCGGCGATCTTGTAACTTAGTAAGTTGACCAGGACCTGCGGCTTGCAGTCAAGCCCATGTTCATGAATCAAATAATTGCAGCTTGGTATCGAGCTTTCAATGATGAGCTTTCAACTAGCTTCAAGTTGTAGCCTCCAAGATTCCCATAGCCATGGGCTATGGCCAATTGCAAGTTTTTGCAACTTCCGAGAAGTTCGAAAAAACATTCTCAGACTGCAAGCTTAACTATTAAGTTTTATCCGATGATCGATATCGATATCGTAATTAAGTCCGTTACGTATATACGTATACGTATATATACGTAAATGAGTTAAAATATAACACATCGATATCCGTTGATCTATTTTAAAGAATTAAAGATCATCGGATCTATTTTGCAAGCTTCCGGATCATGATCATGATGCATCCGATTCAGAATGTTGAATTTCAGACCCAAGTATAATTTCAGATCTTATTTTTGTTTTCTACCGACGTAAAGTATATACGTATGTATATAACGTTAAGTTCGTCGTTAACCCATGGCCAACTTGCCAAGTTGCCAGGGCAACTGCACTGTCACAGACTCACAGTGTTAGTAGTCTCAGACTCTCAGAGTCTCAGATCTAGAGTCTCAGAGTCTGTTACTAAAGTTACTGCAGTGCAGGCTGTGCAGTCACTGAGTGTGCACTGTGCAGCCACTGCCCACTGGGCCACTGTCACAGTGTGCAGGCACTGCGGCAGGCAGCACCGTGGCACTGCGCATGCGGCAGTCTGCACTGACTCTCAGAGTCTGCAGCCTGCACAGTAGGGCCACTGTACTACTGTGACTGTACAGTGTAGGGGCTGCATATGCATGCACTGGCCGCAGCATGCATGCATATGCCATGATGCAGCCTGGCAGGCTGCAGCCTCTCACTGAGTCACTGAGTCAGAGTCTCAGAGAGTGTGCCAGCGCTAGCCTGCGCATGCCGCAGTCTCCAGGCCCGCAGACTGCCCGCAGTGCAGCCTGGCAGCCTGAGGTACCGGACTACTACCGGTATACTACCGTAGTACTAGTATGATAGTATAATGATACTATGAATATATGATACGTTCTATTACGTACCGTGTATTAGTCGGCGTGTAACACTTAAATATGACGGCATCTGTGATGTCGTTTATAAAACCTGGACTCCCTAAAAAGCTTGCGTGAAATGACTTCAAATGAGACGCTCCCAAATTACGTGAATTTATGTCGCTACAAAAATTCGAGGTTTGTATCAATTGCAAAATGTATGGGGCGCGGTAATTTTGTATGGCGCCCAGGAATTATGGCGCTTCCAAATTATGTCGTTATAGCAAAATTTCGGAGACATAATTTGGGGATGACATAATAACGTGCGCGTCGACGTCATTTAATGCGCCAGTAATTAATGCGTTTTTGGACCCGGCCGCGGCCCGCGGACCCCTATATGGCTATTAATCATAGTAATGCGGCACCGAATTAATGCGTTTTGCAGCTTTTGGGCTGCGGTAGGGGGGTACATACAGCAGTTTCTTAGCGTTTCGATAATGAATCGATATTAATTACTGCGGTCCCAAATTAATGCGTTTTAAATTTGCCAGCGGAAAACGCATTAATTTGGGACCGCATTACTTACTAAGTTAAGTGCGCGCATAACTTAAGTGTTACACCGAACTTACACGGTATAGTAACGTCAGTTACGTCACACAGGCTGTGACACAGCTCGATCACAGATTCCCGGAGTCCCGAGTCCGCGCGCGGCGCGCGCGCGCGGCGGGCCGATGATCGCGGACGTCCGACGGTCCGCGGCGACTCGATCGTCGAGTCGACTCGGCGAACTTCGGCCCGGGAAATGCCGGCGATTCAATGATTTGGCCGAGCCGCCGGGCCGCGCGCCGCCACGGCCCACGGGCCACGGTCCACGGACCACGGACCACCGTGGCACGGTCCACGGTGTGCCGCCGGGTGTGCGCGGCCGCCGGGCCGGGCCCGGCCGGCCCGTCAGCCTCACTGACTACTGACACTGAGACAGTGAGACTGTGTGTGACTGAGTCACGTCTCCCTCAGACAGAGTCAGACTAAGGCCTAGGGGCCAGGCTAGGGCCCTCAGACTGGGCCTCAGTGCCACGGTGAGCCGTCGCTGGGTCACGGCGTGCCGCACTGCGGGCCTGCGGCAGTGCGCGCGGAATCCGAGAGAGTCCGTGCGGCCAGGCCGGCTTGCAATTGGCGGGAGTTCGTCTCGCCGTATACGTATACGTAATACGTATACGTGAGCGTGCGTACTACCGGTACGTATACCGCAGCATTCAATGATTACCGCTAGCCGCTGAGCGCTATCGTTTACCTTATATACGTACATATAGGCCTACGTACACTTTTACGTATACGCGTACATCAAGCTGCAGCGCATTGCTGATTATCGACCGCCAGCTGCAGTACTAGTGCATTGCTGATTATGAGGTCCTAATCTCAGAATTCGAATGGCGGCGCGCATGCGCACTTGCAAGCGAGGACGACGTGCCCCCGGCCGCGGAGGGGCGGGGCCGGCCGTCGGCACAGCGGCGTCTGTCTGTGTTGCCAAGAGGCTGCTGCCCCTATCGATCCTGGCCATAATCATTCTGCAGCTGGCTGCGGTGGCCCATGGCCATGGCCAGTCGTCGCCGGACTCGCTTCTTCGCGGGAAACGGGCACAGTCGAGTGCAGATTCCAGGCCTAGGGCTCCTGGCAGTGGCCCAGCCGCAGAGCCCGGTCACGGAAGGCCTAGGCCCCTCCCGCCGTCCGTAACTCCTGCACTTGTCTCCTGATTGCGTTTTTAGCTCGTGATCATTTATATGCATGCGCATGCGCAGGTTCAAGGCCTCGCGGCACGGCAAGGCAGGGCATGACGGGGAAGGGCACCGGCTCCCGAGGCAGGAGGCTGCGGATCCCAGCCGTCACGGAGCGAAGGTGTGCACGCGTGTTTTTGCGCGCGCGGGTCGGAGCTCGAGGCCGCGGGCCGTATGCATTTCAGAACTTGTCTTACTTGTTTGTTGAATTCGGCAGATATTCCTGCAGTCCCATACGCTTGACACGTCGAAGCTCAAACCGATGCAGCGTCATGCGGTGGAACGTGCGGGCGGCCGCGGGTCCGCGCGAGCTCAGCCGCACAAGCTGAAGGACTCGCCGACGACGCGTGCGATGTTGCAAACGGCCGATTCGCCGCCGCGCCGCTACGCCTCTTTCGTGCGTGCAATTCAAGCCTTTCCCGACGCATATGCATATGCGTTATATTAATTCCTGCTTTTTATGGTAAGACTTATGAGGGCCGGGCCTGGGTTGCAGGTCCACCTGCGATCGGCGCTGACGGTCGCCGTCAAGCGGGAGCTGCTGGACTGCGTTGGCCCGGCGGCGGCGCTCGACAATTTCGTCCCGCACCGCACCTACATCCTGCTGCTCGACCTCGCGAGCGCCGAGCGCGTTCGGTCCGTCCGTTCCCGATCGCGGCGTCCGAAGTTCTCTCGGGCCTTTATATATATGCAGCTCATATAATTAAAACTAGCAGCTCTATGCATATGGGCCCCTATATGCAAGCTCTACGGGCCTCTAGATAATTAGCTTATGACAACTAAAACCTCGCGCAGGACACAGTGCTCACATGTAGTAGATTGGGTGGACGTGGTCGCCCCCGCTCAGAAGGTCCGCCCGCGCTCCTCACCTGCTTTTGCTTCTTGGTGCCGTTCTGCTTCAAGTCGTAGCCTGTAAAGTTATTCGGCGCGCGCACACACAGCTGCGCGACGACCTGTACCTCGCTGTGCGTCTGGAGATTTCCTTTGCCGGGGCGCTGGACAGTGAAGCTTTCACAGTCCTGCTCGGTGCTCTCCGACAGGCCGCTGCGCATTCATTCAAGACATTCGGGCCTCATTCAACTTGACTGATTTTCGAATGGTGGCGCAGGAGAGTGGGAAGCGGAGGCGCGCCGCCTGTCCGGCCGCGCGGATGCGGCACTCGTCGTTCGGGAAGCCATCGAAGGGCGGACGTACGTCCTCGAGTTTCCCGGAGACGTGCACCCCGTGGATCTCGCCGACTTCATCGCTGAAACGGTGCAAACCAAAACTCGCGACTCCGCGGCCGGATCCGTACATACCGGCACATTTTTTACCGGTCTGTTTTGTTTCACAGCCGGAAGTCATGCACGTCGGTCGCGGGGCTGAAGCGGAGCCCTCGAATTACCACGCGACTCGAATTCTGCAGACTGGCCGAGACGGCCCCAACGATGCGCCGTTCAGCCAGACTCTGGGCCTCACAGGAGCAGGAGAGATCGTCACCGTTGTAGGTTCGCCATGAATTCTCGAAAAACCGTGGGCCGGGCCCGACGTGCAACCTCTGCACTCGCCCTCATGATCAGGCGTATAATACAGCATTTTTGCGCAGACTCACCAGTGGATCCGGATCATTGCTACTTGTATGCAAGCGGTTTTTTCCCTTTTTCTTCGCTTCAAATCCTTCTTCGTTCCTTTCTGGAGCGCCCGCGCGCGGAATCAGCACTCCGAAACAATATTAATGTACAAACTCAAACCCATCTACTATTATTGCATTATTGCATTATTGCATATGATTTCGCACTATTCGCTTTTTTGCCTTCTGTGAAAGTAATATTAATTATAATATTTACGCCTCTCCCAGTGTCGACCACTCTCAGCGAGTGAACCTCGGCGTGGCTCGCGACGCGCATGTTGCCAACCTCACAGAACGCAAGCTCGTTGGAAATGTAGGCAGTTTGCATTCTCAAACTGGATCTTTTCCCGAATACTGATGCAGTGTCTCGAAAGATGCATCTCTGGAGCGATTTCAGCAATACGGATGTGCGCACGGACCGGAATTGATATACAATAAGAATACAAAGCCCCTCTCCAGCCCCCCCCCCCCCCCCCACCCCTCCCCCCCCTAACCCCTAACCCCCTCCCCCACCCCCCGAGCTCCCCCACCCGCTTTTTTCTGCTTCTTCCCCTCCCGGCCCTGCTGATCATGATTATGACTGCTGTTCCCTCTCCCGCAGACATCGCAGAATCCCCACTACGCGCATGGTACTCATGTGCGCAAATGCATGCGGGCTTCAAAATTTTAATAACGAGCTCGCAAGCTGAGCTGCACCTGAGCATTCAGAGACTGATTATAAGCAGGTTGCTGGTACAGTAGCGGGGAGCGTCTCTGCGAACTGGCCAAACAGCGGTGACCGCGATGGCATGGTGCGTATACTTAATGCGCGAGATCTAGAGTGGTTCATGATCAGAACAGCTGATCATGATTGCAAAACTAAAACCGCAGAATGTGCACAAAGGCGTGGCCCCAGACGCGCGCATTTTCGCCATCAATGTGCAAAGCGCCACTGGATTTGTCCGTTCTTTGATTGATTCAATCTAATTTAAATCAATCTATTGGTGGCCTAATGCGAGCGGTGCCAGGCTCCACCCATTGATACCTACACGCTTCTTATTCAAGATTCGTTCAAGGCCGGGGCTCGGGTGCGAGCCTGCGACAAGCATGCTTATACAATCCACTGGAGCTCGCTTTCATTTCAGCTTACTTTCATCGATGTCGTCGCAGATTCACACCAACTCCGTGCGCGATCATTGCTTGATGTTGATGTCGACCGCGATTGCACGCCTCGCGCATGAACAGTTATTTTGCTGATATCAACCTCTGTGCATTTGGCAGTGGGGCTGCGCCCTCGGTTCCCAAGCTCCAACGGCGTGCAACTACTATAGCGGATGGAGCCACTACTTCGATATGTCAGTAAAAGACTGCGGACTTAATACTAGTAAATGCAAATTCATCAAATCACATTATCAACGCAACGAACAGGGGCACTTGGGAGCTCAAGCAGCTTCTCGTGCTTTCTGCTGCGTGAGCTACTCTTTGCTTGGGTTTGCTTTACTTGCATTTGATTTACAAACTACGCACTGCGGCAGCGGAAACGACGGAAGCAGAAGTGCGCGAAGAATATGATCTACAAATAATAACTTTGATAATAAGAAAAAAAGACGCTTTACCAACATTCTTCGCATTGTTATTCTTGCGCCATTCTTGCAATTTATTTTTGGCTCCGGCAGACATTGATGGCTTGGTCGTGTCACCAGGTCCGGTGTTTGCAATCTTGCGTTTGAATTGCAATTTGTACTTGTCTTCTTCCCTCACATTCTCGCTACACGCTGCAGGGGTTTCCAAAAACATGTGCACTCGTAGTCTGGCATCTCGAATTTCGATCATCTAGATCTATGCATATGATTTGTTTCCACTCACTGCGTTTTGTGGCCCGCAGCCTCACAGTAGGCGCCTCGTCGAATACCCAGAACTCGTGGCGAAGCGCTCTATTCTATTCAGGGAGCGACACGGGCTGGCATTATTGGTCCTCAAGAATCAATTCCTACCAGGTCCGGAGCCTGTTTCTCTAAGCCTGCGATAGTAGCTCGTTCATTGACGAGAGCGTGGATATGAGCGCAGGCGTGGTGTTTAAACAGCACGGGATTAGTAACAAGCGAAGGCGCAACCACGACAACGCTCCCTTGCGAATGCACTCAGATGAGCGAGTCCGACTGCAGCCTTCTGTCGATCGACTCCGCAACCTGCACCGAACTCACAAGGCCAATGCCGACGTCGACGAATCACCGGTGTACTGGAAGCGACGTCGACAGGCTCGGGTGGTGGAAATACTGCTGTCCGGCAGAGGTGGGAGACAATGCATGGAGGCCGAAATACGTGAGCGTTCCGTTCGCTCTAGATCTATAGCTAAGAGTCCACTTTCGTCCACTATAGATTTAAGAGCCTTATTGCATTCAAAGTCATATATATATAACTTGACATTTGATTCTAAACGTGCGCAGAATATGCCAAATGCAGAGGTCTCGCTGATTTGCAACAATTCTCTGATTTCCTTGGTCGCTTAACTGCTCAAACAGGAAAATGTGGCTGACTTTAGCTCTTGGGGTCCAGCTTTCGACGGCCGCATCAAGTGCGATTCCGCTCAATCTAAATAAATATCTAAATGAAGAGAAGTGCGCGTAAACCATCTCGAATTCTGTCACGCAGACCCGACATCGTGGCTCCGGGGCAAATGATAGTGAGCGCCAGCTCTGACAACTCGCGCGACTCCAGACAGTGCAGCCCAGGTACTCATGATTAGCTGCAGAGAACTCACCGTACAAACAGACGCACGCATAAGTTCATTTTACATATGTCGCGCAGTCGGACAGGATGGGCCCGGAAAGCCAGCCCTTAGGGTGATGCAGGGGACCTCGATGGCTACTCCCGCCGTGGCCGGTCTCGCGGCGCTTGTGCGGCAGTATTACAGGGAGGGCCGCTACGCGGACGGCACCGTAAACGCAACTGCGGCAATCACCCCTTCTGGATCCCTCGTCAAAGTGAGCGGACCTTGTTCCCCGTTTAACGCACTATTCTCTGTGGTGTAATTATTATTTGTCTTCTTACTACCTTGGGGATTCAGGCCACGATCATCAACTCGGCCAGGGCGCTAACCGGAAAGCTGCTGCTGAACGACTCGTCCAACTACCTTTCGCTCCCAACATCCGTGCCAAACAAGCTCCAGGGCTTCGGCAGGCCTCAACTGGACCGAGCCCTGCGCCGCTCTGACCAGGGCACCAGCTTCGGGAACTTCGTGTGAGTGTTTATGGAATTTTTTGTGTACCGGGGGATTTTGACGCTTGATGGGGCAGGTTTCACGAGCGATACATGACGCTCGCAGACGTCGGCACGGTTCACTCGTACACCCTGACAATGGACAACATGTCTGTCCCGCTTATCATCACGATGACGTACGCGGACTACCCGGCTTCCACGAGCGCCGCTCTAGCGCTCGTCATAGACGTCGATCTGTGGGTGGAGAACGCGGCCGGAACCGTGATCTACGCGAACGGCGGGTCTTCATTCGACCGCCTGAATAACGTGGAGAAGATATACATTCCTCCGGCGAGCTTGACGGCGTCGATGACGATGAAAGTAAAACTCTACAGCTGGGGCGCCGCATCGACAGACTGTACGCGATCCTGATGTATATCTATAGCTAATTCAAATTTGGCTGTCGAGATTTAGATTTGACTTGGCTCGCAGATCCGCTGCTCTACTCTCTCGTGGCCACTGGAGGCTTCCGCGAAACTACGCCGACGACTGTTTCCGATTATTCTGCAGCGTGGTGCAGCGGCGAAAACGTGCCAGCGGTCGCACCGGGCGCTTATGTGGAAGGATCAACGACCACAAGGTCCAACCTGTTTAATCTGTACGTATCGAGCAGCCCGGATGCGTTATTCAGCTTCACAGCTCCTTCGGATGGGTCAGCGGTTCCAAGCTCAATCAGTATTGATCATGAACGCTAATTTCCAACGCACGTGCACAGGACTTTGACAGTTTCCACATGCTCTGCAAAAACGAATTTCACGGCAATGCCTCATGTGCTGGGGGCGTCCTACACGTCCGCATGCGAAAAGGGGCTACCTACGTGGACAATCGAGAGAACGGACAAAACATCTGCACCGTACATCTACACCTGTACATTGCCACCGGTACCGTCGAACTACGGAGTCGTCTCCGTTTCTCTGAAAGCTGGGGACAGAAGGCTTGTTGCGATTGAAGGTACGCACGTGCACTAACGATAAATTCATCCTTTCACATCGAATGATGTGCGCCAAACCTACATGTACAATAGCTGAATCGGAGTGCAGGATACACTGGCAGTCTTTCTGGTGATTTCGGCGCAACGTTCCAATTCAGCCCGTCGACGACACCAAGTCCCAGTCCAACGCCCAGCCCGTCGCCGAGCCCGAGCCCATCGCCGAGCCCAAGCCCGTCCCCGAGCCCCAGCCCGTCGCCAAGCCCGAGCCCGTCGCCCACCGAGACGCCGAGCCCCAGCCCGTCGCCAAGCCCGTCGCCCACCGAGACGCCGAGCCCCAGCCCGTCGCCCACCGAGACGCCGAGCCCCAGCCCGTCGCCCACCGAGACGCCGAGCCCGAGCCCGTCGCCCACCGAGACACCAAGCCCCAGCCCGTCGCCCACCGAGACGCCGAGCCCGAGCCCGTCGCCCACCGAGACGCCGAGCCCGAGCCCGTCGCCCACCGAGACGCCGAGCCCGAGCCCGTCGCCCACCGAGACGCCGAGCCCCAGCCCGTCGCCCACCGAGACGCCGAGCCCGAGCCCGTCGCCCACCGAGACGCCGAGCCCGAGCCCGTCGCCCACCGAGACGCCGAGCCCGAGCCCGTCGCCCACCGAGACGCCGAGCCCCAGCCCGTCGCCCACCGAGACGCCGAGCCCGAGCCCGTCGCCCACCGAGACGCCGAGCCCGAGCCCGTCGCCCACCGAGACGCCGAGCCCGAGCCCGTCGCCCACCGAGACGCCGAGCCGAGCCATCGCCCACCGAGACGCCGAGCCCCAGCCCGTCGCCCACCGAGACGCCGAGCCCGAGCCCGTCGCCCACCGAGACGCCGAGCCCGAGCCCATCGCCCACCGAGACGCCGAGCCCCAGCCCGTCGCCCACCGAGACGCCGAGCCCCAGCCCGTCGCCCACCGACGTCGACGAGACGCCGAGCCCGAGCCCGTCGCCCGCGGACGAGACGCCGAGTCCGAGCCCGTCGCCTGCGGACGAGACACCGAGCCCGAGCCCATCGCCTGCGGACGAGACGCCGAGCCCGAGCCCGTCGCCTGCGGACGAGACGCCGAGCCCGAGCCCGTCGCCTGCGGACGAGACGCCGAGCCCGAGCCCGTCGCCTGCGGACGAGACGCCGAGCCCGAGCCCGTCGCCTGCGGACGAGACGCCGAGCCCGAGCCCGTCGCCTGCGGACGAGACACCGAGCCCGAGCCCGTCGCCCACCAACGAGACCCGTAGCCCGAGCCCGTCGCCTGCGGACGAGACGCCCAGCCCAAGCCCGTCGCCTGCGGACGAGATGCCGAGCCCGAGCCCATCGCCCGCGGACGCGACGCCGAGCCCGAGCCCGTCGCCTGCGGACGAGACGCCCAGCCCGAGCCCGTCGCCTGCGGACGAGACGCCGAGCCCCAGCCCGTCGCCTGCGGACGAGACGCCGAGCCCCAGCCCGTCGCCCGTGGACGAGACGCCGAGTCCGAGCCCGTCGCCTGCGGACGAGACGCCCAGCCCGAGCCCGTCGCCTGCGGACGAGACACCGAGCCCGAGCCCGTCGCCCGCGGACGAGACGCCGAGCCCGAGCCCGTCGCCTGCGGACGAGACACCGAGCCCGAGCCCGTCGCCTGCGGACGAGACGCCCAGCCCAAGCCCGTCGCCCACCGAGACGCCGAGCCCGAGCCCGTCCCCCACCGAGACGCCGAGCCCGAGCCCGTCACCTGCGGACGAGACGCCGAGCCCGAGCCCGTCGCCCGTGGACGTGACGCCGAGCCCGAGCCCGTCGCCTGCGGACGAGACGCCGAGCCCAAGCCCGTCGCCCACCAACGAGACGCCGAGCCCGAGCCCGTCGCCTGCGGACGAGACGCCGAGCCCGAGCCCGTCGCCCACCAACGAGACGCCGAGCCCGAGCCCGTCGCCCGCCGACGAGACGCCGAGCCCGAGCCCGTTGCCTGCGGACGAGACGCCCAGCCCGAGCCCGTCGCCTGCGGACGAGACGCCCAGCCCGAGCCCATCGCCTGTGGACGAGACGCCGAGCCCCAGCCCGTCGACCATGGAGACGCCCAGCCCGAGCCCGTCGCCCACCGAGACGCCGAGCCCGAGCCCGTCCACCACCGAGACGCCAAGCCCCAGCCCTTCGCCCGCGGACGAGACGCCGAGCCCGAGCCCGTCGCCCGCGGACGCGACGCCGAGCCCGAGCCCGTCGCGTGCGGACGAGACGCCGAGCCCGAGCCCGTCGCCTGCCGACGAGACGCCGAGCCCGAGCCCGTCGCCCACCGACGTCGACGAGACGCCGAGCCCGAGCCAGTCGCCCGCAGACGAGATGCCGAGCCCGAGCCCGTCGCCTGCGGACGAGACGCCGAGCCCGAGCCCGTCGCCTGCGGACGAGACGCCGAGCCCAAGCCCGTCGCCCACCGACGAGACGCCGAGCCCAAGCCCGTCGCCCACCGCAGGGGAGCCGACGGCGACCCCGTCGCCCAGCGCGAGCCCCGCCACGCCCACAGCGGCCGGGCCGACGGCGACCCCGTCGCCCAGCGCAAGCCCCGACACGCCCACCGCAGCCGAGCCGACGGCGACCCCGTCGCCCAGCGCGAGCCCCGACACGCCCACCGCAGCCGAGCCGACGGCGACCCCGTCGCCCAGCGCGAGCCCCGACACGCCCACAGCGGCCGGGCCGACGGCGACCCCGTCGCCCAGCGCAAGCCCCGACACGCCGGTGGTGGCCGAGCCGACGGCGACCCCGTCGCCCAGCGCCAGCCCCGACACGCCGGTGGTGGCCGAGCCGACGGCAACCCCGTCGCCCAGCGCAAGCCCCGACACGCCGGTGGTGGCCGAGCCGACGGCGACCCCGTCGCCCAGCGCGAGCCCCGACACGCCCGCAGCAGCCGGGCCGACGGCGACCCCGTCGCCCAGCGCAAGCCCCGACACGCCCGCAGCAGCCGGGCCGACGGCGACGCCGTCGCCCAGCGCGAGCCCCGACACGCCCGCAGCAGCCGGGCCGATGGCGACGCCGTCGCCCAGCGCGAGCCCCGACACGCCCGCAGCAGCCGGCCGACGGCGACGCCGTCGCCCAGCGCAAGCCCCGACACGCCCGCAGCAGCCGGGCCGACGGCGACGCCGTCGCCCAGCGCGAGCCCGGACACGCCCGCAGCAGCCGGGCCGACGGCGACGCCGTCGCCCAGCGCAAGCCCCGACACGCCCGCAGCAGCCGGGCCGACGGCGACGCCGTCGCCCAGCGCGAGCCCGACACGCCCGCAGCAGCCGGGCCGACGGCGACGCCGTCGCCCAGCGCGAGCCCCGACACGCCCGCAGCAGCCGGCCGACGGCGACGCCGTCGCCCAGCGCAAGCCCCGACACGCCCGCAGCAGCCGGGCCGACGGCGACGCCGTCGCCCAGCGCGAGCCCGTCGCCGAGCCCGTCGCCCCGCCCGAGCCCGTCCCCAAGCCCATCCTCGACCCCGACGCCGAGTCCAACGCCCGAGCTGTACACGATTGCCGCACCGACGGTGACATCGCCTTCAGTGGGGGCGACCGGTGTACCGCGGTCCGTGTCCGGGGAGGTGATAGTGGCCTTAACGATCCCCGCCGGAGCGACTTCTGTTCAAGTTACCTGCAAGCCACTCGGTGGGGCCGACATGGATCCTCGTGTTCTTTCAATCACAAACACCGCTCAAACAACAGCACAAATCAACGTGCATTGCTGCATTGTTCTCCTTTGTATGTCAGAAGCCCTAAATGCGTTGCGCACGCCAGGTTCTGGTCGAGGCTGGGAAGCAGTACGACTGCCGCACAACCGTGAGCAACAGCCGCGGGTCGTCGCCTGAGGTTTCCTTCTACTTTACAACGCGGGCTGGCCCCGCGCTCCCACAAGTTGCTGTCCCCGACCTCGACGTGAGCGGCGCCAGCGTCGCCAGCCGCGATGTGGACGGCAGAGCGCTCTTCCAAGTCAGAGCGCTGGCGTCGGATTCGGTCACGTCGGCAACCGTCACGTGCAAGGCGACGACAGCCGTCGTCGGGGTAGTTGATCCGGACCCTGTGACAGCTGCTGCAACATCGACGGAGATGAACTTGCTTGTGCGCACGAGTGCTTCAATTTCTTGCACAAATAATTATATAATATTTTTGCCTTTCCTCAATCTGTCCAATTCTAACGCTGAACGGTCTTGTCTTCGTCAGATCCCGCTCGCTTCGGGGACGGAATACGCATGCCGGGCTTCCACGGCAAACGCCGCCGGCACGTCGCTGGAGGCGACGCGCACGTTCTCGACGCGCGCCGGCCCCGCCGTCCCGCGCATCACGGCGCCCGCCGCGGACGGAGACGTCGACGTGGAGCGCGACGCGCAGGGCCGCGTTTCGGTCGTGCTTGCCGCGCTCGCGATCGACAAGATCACGAGCGCCTCCGTCACGTGCCGGGCGACCGTCGATGGCGCGGTCGACCTCGGCACGGTCCAAGTCACCGGCCTCTCCTCCCCCACGAGCGTCTCGATCTTGGTGCGCTACGTATACGTGCGGGCAGTTCAAGAATTTGATTTAATGATGCGCTGCTCTCCGCAGGTTCCGCTCGAGGCGCTCACGGGCTACGAGTGCCGAGCCACAACGGCGAACGCGGGCGGAGCGTCCTCCGTCGCCAGGCGCACCTTCCTCACCAAGAAGGGACCCGCGCCGATCGTCGCATCTTCGAGCAAGGCCACCGGAGCCGGCCTCTGCGCTTTCCAGACTGTCGACTCGGTCGTCCAGCTCACTGTCCAGGCCGTGGATTCGGAGGGCGTCAATGTGGTCGGGAGGAACCCCGGCACACTCACTGCTCGCGTGCGCATTTTATCTTCGTCTGTTCTGAAATCTTCAGCTCAACTACAATTAACTTTGATCGATCTTCGCCCGCGCAGCTTGTGTCTCTCACGGCTTCTGACCCCACTGACCCAACCGGCTCTCTGAGCTTCTATGGCGCGACTCCTGCGGCGGACACCGCTGCTGCTCCCCGCGTGATCAACAATCTGGACGGTGCGCATGCGGAATAACTTCCAACGCTCTTTAATTTAGGTGCTGAGATGGATGATTCATTGCAGGGACGTTCACCGTCGAGTATTCGGTCCCTCCACGCCGAGGCACCTACGAGCTTCACCTCGAGCTGGCGACGGATGCCGCGGCTCGCTCGGGCGCCATCTCGGGATCGCCGTTCCGCGTGTTCGCCCTCCCGTCCGCCCAGACGACCGCGAGCATCGAGAAGCTCCCTGCAACCTCGAAGGCGCTCGCCAAGTACCCGCTCGGCTTCTTTGCCGCGTATCGCGACAAGTGCGTATCGAATTAAAAAGCACATTTGGAATCTTCCGCTTTGCCTGAATACAGGGCAGGAACGGAAACTTCATGGGCTCTCTCCCCGCCGGAGTCGACGGGTCCACGTGCGCTGCCGCCGCCACGCTCCGCGCGGCATCGGCGCCAGCGAGCCCGATCTCCATCCAAGTCTCCGGCGGAACGCTCGGAACCGATTACACGCTCCAAACGTTCGCGGGGACGTACGCCGCGAGCGGGAACTGGTCGGACAGCATCGCTCTCACGGCGCAGTCGCCGCGGACGCTGACGGTCACTGCGAGCGCCGCGGGGTCCACCGTGTACACGGCGACGGTGACGGCCGTCTCTGCGGACGTGAGCCTCGCCACCTCGGGCGTCGCCGGCGCCGTGTGCAAGGCGTACACGGCCGGGACGACGTTCACCGCTCGCGTCGAGCTGAAGGACGTGCAAGGGAAGCTGGTGGGCGCCGGAGGCAGCAACGTCTCCGTCACCGCCGCCTACCTCGGCCCATCGTCCACGGCCCCGAACACGTGCGAGCGCTTGTTAATTCATTGATTATTAACTATTCGTGACTTCAAGCTGCTCTGGCGCAGCGGGGCGATCGCGTCTCCCACACTGGACCCGTCCTTCAGAGTGCTCGTCAACCCGAGCGTGGAGGACGCGCGCGCGGCGTCCGCCTCCGTGCGCAGCAACGACGACGGGACCTACGTGGCCAACATTCTCGCCATCAAGGCCGGCTACTACAGGCTCGCCGTCCTCGTCGATGGGAAGGCCGTTGCCGGCAACGGAGCCGTCTTCTTCGTCTACCCCGGTGCGAGCATCTTCTAGTTCTTCCGATGGCAGGCTCATGGCCAATGCTGATTTCGTCGCTTGCAGGTGCCCCCGCCGCCGCTCCCTCCGCCACCTACCCCGGCACGCAAGCGAGCGGGCTGGAGTGGCTGTCGGCGTCCTCGTCCCTTGCGAGCGACCCCGTGCGAGCGTACGTCGCCGCCCGCGACGAGCTCGGCAACCTTGTGTCCACTTCCGCGTACTACGACGGCCTCCCGGAGCCTGCGATGCCGGACACGATCGCGGCGAGCCTCGGCTTCACGGCTGCTCTCGATGCGACCGCCGCCTCGACATGCCGAGATCTCACCATGCCAGCGCCGTGGGCCGCGACGGTGCACGGCCGCGGGGTTTTCAACGCATTTGTTTTATTTGCTAACGGAATCTGCAGACCATTGCTCTGACAGGCACCGTGACGACAACTACCCAAACGGTTCGCTTGCAATGCAATATTGTTTAATGCGATCCAATATATCTCTGTTTTACGGCGCATTCAATTCATTGATATTGACGGCCCGAGAGCAGGCGGCGGGCTCGACCGCTTCATCGATCTCCATCAAGAGCTCGGCAGAGAGCGCGGCTGTCCGCGGCATCTACACGCTCGAGCTCTCGATCTGCTCGGCCGGCCTGCACTCTCTGCAGGCGTCGCAGGCGTCGGCGGCCATGGGGAAGGCTTTCGCGCTGTCCGTCAGGCCGAACGTGCTGTCGGGCGTCGCTGGCCAGACCATCGCGGAGACCGTCGCCGATCTCTTGCCCGCGGAAGCAAGCAACTCGCTCCGCGTGACCGGAATGGACGTCTGCGGAAACGTCGTCGACTTCGACCAGGCGCCCAACAACGCGTTCAACTTCGCGTTCGCGGACGGAGTGGCGAGGCTGCCAATGTTCGCGGACTTCGTCGTCAGCGGTGGCAGCACGCCGCTCTGCTCCTACGTCGTCTACCGCGGCCTCACAGGCTGCTTCCGCTCTTTCACCGTGCGTGCTTCAATAAACAGTTTGCATAATCTAATCATGACTCTGCTCTAACGCGCGCGCCGCTGGCAGGTCGAGCGCGTCACCGGCACGGCCGGCACGGTCGTCCTCTCGTACCAGCTCTTCGCGTCGGGCAAGGGGACGATCCGCCTCTTCGTCAACCGCAACCAGGAGACCTTCGTCCAGGGGGCCCGCCTCGTCGGGTCCGGGACCCCCGCGGCGACCCTCGCCGTGGAGCGAACGCCCAAAGAAGCTATCAAACTGAACAGCGCCCGCTTCTCGGACGAGGTGCGACCCTAGATCTCGCTGCTGTCTAATGTCTATCGGTTGCGTGCGTCATATAATCTGATCGACTTATTTGCAGGGCAACGCCGTGCTCATCACGCTCAGCGAGCCCTCCGACATGCTGCAGACCTACATTACGTCTTCGGGCGCCATCGTGAACGCGCAGGGGTACGCAAGGGCGCGGGCAATCTTCGCAAACGGCGACGCCCTGTTCGGGCCGGGTGAGATTCGAATTCGTATTAGACTGCAAACAGACTGCCTTGCAAACACTAACGTTAACCGTTTTTTTCAGACTCATACTGTTCTTTCCGCGATGCGTCGACGCTCGAGGTGACTATCAGCGGGGCCAAGGAAGACTCCATCCCGAACCTTGTCAAGATTGGCACCACTGTGTCGATTGCTGCCGGCGGCGCTTCGATCTTCAACGCGTGCGCTGATTTCTTCTTTCACTTTGCAATTGGCAGCTTCACTGATTGCGGTTTGGGCATGCAATGCCGTTCATCTTCGCAGCATCGGAAATTCGGCGCCCATTCCCAACACGGTTGCGGTCCTCGTTCAGGCGCCGGCCAACCCGCCGAAGCCGGTCGTCACTCTCTCGGGAGACAAGGAGGTCGGCAAGTGCGACGTTGCCGAGTATGTCGCCGGAGTCAGCACCGGCGGCTGCGGGAGACCCCTTAGCTTCTCGTGGGTCATGACGAGCGCCGATGGCTCTGTCACAGTTGGTTCGTCCGACCCTGCACGGCGTGCCCGCAGCTTTTACGTGTAGATTATATATTTAACGCCCGAACTCCCTGCAGACGCCAGCAAGTACTCGAAAGACACCCCGCCGTTCCTGTTCGTCAAGAGCTCTCAGAGCGGGGCCGGGCCCGCCGCTGGAGATTACGTCATCACGGTGGTCGGCACGAACTTCCTCGGCCAGTCCAGCGAACCCGCGCGCGCCCCGGTGCGTTTGCACGACGCCTTGAAATTATATCAGTTTTGCGCGCAATTCACCGCGTCCTTGGCTCGCTCGCGCAGTTGAAAATCTCGGCCGGGGATCCTCCGCGCATCGTTATCGCGGAGGGCGCGCAGCTCACGACGAAGAAGGCCTCTCGCATGACCATGAACGCGCGGGCTTCCTTCAGCAGCTGCGTCGGCGGCGCAGGTGCGCGTGTTCGAATTCGAAGCCGCGTGTGCTGTGCGCCCGCGCGCATTATAGAACTAATGGCCCGCGTCGATTTCAGCCGAGGCACTCGTCTTCAAATGGTTTGTTGACGGAGTGCTTCAATCCGAGAGCGGGCCGTCGTTTGCGGTCGGTCCGGGCGGAAAAGTCCTTGAGGTGCGCTCGCGTGACCGGGACTGCTCTGATTGGATTATGATTGCAAGTTTCTCTGTGCGCAGCCCAACACGGCCGATAAGCCGACGTACACGATTACTGTAGAGGGGGCTTTCGCGACCAACCCAGATCAAAAGAACAGCTTCAGCGCAACCCTTACGGTTGTCCCGTCTGCTCTCGTCGCAAGCGCCCAGTCTTTCTCGAGCAAGACCTCTAGTGCGCAATTGAAATTTTTCGATCGGCATCCATCTATTTTCGCACCTCATTCGCGCTGCTTGCAGCGTTCGCGCCCGACGATCTGGCGCTGACGAGCACCATTGGGTCCACCGCGGGCCTCCTCCTCGATGCGACGGCGTCGTTCGATCCGGACAACGTCATCGCTGCCGGCGGCTTCGATGATAAGCTTCAGGTGCCCCAATAATTCATCGGTGCATTTTGGTGCATTTGGTGACGCAGCCTTCCTCCGCTCGCAGTGCAAGTGGTCTGTCGCTAGCGGCTCTCCTGCGGAGTCGCTTCCGAAGGACGCCAGCCTGCACCTCGCGGCGGGGGCGGCAGTCTCCCTTGAGCAGAACGGGTGCCGGGTCAAGATTGCAAGCGGCTCGCTCAAGGCGGACCCGACGATGCCCACGAAACCGTGCGTGATTCCCATGATTCCATTAAAATGAATCCAAGCTGCAACTGTCGGCGAACTAAAAGCTATGCCTCCCTCAGGTTTACGTTCGTCGTCGAGGTCACCCGGAGCGACGGCATCAACCGCGCCGCACAGAAGGCGTCGATATCCGTCCTCGTCGTGCAGTACTCGCCCCCGACCGTATCGATCTCGGTAAACGCCGAGCACCTGCATCTGGAAGATAGCGCAAACGTTGCGGACTGATCTCATTCCTTCGCGCCTGGCAGATCAAGGACCGGCCTGCGACGTCGCGGCGCGTGAACGCGAACCAGGACATCGTGCTCGTGGCCGCCCTCGGCGCGCCCGGCGACGTCGACGCCGCGGAGTTCGCGACGAACGGCGCGGCCGCCTACAGGCTCGCGTACCGGTGGTCGGTGTCCAGCGCGGCGACACTCGACCTTGAGAACACGGAGGTCGTGCCGAGCAGGTCGGCGCTAATGTTTTGCATCGAATTTCGGTTCAGTTCGACTCACGAGCTCGCGTCTGCAGCACCGACACGAACCTCGTCCTCCGGAAGAACCTCCTCCGCTCCGGGCAGGACTACACGTTCGTCCTCTCCGTCACGATGGCGGTCGCGGGCGAGACGCGCAAGGCGGCCGGCGAGATCACCGTCTCCGTCAACCGCCCGCCCGCCTCGGGCAGCTGCACGCTGCGCAACAAGGACGGCAAAGACGCCATCCGCGAGCAGCAGCGGGACCCGGCTCAGCAGATCCTGGCGCTCACCGAGGAGTACCGCCTCCTCTGCAGCGACTGGGTCACGTCCTCGAACCCGCTCTCGTACCGCTTCACGGTCGCCGAGGAGGGCGGCACCGAAGAGCAGACCCTCCGCGACTTCGCCGGCGACTCGACGCTGCCCCGGCTCCGGATCGCCTCCGCAAAGAGTCCGTTTAATTTCTCATTATATTGTATCGTCGTATTACGTTTTGTTTAAGTGCGCGCAGGCAAGCTGTTCTTCCGCGCTTATATTAAGGACGCGGAGAACGCCGTGACGACGTTCCAGACGGACGCCTTCACAGTGACGGACGCGCTGGCGAACCTGAACGCGGAGCAGGCGGCGGCGCTCATCGACGAGAGCACGCGGGCGCAGATCGACAAGTGCCTCCTCGCGCGCGACTACGTCTGCGCGTTCGGCGGCATGGCGACGGCGTCGAGCTCCGCCCTGTCCCAGTCCTCCTCGACGGGGGCGCGGCGCCGGCTGCAGCTGCTCTCGAGCAGCTCGAGCCGCCGCCTCTCGGCCGCCAGCCCGGCCCTCCTCCAAATTCAGGTATTCTTTTGTACTTTTTCGAACAATTACGTCGTTACTTAACTCCGCTTCGCAGGTGAACGCGCTTCGCAGCGCGATCCAGGCGGTGGAGAGCGCGTCGTACGCGCCGATGGCGGTCGCGGCGGCCTCGAGCCAGCTGGCGACCGTCCTCAGCGCCTCGTTCGTCGCCGACTACGCCCCCGCGGACCTTCGCGACGCCATCGGACTCGCGTCGAACCTGTCGGCGGCGTACGTGCGCGACTGCGCCGTGTACGACAGCGCGACGGACAGCGTCGTGCGCGACCTCGTGCGGGCGTCGCTGAACGCCTTCAGCAACGACGAGGCCATCAACGGCACGTCGCACGCCGAGCTCCGCCGCCTCGTCTCGCAGCTCGGCCGCCGCTCCCTCGAGTGCGGCCGCTGCGCCTCCAGCGCGGCCAACTGGACCTCGCCCGTCGCCTCGTACGCCGCGCCGGAGGCTGCGCGCGGCGACGCCGAGCTGCTCCCCATCCAGCTCTGCGTCTCCCGCACGCTCCGCTTCCCGCCGCAGACGGTCGCCTTCGCTGGCTACGGCGCGCGCGTCGGCCTGCCGTCCAGCTTCGCCCTCTCCGTCCTCGGCAACGACACGACGGACAGCGCCCTCGACGTCGTCGCATTCCGCCTGCCCTCCGTCGTCTACGGGCGCTCCGAGCGGTGCGCGAATTTTTGCATTATATGCAACCATGTTTCAGCGGCGTGACGTCGGCGGTTTTGCAGGTTTGCGTCCGACGTGGTCCAGCTTGCCGTGTACAAGAGCCGGTGCGGCGCGAGCTGCAGCACGCTGCCCGCCGACAACCTCGAGCAACCGGTCTCCTTCGCCGACTTCGTGCCGGCCGCCGCCGCCTTCGACACCCTTTCCGAGCGGAGTGAGAGCGTCTTCTTCCCTTCGCAATTTTCTTCTTCTGAAGTACATGCGCAGTTTCGCTCTCCCGCTTCAACGCGACCGCCGCGTCCTGGACGGAGGCGGCCCCGGGGGCCATCGCGCTGCGCTCGCCCGACGGGCGCTACGCGAGCGCCGCCCGCTCGCTGATCCCGGCCGGCGGGGCACCGCGCGCCTTTGTCGACCTCGCGAACGTCGTCCGCACGCGGCCGGAGTCGCGCAACGCGTCTGCACGGGCGACGCTGTCCGTCGATTTCCCCTTCTACGCCGCGAGCTCCGCCAGCGGCGGGAACGCGACGGCGGCTTCCGTCTTCGCCAGCGGCCCCAGCGGTAGCGAGGCGGCCCTCGTGACGGCGCTCGCGGCCCGCATCCGGTCCCGCGCGGCGGCCGTCGGCGCCGCGGCGGCCCTCGTGGCGGACTTCGACGAGGCCCTTCAGCTCGCCGTCGAGTCGGGCGCGGTCGCCGCGTCCGCGCCCAACTCCGTCGAGGGCGTCGCCGTCACGTTCTCGTTCTTCGGCGTCGCCAACGCGCGCTCGGCGCGGCCGTCGGCGGCGCAGCTGCGCGACTTCGTCTACGCGGAGGCGGTCCTCCGCGGGCTCGACCTCTCCGCCCTCGACCCGCAGCTCGTCGGGGGCGTGCCCCTCCAGCTCGACGGCCAGCGCATCCGCAGGGTGCGATATTGTGTTGATTACAAGCGAGTTTCGCAAGCATATGCGAATTTCGCGCGAATTCGCAGCCCGGGACGCCAGGCGTCGGCGGCTTCCGCAACGACACGCACGGGCCCCTCGCCGTCGTCCTCAGCTTCCCGGAGACGGCCGCCACGCTCGAGGAGTTCACCGCCATGTACCCGACTTCCAGCACCGCGGCCGGAAACCCGCGCCTCGCCCGCGGGCTCCTCAAGGCGCGAAACCGCGCCCTTTGTTTCTATCATATTATTAGCTCTTTTGCTGATTTCTCCGCTCGGTCGTGTTTAGGCTGTCCGCGAATCGGTGAACGGCACCGTCTTCGGGGACGCTCTGCAATCCGCCCTCGATCTTCAGGTCCACAAAGCTTAATGACATCGCTTGCACTTGCCTTCAGACCGCTGAGCGTCGGCGGCAGGTTGCCTACACGCGGTCCGAGCGGGGCTCCATCGTGAGCACCTTCCAGCTCTACCGCGCGATCCCCGCCCTGCCCGCCGCGGACGGCGGCTTCGCGCTGTCCTCGGCGGGCGCCGGGGCGGAGCCCATCGCGCGCGCCCTGGTGTTCGCCTCGCTCCGCGGGGGCCTGTCGCTGCCCCTCGCCAACGGCAAGACCCTGCACTCGGGCGTCGTTCGCTCGGTCGGGAGCGGGGTCGCCGGACTCGCGTCGCTTGTCGTCGACATTCACGTGCGTGGCGACCGACGATTACTTAGCTGCGCGTTACTTGTCTCACAAACATTGCAGCGCGAGCTGTCGGCCGGCGAGGCGTCCGGATCCGTTCCGGCGGGCGCGCCGCTCCTGAACTTCACGGTCCGCGTGGAGAACGCGGCCGGCTCCCTCGAGGCGTGGGTGCGCGAGAACTACGACGCGCTGCCCGAGGGCGCCCGCGACGACTTCTGGCGCCTCGCCCTCCACGGCCTCCTCCGCCGCCTCGACCCGCGCGCCTCCCTCGCCGGCCTCTCCTTCCCCGGCCGGGGCGCCTTCGCCGACGGCGTCTCCAACGGGACGGCCGCGAGGCGGTTCCTGCGGCAGCTCGGCGTCGCCCCGTCCGTCGACATCACGGCGTCGTACCGCGGCAACTCGTCCGTGCTCGGGAGCGGCTCCGGCTTCTCCCGCAACAGTGCGTTCAGAAAATGGAGGATATCTAAACCAAATACTGCAATATAAATTGAACACTCGCCTCTGCGCGCGCAGGCTCGTTCTGCGGGCAGGCCTACTCGCTCATGACGCCGACCGGCGCCGCCAGCGCCTCGCCGCGCTGCACCGACACGGGCCTGGCCTCCCTGCCCCGCCCCGCGGCCGGCGCCGGCGCCGGCGCCGGCTCGGCGTTCAACCCGTGGGAGGGCGGCGCCGCGCCGTCGGCGCCGGCCTCGTCGCACCAGACGAGCACGACGGCGATCCTCGCCGGCGTCTTCGGCTGTGTCGGCTTCGTCGCCCTCGTCGCGGGCGCCGTCTTCGTCGTGAAGTGGCGGCGCGGCCGGGATCAGGCGCAGGGCGCCCCCGGCGCGAGCTTCAGCTCCAGCCGCCCGTACAACGTCGGAATGCCCACGCAGCCGTGGGGCCCGCGGCCGCAGCCGAGGGAGACCCACTTCGTTCTCGTGTGAGCGCGATTCGCGATCGTCGACGTCGGAATAAATTTATATTGTGCTACAAATGCAGGCTTCAGCCGATTCTTTTGTTGTAATGTTATATATGCTAGCGCTGCTAGGGAGGATTCCGGTACCCCGGAAAATTGCGCGAAGGCCCGCGAGCGAGTAAGCCGGCGCAGTGGGGCTTCCCCAACGAGGGTGCCTGCTAGCACTGCACGTGGCCGGTCCCAAAACTCGCGGCGCCGACGCCCAACGACCAGCACGGCCCGAACGCGCAAAGTAGGTCCGCCGGGCGGGCAACGACAGCCGCAGCGACACCACAGACATCTCGAAGAGCAGCTGCGCCCCTGTTGGCGCCGCGACTCGCGCCAGCTCCCGCGGTAACGTGTTTAAACGGGCCGGTCCCCGCCGCCTTCTCCTGCCACTCCGAGCGCGCCCGAGAGACGCCCCACAACATCTAGAGCCAACATACGCCCGTTTAAGCTCCCGTCCTCGCTCCGCCCGCCTTCCGCCAACGCATGCCACCCGCGCATGCGCGGCTCGCCTGAGCCCACGCCCACAGCGCACGACGCACAACTCGACTCGACTCCGCGCAGTCGGACGCGTGGCTCCGCCAACGCACCCGGCTCCGCTGCCGCCGATCATGCGGGACCCTCCCCGCGCCCGTCGCTCACGCCCTCCGCCCGCGCCCCTCCTCTATGAACTCTGACGCCGGACCCGTACGGCCACAGAGCACGCCGGCGCCGGCGGCCCGTGCGCGGGCCGCCCGCGCCAGCACGACACTCAAGAACCACGGGCCGCGTCCCCCCGCTCACTTGGCTCTCCGTGACGCGTGCGCGACGCTCGCAGGCCTCTGGCGGGACGCGGAGCAAGCGCCCCAAGACGCGGCAGTGGACAGAGCCCCGAGCTGTGATGCCGCCTCTGCTGGCGCCGCTGGCGCCTATGCAAATCGTTCCCCTGGCGCCGCTGGCGCCGGCATGCAAGCCGACGTCCCCTACGTCTACCCGGGCGCATGAGCACTCAAACGCTCGCCCAGCTACCACCGCGGGGTCTGAGCCAGACGGCGCTCGCCTGCCTCAGGGCCCGGCCTCGCCGGGACCCGCCCTCGTGGGGTCCGAGCCTGATGGCGCTCGCCCACTATCGGACCCGGAATCCCCGGGCTCCGTCGAAGACTTCCCAGCGGCGGGCAGTGCGTCCCGGCGGTCGCTGCCAGGCCCGCGCCGCCCGCCCCTCATGCCCGCCGGCCCTCCCCCACGAGGCGACCGGTCCCCTGCACACCCCCGCGATGCAAGCCTCCTATACGGTCGGCGAGCTTGAGGGGCGCCTGCGATATCGATATACACACGAATAAGTCGGCCCCCGTCTGCTTTAGGAGGCCCTTAAAAGCTTGGCCCCCTAGTGGAGCGATTCGAAAGATTTTAACTGCACGAGGGAGCTGGGCACCCTCGCTCGAGCTCGAACTTGCATGCAAATCTCTCAGAGTCTAAACGTTTAACAAGAGAACCAGGACAGGGTCCGCGTACGGTATATATATACTGCATGCGTACAAGCGCATAGCTAGCTATATAGGCCCTTGAGCTCATGATCATTTGCATATATATAGCTATAGGGGGCGGCCCCGACTCGGTGGCCCTCGAGGCCACCAAGAACAGCAAGAAGATCTCGATCCCGGGAGCACCGCATCAACTACCCCGACGGGGTGGCCGCGCGTCCTACCGCCCCGGCCACTCGACGGGGGCGCGCCGGCTCAACCGCCTCAGCGCCCTTAACGAGGACAAGACCCCCGAGGAGGCCGCCCAGCTCGCGGCGGACATCGCCGCCCAGTCCCACAAGCGCGCGATCGAGCGCTTCGGCCCCGACGCCGTCAAGAAGCGCGAGGGCGGTGCCGCCGCCCCGCCCCGCCGCCGCGGCCGCCGCGGCCGCCCCCGCTGCTGCCGCCAACGCCGCCACCGCTGCCGCTGCTGCCGCCGCCGCCGCTGCCGCCGCCGTCGCCGCCGCCGCCGCCCGGCACCGGCCGCCGCCCCGCGCCCGCCCCGGGCCCGGCCCCGCCCCCGGCCCTGGGCCGGCCACCATCTCGCTTACCAACTACCAGGCGGCCCAGCGCGTGCTCGCCGAGCTCACCTGGGCCCTCGGGGCCCCGCCGCCATCGAGGCCCTCCTGGCCGGCCGCCGGGCGGCCGCCGCCGACAACGCGGCAGCGTAGAAATTTCCTCTCTCGGCACTTTTACCCTTTCGGCCCCGATTTCTTTCTCTTTCCTCTCTCTACAATTTGCGGTAGCATGACTGCCGAAGAAAGGGGCCTTGTGACAAGCCCGCCGCCCTCCTCTCTGAGTTAGATAGCTCCATGAAGCAATGACACCCCCTACCCGCCCTCGCATTAAGCCTTGCCCGCCTACGGGTTCGCCCCACCTCCCTAAGCATCTCTCCGGCCCGGACGCTTGCGACAGACTAGCTCCACGGCCTGCGCCCCGCCACGCCCTCTGTCCCTGACCCTCCTAGGGTGCCCACCCCGCCCGCCACCGCCGTCCCCGCGGCCGCGGCATACCGATAAAGCCCCTACCCGGCCCACACCCACCCGCGCCCCACACGCAATAAAAATCGGGGGCGCGCCCGCTACCCTAGCCCGCGCCGCTCCCCTCCCCCCTCCCTCCCCGCCCCGCTCTCCCCTGACTGATAAGCTTGGCCCCCATGGCGCCACGACTCCCAACTGTACGTCTACACTCACACCTACGACCCCCTCCCACGCCTCCCCCCACAAGAGAAACGCTCAGCTGTAGCGTCGAGGCGCCTATCCCTGTGTTCCGGCCTCAGGTTATGCTCTGACCCAGAGTTCGGCCTATTCCGAACCGGTAGTGCGTACGATGATGTTACTGAACAAATACAATCGCCACCGCCCTTGATATGGGCTTTGTGAAAAAAATGCTAGCGCTGCTATTGCAGTCAGCTGCAGATCTATTAATATTAGGGTATATACATGTACATGTGCGAGCACGCACGTGTATGCACCGAGCTGAAAAGCTTGCGCATGCAATCGTCTTCAAAATTTCTCGCAGTCTTCAATTTTCGCTAACATTGAGATCAGCTGTAGATTGCAATTAATATCATAGCGTTGGTAGTAGTGAAGGCAGGTACTAATTTGTTGTGCAGTATGCACAGAGCCACGGCGCCGGCATGCGCAAGTCCATAGAAGCAAATTCGCATGCATAGTGGCCTAGTAGTACCGTATACGTAGTACTAGTTTTCAAGTAGCGATTTCGAATTTCGTGTGTTGGCCAATGGCGCAGTTCAACGGTTTCAAATAAGTCATATGTGTGTGCAGTCATTTGTGTTCTCCGAATAAAATTATAGTACTGCAGCAATCTGCTGCTTATTATCTGCAGCTGCATGCGCAGCGGACGTCGACGATTCCGATTAGCGGATCGCGGACCGCTGTGGCGCTGGCCCTCTGCAGCTGGGCCAGCGATGCGCATGCATATGAGCCGCGATTTTGAATGCCCGCTACTTATTATCCGATGATCTAGCTTGCTCCAAATTTGATCATCATGGCATGATCACAAATTCGAAGGTGCGCGTTTCGATTCGGCGATCATGACGAAGCCATGCATATGGCGATCATCGGATATTAATGTGCATGATGCGCACGCGATGAGTCGCCCATCGATATCGATATCGGAGCTCGAACTCGAGATGCATATGTCCGACGTCGACGTTGACGCGATCGACGTCGACGGTCCGACGGTCGCGACCGTCGGACGCCCGGCGGCCCATGCAGCCGCCCCGGGCCCCGGGCCGGGCCCGGGCTTACTACTAGTAGTTAAGCTTGCCAGCGCTGGTTTTATTAATTCAGCTAGACTGCAGACGGGTCGCCGCTGGCGAGGCCCGTGGCCCGGCGGCGCGCGTGGGCTCTAGATCTGCTGCATGGTGTCCCGACTTCCGAGTTAGCCAGCTGCGCCGCTTATATAAAATTAACTTGCGCAGCGGGGCTTGCAATTGCGGCCGCTGCAGCGCTAGCGCAGCTGCAGCTGGCGCCATGTGCACGTGCATGGTAGCAATTTCGAATTCAGACTCAGCTGTACATGTACCCCCCACTGAGAGCGCGGGTTCGAATCTCTCCCTGTCTAAAGGCTCCAAAAGCGGCCGGCTTGCCTTACGGCCTTGTTGGGTCATGGGGAGCGTGTAGCGCTAGCTAGCAGTAGCTATAGCACAGCTGCAGTATCAGATGCGAAGATCAGCGTCGCTCGGGGACGTGACCGATGTCGGCGTCGGTCGCCTCGGGCGCTCGCTCGTCTCCGAGGAGGTTGCGCGTGTTCTGTGGCAGGTGAGCTAGCAGCTTTTGGTTTCCCGTGTGCTCCGCGGCCTGCCGACACGCCACCGCCAGTTCCACCGAGGGCCGCCGGGCTTGTCGGTTGTCCGCGACCAGGTGCGCCCCGAGGCATCCGATCGCCTTCCTCCTTCCGCCTCTGACTCGGCGCCAGTTCCTGGAGCTCGCTCTGAAAGTCGCCCGGGCCCTCAGCGACGACTGGCACGCGGTTAAGCCGGCGGCGGAGGCGGCCGCGCTGCTCGACTGGGCGGCCATTTCTCGGGGCTCGAGGCTCGCCTCGGGCGCCAGCGTGCGCCTGTACATCTTCCGCAGCGCCGGTGCGCCCGCTCGCCGAGCCGATCCGCTCCGCCCCGCCCCGATTTGGCGCGGCGGCAGAGCGCTGGGCGGGGAGCGAGGACGGGCGGCCCTTCGCGAGGTTCCTCGCCACTCTGTACAGCGCGGTGACGACCCCGCAGGGTGCGCATGCGCGCGCCGCCCCCCGCCGGCCGGCCTGAGCCCTGAGCCGCCGCCGCCGCCGCACTCGCCGGCCGGCAGACTCGACGCGGGGCGCGGCGGTGCTCGTGGGAAAGGCGCGGCACCCGTCGCGGCGGAGGAAGTCGGTGCTGAGGCGGCGCTGCCGGAGCGCATCGCCGGGCGTGCAGCCCTGGAGCGAGCCGGCGGGGCGGCGCCGGGGCCCGCGGGCGACAAGTCCCCCGCCGAGAGCGACGTCTCGTACGGGGTCGACGGGGGCGCCGGGGGCGCCGGGCCCGACGCCGCCGCCGATCCAGGCCAGTCGTCATCGCCCCCGCCGCCTCCGGCGCGGGCCTCGCCCCCCGCCGCGTCTCCAGAGGCGGGGCCCGAAGAGCCGGCCGCGCCGCCCGCCCCCACGGAGGCGGCGGGGGGGGAGGAGATCCCGGGTCCCGGGCCCCCGGAGGGGGGGGAGGAGGGCGGGGTTGGCGGGGCGCCCGCCGCGGGGGCGCCCCCCGCGGACCGGCGCCCCGGAACCGTGTCCCCCCTGCCGCCCTCGCCCCCCGCCTCCCTTCCCGCCTCCCTACCCGGCTCCGCTCCCCCCCCTCCCCACGACTTCGTCCCCGCGGACCACGGCTTCGACGTACCCCCCTCCCGGGGGGCCTTCACGGAGTTCTCCGATTCGACGGACCTGCACCCCCCGCGGGGGTACACCGCCACGGGGCCGGAGGAGGAGGACGAGGAGGAGAATAAGGGGGGGACCGGCGCGGAGGCGGAGGCGGAGGTGGAGCCGGCAGAAGCGGAGGGGAACAACAACGGCGAGGAGGCTGCGGGAGAGGCGGGGGCCCCCGCCAAGGAGCCGCTGTCCCCGCGGGCCGCCGCCGCCGCAGCCGCCGCCTCGGGCCGCCCCCTGGCGCCCCCGTCGCTCTCCCGAAAGTCCCTCATCGTCCCCGAGCAGGTGCCGTACCCCCCGTCTGCTTGCACCCCCCCCAACCCCCCTCCCCAAACTGCTCGACCGACGCGGCACCCCCCTCCGAGCAGCCGGCGGGCATATTCCAGCGGGAGCACAACGACGGGGTCGGCGGCGCCGGCTCACTGTCCCCTCGCAGCGTCCGTTCCCCTGCTCTTCTTCCCGGTCCTGCCCACCCGGCTCCCTCCCGACCCTGTACCCCTCGCAGGAGAAGGCCCGGTCAGAGCGGTCGCTCGAGGGCTCCCCGGGGAGGGCGGCGGAAGGGGGTACGGGCGCGCGGAGCGAGGGGGAGCGCCGGGCCAAGAGCAGCCGGCCCCCTTCCCAGGCCACCAAGATCGTCGGCGGCGGCCTCCTTTCCTACCAGGCGCGCCGTACCCCCCCCCCGCGCTCGGCCCCGTACCCCGGCGAGCGTCCTTTCGCCGCAGGCGTTCCCGAGCTACCTGACGAGGGCGCGGGGGCTACACGGGAGCGTGGCCGTCCAGGTCGGTTCTTCGAACCCCTTTCGGCGCTCTCGTTCTCGCTCAGCGGCTTTCGGCGCAGCGGCACCGCGAGCTGGACGAGTGGCTCTTGGCGGAGGCCCAGCGGGCTGTCGCCTCGGGGGCCCCGCCCAAGCGGCCGCAGCGCAGCCGGCCCCGCCGCCCCGCCGCCGCCGCCGCCGCCGCCGCAGCGCCCCGCGACCCGCGCACGCGGCTGCACGCGTCGCCGTCGAGGTGGGCACCCGCGCCCCTCTCCTCTCGCTGAGGCTCTGACGCGGCGTGGCGTGGCGGGGCGGGGCGGGGCAGGTGCCGCGGCCCGGGGCCTTCCACAGGACGGGCCGCCTGCGGGGCCTGACGGCCGCGCCGGGCGTCGAGGAGGAGAGCGAGGCGTCCCAGCAGGCGCGGCCCCGGGGCCCCCACGCCCCCGGCCACGCCGCCCCCGTCTCCACCGCGCGGCGGCGGCCCTGCCCGCCCGGCCGCCTCGCCCCGCCCCGCCCGCCCCGGGCGCCAGCCCAGGCGACCCTGGCTCAGCGTCCTTCTCGAATCCGGCGAGGGCGATTTCTACGACGACGAGGTACGCGCCTCCGCCCGCCCCGCGCTTTCTTTTCGCCCTTTGTCTTTCTCAGCCCCGCCCGCGCCGCGCAGCCGCACGCGCCGGCGCCGGCGGCGCCCGCCTCGGCCCGGCCCGCGCCCCTCTCCGACCCGCCTTACTCCCCGCGGCGCCTCCTGGCGCCCCCGCCGTCCTTCGTCGCGCCGGCCCCGCCCTCCGCGCCGCCCTCGGCCCCGGCGACACCGCCGGGGGCGCGGGCGCCGCCGCCGCCGCCGCTGCCGCTGACGCTCGGCGAGATTGACCTGGGGGCCATCGCCGCGGTCTCGGAGGCGGCCCTGACGGCCCGCCGCGTCTCCCAGACCTACGCCTCCGCCCTCTCCTCCGCCGCCGCTTCCCGCCGACAGAGCCCCGCCGACCTCATACACGCGCGTACCCCCCCCCCCACCAATCGGTCCGGTACCCCCCGGTCGCTGACGCTCGCGCAGGCGCTGGCCGCAGCCGCGCGGGAGCACGAGGCCGGCCTGTCCGCCTTCCTCGCGTCCGACCCCGCGCTCGCCTTCCGGCTGCCGCCCCTCCCTCCGGCCGCGGTCCTCCACTCCGCCCGCGGGGGGGTACGCGTCCCTTTCCGCTCTTCCGGGCTCAGCTGAGCGGCCCTCGACCCGCAGGAGCAAGGGTACCCCTACCAGCACCACGTGCCGCACCCCCCGGGGGCCGTGCAGTCGCGCCCGGCGGCCCTCTCCCGCCCCCACGTCCTCGCGATGACCCCCCGCCCGGTGCGCCCTCCTCTGTAGCCTTCTTCTAATAGTTCTTTCTCATCCCCCCCCCCCCCCCCCCCCCCCCCCTCTCCAGGCGCACGACTTCGACGAGCTGCTGGGGGTACTGAAGGCGCACTTCGGCCTGGCCGACGGGGCCGTACCCGGGGACCTGCAGTTCCCCCCGGAGGCGCCGCAGCCGCCGCCGGAGACGCGGGCGCAGCGCGTGCAGCGGTCGCGCACGCTCCGCGGGAGCGTCGGCTCCGACGGGAGCGACGGGGAGCAAGGCGGCCAGCGCTCGGCGCGGTGGCCCCGGCCCCCGGCGGACCCTCCCCAGCAGCAGCAGCCGCAGCAGCGCGAGGAGGAGGAGGAGGAGGTCCCAGATCCTCTCCAGGCCCCGCCCACGCCTCCTCCGCCTCTGCCCCCGCCCCCGCCGTCGCGCCCTCCGCTGAGGGGCATCCTCAAGCGGCGGGCCCTCCAGACATCCTCCTTCCGTATCACGGAGCACGCGGTCGGGCTCGTCATGGCGCCCGCCCCGGGCGAAAAGGCCCCCGGCACGCCCAGGGACGACCCGCGGGCCGGCTCGTCGCGCCGCTCGATGACCCTGGGGCGCGCCCGCTCCGTCCTCAAGAGCATCTTCCCGGACGCCCAGCAGGCGGCGGCGGCGGCGGCCGGGGCGGACAAGGAGAAGCAGCAGGGCCCGGTGGAGGAGCGGCTGGAGGACGGGACGGTGGCCCTGCGCTCGCTCACGAGGAAGCTCGAGGTGGCGCGGGCGCCCCCGCCCCGCTCCCGCACCATGCCGGCCCCCTCGCCCCGCGCCCGCCGCGCCGCCGCCGCCGGCGCCGGCCCGCCCTCTCGGAGCCTCAAGTCGGCGGGGGCGCCCGCCTCCGGCGGCGGCGGCCTGGCGGCCGCCCGCCCGCCCCGCGGCCCCGCGGAGAAGAAAAGGGAGGAGGAGGAGGGGGCGCCCGAGGGCGGGGGGGCAGAGGCGGCCCCGGGCGGCGCGGAGGAGGCGGAGGCGGAGGCGGCAGGGGCGGCGGAGGAGGCCGCGGGGCCCGTGGACGACGCGGCGGAAGGAGGAGGCGAGGAGCGGGAGGGGGAGGCGCCGGCTGGAGGGGCCGCCGTCGAGGAGGAGGAGGAGGAGGAGCCTGGAGCGCCGAACGCGGAGGCGGCAGCCGAGGCGGGGCCAGCGGACGCGGAGGGAGAGGCAGCCCCGCCGGAGGAGGAGGAGGAGGCGGAGGCCGGGCCGGCGGCCGTGGGAGGGACGGCGCCGCCCTCGGTCCCTTCCTCTGGCGCCGAGCTGGCGGGAGAGGGGGCGGAGGCCGCGCCGGCCGTGGAGGAGAAGGAGGAGGGGGAGGGGGAGGCCGCGGCGACCGCAACCGAGCCGCCGCCGACGGCAGCGGCGGAGGAGGAGAAGCATGAGGAGGAGGAGGAGGAGAAGAAGAAGCACACGCCGAGCTTAGAAGCGGAGCCGGAGAGGCCCGATGCCGGGGGGGGGGAGCAAGATGCGGTACCCCCCGCCGCGGATGGCGGGGGGGAAGGGTCGGCCGGCGAGCGCCCCATCGGCCCCGCGGAAGCGCAGCTCGAGCCGGAGCCCGAGCCGGAGGTACCCCCCCTCGGCTCTGAGGTGGACAGGGACGCCGAGGGGGGGTACGGGACCCCGTTCTCCTCTTCCCCCGCCGGGGCGGCGGCGGGCGCGGGCGGGCGGCGGCTGACGGCGGAGGAGAGTGCGTTTGTGGAGGGCGACGGGCCGAGCGCGTGGGGGTCCTTCGGCGGCAGGGACAGCGGCGCCACCGGCGGCGGCGGCGGCGGCAGCGGCATGGTCGAGGCCGCCGCCTAGCCGTCGATTCGAATTCGAATCAGTTTGACGAGATCTAGACAACTTTTTCCGCGTGATCTCCATACTATGTACGCTTAGGCTGGTTCTTGTCCGCGTTGTTTTAGATAATTAACTTAAGCGGACTCGTCTCTCATCGAAATTCTTCGAGGTTCGGATTGCATTTGTTCAGTTGAGGCTCGAGGCGCGAGCAGCGCCGGGGCCCGGCGGAACAACAAGCGGGCGGCCAGGGCCTATGTACACAAAACGGCCCGGGGCGCCCTATGTTACATCGTGTGTGTACAGGCGGGGAGCTCGAGGCCTGGGCGGAGGCTCCCCTGGACAGCTTAAGCTTGACCCCCATGGCCAGGCGCCGGGGCCCGTCAGTCCGAAGCGGCGGCGGCCGCGCGGAGAGCGTTCAGCGCAATAAGGATCTGCGGGAGCGACGTCGGGAGGGGTACAGGGTACGATGCGACCGGGCGGCGGCGCACCGACTTGTCCACGGCGATGCGAACGCAGTCGGCCTTCGGCTTGTAGCTGTCCATGCTCTCCGCTGCGCTCAGACGAGTCAGGTGAGCCCAAACGGGGCGGGGGCGGGGGGACGAGAGCGGGAGGGGGTACCGGCGTTGAGAACGTTGCCGTCGACGGCCAGGATGGCGCCCACCTGCACCTTCCGCAGCGACCCGATGATGAAGAGCGACGAGCACTCCTGGAGGCGGGGAGGGGGGGATGTCAGGGGGGTACGCGGCGCTTCGGGAAGGGGGCAGGGGGTACGGCGCGCCATCTCGACGCAAAGGACGTTGGCCTGGGAGAGGAGCTGGTAGCTGGGCGAGTTGGGGATCCACGACTCTACCCCCCGGTAGAACGCGTCACGCGTCACGATCTGCCCCCGCCAGATTCGAACCCGGTCCTGCAAGGGCGGGGGTACGGCGTTTCCGCGCACCAGCCCCGTGTGCGTCGTCATGCCGAGGTCCTTGGAGGCCTTGCGGAGGGATACAGCAATGTCCGGGTCCGAGACGGCGGGGAAGCCGGGGGGTACGGTCTCGCGGCCTGCGAGGCAGGGCGTTCAGGTCGGTCGGGCGGGTGAGGAGCAGGAAGCCGCTTCGGCAAGCGCCGGGCGCTGGGCGCTCGGCCGCGACGCACCGTAGCCAGTCGAGTCCACGGCTGCGGTGGCGATGACGACGTCTCTGCGGGCAGCTAAATAAGGAGGGTAGGAAGACTGCGGTCGGAGGGGGCAGCGCACCCGGCGTGGATGTTCTGCTGGAGCGCTGAGAAGGGAGCGGGGCGGGGAGCGGTCAGGAGGCGAACGGGGGCCAGGCTCGCTCGTGAGGGCCGCGCGCACATCCGCAAGTCCCCACGCGAATGAGCCGCTTGGCGCCCGCTCGAATGAGCTCCTCGAAGGCGATCTGCGAGGGCGAGGCGGACGTCGGCTAGAGCGAAGAGCCGCGCGCGCATGCCAGGTCGGCAGGAAGGCGCACCGACGCTCCGGGTGCGCCGATTCCGTGGCTGCACACTGTCACTGGCAGGCCCTCCCATGTACCGCTGTAGGCGCGGTACTCCCGGTTCTCGCTTAGCAAGACGCCGTGGAAGTACTGAGCTATCCGAGTCGCGCGCGCCGGGTCTCCGCAGACGAGCACGTTCTCGTGTACTCGCAAGTCTCCGGCGATCGGCAGACCGGTCAGGGGCAGGCACTTCGGAACCGCCTTGTCGCTGTGCGACGAGCCAGCGTCATCACCCTGCAGGATCGCGGTAAGCGAGCAGTCGGAGTCACTCTCTGGCGCGGTTTATAGGCGGCTCCTATGCTGTGGGGCGCGCGGGTGGCGGTGTCAAGGTTGACCGGCTCGGGATGGTCCCAGCGCTCCGGCTGTTCCAAAAAGCAGCACGCAAAGCGGCGCTGTGCTCGTCACGCACCGTTCCCATTGCAGCGAAAGGTCTGGCAGAAGTTGCTCGCCAGGTCTCTGTACCCGTCGAGCGAAAAAACAAGTCGCCTGGCTTAGCTCCTCGAAAGCGAATGGTGCGGGCTGCCGGACGCGCTCGCGAGGCTACTGCTAGCGTGCGCTGCTCGTGCTGATCGACGTTCACGGCAGGGCGGCAGCCACTCGCAAGACGAGAAGAAGACAGAGCAGAAGGGGCCGGACTACCCTTTCACGGAACGCGGAGAGCACAAGGCAGCGATCAAGTACCGGACAGCGACCGGCATCGAGTACGAGCAGGTCCTCTTCAAGGAAGACGCCGGCAAGGACGTCGTTCCCAGGAACACCGATGTAGCATTGCAGCAGCAGGTACCAGGAGCGCCAGCGGGCGTCTCGAGCTCGGCGCCTCCAGCGGCGGCAGCCACGGCACCAGGGCAGCAATTGCAACCTGCCGGCGCACCGCCCGCCCAGTCCTCGCGGGTGACCGAGACCGGCTTCATCAGGCCGCGCGTGCTGGTGCTCTTCGCGTCCTTCTACGGTGCGCACACTTCTCTGGCCTCGGCGGCGCCTGCGGCGCTCGCGCAGCTGAACTTCGAGCAGGGCACGTCCAGCGAATGGCGGAAGCGGTCGCCGAGGGGGCGCAGAGCGCCGGCGCAGAGGTCACGATCAAGGTGCGCGTCGGCGCTTCCTGCTTCTTTCCCGCAGCTCGCGCGACGTGACGACCGCCCGCGTCCGCTCCGCAGCGAGTCCCCGAAACGCTCTCCGACGGTGCGGGCCCGGGCCCAGCGGTTCGCTTCCGCTCGCCCTTCTAACTCGCGCCTGCAGAAATGCTGGCGAAGATGCGCGCGCTGGACTCGCGGAAGAGCATGCGGGACATCCCCGTCGCCACCGTCCGCGACCTGCTCGAATTCGACGGTACCCCCCTGCCTTGCCTCACCATCACGTACCCCCTCACTACGGCCCAGCGATCGTCTTCGGCTCCCCCGCGCGCTTCGGCAACGTGGTACGCGGGCCCCCGAGGGGGGGGAGGGAGGGGGGTACCGACCTCGCGCCGGGTCACGCGGGCGTACCCCTCCCCCGCAGTGCGCGGAGATGCGGGAGTTCCTGGACGCGACTGGGCCCCTCTGGGTCGCCGGCGGCCTGATCGGAAAGGTGGCCTCCGCCTTCACCTGCACGGGTGAGCGAGGGAGAGAGAGGCCGCCCGGGCCCGAGCCTCGCGCCCCGCCCCCATTGACCAAGCGCCCGGGCCGCAGCCACGCAGCACGGGTGACCGACCCGGCGGCCCCGCCGCGCCCCTTTCCCGCTCTCGCGCGCCCTGAACCGAAACCGTATCGCAGCGGCCAGGAGTCGACCCTCCTCTCCCTCTTCCCGACGCTGCTGCACCAGGGCATGATCGTCGTCGGTGCGGTACCCCCCGGGGGCCCTTCCCCCTACCCCCCCCTCAAGGGGGGTACGCAGGCCTTCCCTACGCGTTCCACGGCCAGTTCGGCGTCGAGGAGGTCAAGGGCTGCTCCCCGTGCGCCCGTGCCCCCTTCCTCGTGCCCCGTACCCCGCGGCGTCCCGAACGCGGTACCCCCCCCCCTTCCTCCGGGCAGGTACGGCGCAACGACGATCGCTGGGGCGCTGGAGCGGCAGCCGGCGGACGGGGAGCTGGACGGGGCGCGTTTCCAGGGCCGCTACGTCGCCGACATTGCCGCGTGCGCCAGGGCCCCGTACCCCCCTGCGATCCTTCCCCTCCTGACGCGGGGCGGGCCGGTGCGCGGTCGAGCAGGAAGCTTCTGAACCAGAGCTAGCTAGCTAGCGCTTGATGTAGGGCGGGACTCAGAGCGTGGGCATTGGGCATGTTGCAAGGGGGGAAAAGAAGACCGAAGGTCTTCCCCCCCTTGCTTCCCGTTCCCTCGCTTCAGCCAAAAGTTTTCTATGAGGCCGTTTTCGAGGGCCAGCTTGCAACGAAATTGTCGGTTATTCGCGATCCGATTGGCTCGGTGAACCGGTCAGCTCTCGACTTTCGAGCGTCGAATCGGAGGGGAAAAAGTGGTTTTCGAGGGGAAAACTAACTTCTCAAGTGGTTTTCGAGGGGAAAACTAACTTCTCTCTAACTCCGGTCTTCGAATTCCTTGCGCCGTTCTGCATGGAACCAGTTCTCCCTAGCTCTCTCCTCTACATTTCGGCTTCCTCGCAGTGCGTCGCGTACGCCTTGCTCTTCGTTGCGCGGTTCTGCATGGAACCACTTCTCTCTACGTACCTGTCAACGTCTCCTCTAGATTAGCTTGCAACGAAAAATGCGCCCCTGCCTAGCTGGGCCGCTGATCGTAGCCGAGGACAGGCCTTCGAGACCGTGCTCTTTCGCTGCGCTCGGGACGCCGCCGAATTCGAGCCTATATTGCAGAACCGCGTGCGGAGCTGCCCGCAGCCGAGCACGCCGGACGGGCCTGGCGCTCTTGTTGCGTTTGGCACCTGGCAAGCAGACCAGTTCGCGCGCTGCGCACGGCGCGCCGGTCGACGCCGCTTGCAATTGTCTGCTCATTCAGGTTGAGGCTGCTGTCAGCGTCGGCGCTCCGACGTTAACGTTCGGCGTCCCGCGTTGCACCCGCCGCGTGCGCTCGACACCCGGCCAGCTGCCTAGCACGCTTGCGGCCGCTGGCTGCACTGCAGCTTAAGCTTTACCAGTGTTTCCAACAGCCGCCAGTTATCTTATTCAGTTGCAGCTCAGCGGAAGCCCTTCCCGAGCTCGAGCCGGATTCAAACGAGATGGGACGGAAAGCTGCATTGGACCTTGTTTCCGGGCGAGATTTCGTGCTGTCGGACGCTCGATGCACGCTCTCATCGTCGTGCACGGGCGGCATTTGCTTATGTTGTCCGGAGGGCGCCCGTCAACACTTCTGCGCTCGCGAAAGCCTATTTCGGCATGTCCGGCAGCACGTTCGGAGCGCTCAAGTGGGTGCAGTTGCAATTTAGCTGCAGTCGTTAACAAGCACGTATCGGATAACGTACGTATTTCCCTGCGCAGGGCGCTCCAGTTCCGCCCCGCAGGGCGCTTCCGTTCAGATCGAGCCGCGCAGCGCTCGAGTACGTGGAGTTTCTATCGAGCCGCGCGCCGGCAAAAACGCAGGGGCTAACGCATGTTCTGACTGCCACGCAGAGCACTTCCAACCTGGCAGTGCGTGTTCAGGCTTCAGTTGTCGATCCGCGAAGCGCGCGCTTGTGTGTCCAAGTGAGCTCGTTTTGCGGCTTTTTTACAAATTTGCAATTTTCAGCTGTTATTCAGAGCTCTTAACCGTTCAACAGAATCCGGACCGGCTGTCGTCTGTGTGCGCCGCTTCTGAAAACTCAGTTTCGGGCATTTTGCGAGTAGCGGAACCGTCGGTGAGTCGGGAAGTTCAACGGCTCAGTTTCGAACATCCCGGCCCGCGTTGGAGTCCGGTGCGCTGTTTGGCACCTTGTGTTTAATGCTATTCCTCAGTGCGTTTCCATCAGATGTCTTGCGATATTTGCAAGCGGCCCTTCAACGACAAGTTGTCGTTCGACCGGCACGTGAAGCGTGCGAAGTGCTCGCCGCAGAATGTGCCTCCGGACATGTCTATTCCGGCATCCGCAACGGTCGCCCAGTACCCGTGCAGGCAGTGCTGTATCGTCTGTCCGTCAGCTCCTTCCCTTCGTCAGCACGAGGCTGCACACGCCCGAGGTAATTTTTGTGCTGCGTTGCTGAACCAGATCGATGTAGTGACGTTGCCCGCAATGCAGAGGCTGCGGAGGACGTAGTCGAGTCCGAGTGCAGCAGCAGTTCGTCCGAGGAAGAAGCCGACCCGGCGTTAGGCCGCCGGAAGCGAACGGCCAGACGGGCCACGCATAGCTGCGATCATGAGGGCTGCGGCTGGAGCGGCGCTTCTGCATCCTCTCTGCGGAAGCACAAAGAGAAGAAGCACCCTCCAGGTGGATTCTATTTTCGTGGACATGTGGATTCGGGATTCCCTCGCTAAATTGTCGATATCGCCGGTCAGATATCGCTCCTTGGGACGCACTGCCAGCTCTTACTACGACGTGGATGAAGACGTGGCCGCGAAACAGCACGTTTTGGACGTGCGCCTGCTGCGCGGAGTATCGGCCTGCCGCGGACTTCCCCAAATGCCCCTTCTTCCCCGCCTCGCTTGAGATCTTTACTCCCCTCTGGGTGTACAAGTGAGCACTCCGAGCCTATTCTACATTTCCACTGCGCAGCACTTATCTGGGTGCAGGGAGGATATCGAGGCGCCCCCACCGTGGCAGAAACAGCTTGGCGTCGAAAAACGCGAGGGGTCTCTGCTGCTGCCGCCGGCCTTTGAGCGCGTCACCGGAACGGAAAGCCGGCCGGGCCTGCAGCAAATGCTAGCTGTACTCAAAGTTGAAGGTGACTCGGGCACCTTCGTCGAATCGTGCCCTGGCAAGATGTGCAGCTGCAAGGTCGCCTGCAAATCGAACATTCCGCACTTTCGTCTTTGCCAGCGCTGCATCCCCACCCTCAAATCGGGCGACATGCCGCGAACAGCAGTGGCGTTGTGGGACTTCGGATATATTCCCGAGGAGCTGAGCTGCCTGAACGAGGCGGAACGAAAGCTGATTGCGATTGTCAGCGGCGAGACTCGCGTCCGTACACACCACCCTTCGGGCCAGCGCTTTACTCGTGGCAACTGCATCTCATTCTTCAACAAGATCAACGAACTGGTCCTCGTGCTCCCACGCACGGCCGGCCAGTCCGAAACTGTTTACATTCAAACTGAGGGTGCGCCCGTCACCGTGACTCTGAAAGTGCGGCCCTGGCTCATTCGACGCGCTCTCTTCTGGCTGAAAAAGGTATGCGGCCGATTGTAATAATCTCTTTCAGCCGTTTTTCAGCAACCGTCGAAGCACTCGCGGCTGCGCGGCAAGATCGCTTCGTCGTTCGCTTTGTCGGGTGCGCGAACATTCATTCAACTGGACTGCCCATATCTAGATCTCGCGTCTGTTTCATGATTGCCACGGCAGACCTGCAATCGAGGACCTCCACATGGGAATCCTCACGCGCCTCCGAGACGCCGGCCTCGTCGATATCGAACTTCAAGACCTTGTCTACCAGATGCGCGGCGGAAGCGAGCAGCGCGCCAGCCGCGTGGCTCTGCAGGCGCTCGAGGCGGCGGGCCGCCTCACCATGCTCTCCCAGCAGGGCCCTCTTCAGGACCGGCGCCGCTGGCTGCCGCTCACCCGCACGGCCGACTTCCGCCCCGACCCCCTCCAGACGGCCTGGATCGCCTATGTTTACGGCGAGCCCTCTGCAGACAGCACCATCATTTTTTAGCCAGCTGTTCAGGAGTAGGGTAGGCCGTGCAAACACAGTTGATGCGCACGGTTTTTCCGCTCCAGAACAATCTTTCATATACAGTGCACTCAATCTCGAAGTTCATTCAGGCTTTTCTTTGTTCGGTTAGATCGCAGCGTCTGCTTATCAGCCCTTTTCTACTCTTTACAGTCATAATCTGTCTCTATCTTTACTACTTCAATTGCAACCTGCCGCGCGCGCTGGGCCGGGGTCGATCTACATCTGCCCCGTGCATGTTCGTGCCACTACTACTCTTTCATTAGATCCAGATTCCCCCCTTGCACCCCCGGCGCGCCAAAACGCGGCCGGGCCACTAGTATGTAGGGCCAGGCCAGGACGGTAGGCAGGTGGGCTCTGCACCAATATTAATACCGATTATATTTATTAAGCTTTCCGCGCGATCTCAATCTTCCATCGCGAAGACCGAGCTCGAGCGTGTAGATATAGCGGGGGCGAGGGCGCGTGCATCGGCTTTGGTTATTCATGCGAGCTCGAGACGCGGCGCCGGCAGGCATGCTCAGAGTTCAGCGGCCGCCGGGCTTAGGGCCTCCCGAGCAGCCCAAAGTCGGGGGGGCGCGGGGGCCGGGGTTAACGTTGGCCTGCAGGATCTGAAGGGCCCGAGTCATGATCACTATAGCTAGTACTGAGGGTACCGGTCGACCGGAAGCTTTAGATCGGGCACCCGGTGACCGCAGACCCTGCTGGCCACCCCCGGGCCCCGTCCCCAGCGCTGGACTATGCATATGGAACGCATCCGAATTTATTGTGTGACAGTTACATTGTGGCGGACGTTAACGGCTGAGTGACCAACCCACGCCTACATATGATCAACATCGACCGTCAGCATGAGCCTAGAGCAGTTCGTTCACAACTAACCTCACGATCTTTCTATCGATCACAAAAGATCTGAACTTCACTTCGAAAACGAAAGGAAATCGGACAAAACTGATCTGAGCACGTGAATTTCGAAGGCTCAAGACCTGGACTAAGAGATATCTAAGAAAACGAAACGAAATTGGTGGAATTCGAAATTCAACCCAGCACTCGCATAATTTAAAACGATTCAGCGGCGAACTAGCCCACTGCATGTCTAGCTGATGACTAGTAGACTATTACTACCGTACAAGAATTTATCCAACATGAGAGCGAATTTGATCTGCAATAGGTCGACTGTACATGACTCTAAAGATAGCGAGTGTTGATTCAGGAAGAGACATTTTATCGCGGCCATCGCGAGATGAACGTTCTTCATGATCATCACGCAGGCGCCCGATCGCGAGCGCCGCGGGCGCCGGCGCCAGCGCCGAGCCGGAGGGCGACGGCGTGCACGGCGAGGGCGAGCAGCGTCGCCGCGAGGGCCGACAGGGACGGCGCGGCGGCCGAGGCGGCGGAGGCGCGGGAGAAGCCGGCGGAGAAGGGGACGTAGACGCCGTCGGCCTCGTACACGTACAGGAAGTTGCTGTTCGCGGGGGCCGCGAATACGGCGAACTGCGCGCCCGCACAGGAGTGGTGAGAAGAGAACGAAGAAATGTTAGAAGCGAGTGCAACGAACGGTGGTGAGGTGGCTGCAGGCGGAGTTGAACGTCGTCGCGGACGTGTTCGCGTTGCGGGTGGCGATGCCGCCGCAGCCCGTGTCGTGGACCCACTTCTGGGCGCGCTCGCTCCAGTACAGCATGAACACTGCGCGCGCGGGCCGCGCCATCGAATTGAATTGAACCGAGTCGGTCGGATTTAGATTTGGGGGCAGCTGCAAGCGGACCTTCCGTCTTAGTGACATTGGCGGAGCTCGAGCTCGAGCTCGAGGATGACTGCGCCATCGAGGGGACTCCCGGGAGCACCGTGCCGGACTGGCCGGGAAGCACGACGTTGTTGAACGTGAACGTGAAGCCGCCGCCGGAGCCGCGGTACCCCGAGAAGACCTGGCGGCCGGCGCTGCCGTCGGCGTTGACGGCGCTGGCGTGCACGGTGACGATCTCGGAGAGGAGCCTGCGCGCGCGGGATCGACGGGTGAGTCCAACAACGTCGCATGGGGCGCGACGTCGGCGGCGCCGGCGTCGACGCACGTGGCGCCGTCGAAGGCTGTCGGGTAGGGGGACAGCGAGCCGGCGGTCGTCTCGAGCGACAGGGCGAGCTCCGTCTCGCTACCGACCTCGGCGGCGAGCGCCGCCGGCGGCAGGCTCACAGCGACGTTCCCGGAGAGCGAAGTGAGCCGCCCGCCCGCGCCGCCCGCAGAAGCGGAGCAGACTGCGCGCGCGACAAGCGATTATTATTACATTGCGTCGTCTGCGGAGGCGAACGCACCGGTGGAGACGATGGTGTTGCCATGGATGTTCGGGGTGGCGCCGCAGACGGCGGGCCGCTGGAGGGCGGCGAGCCTCCGCTGCGCGGCCGTGGCGGTGGAGAGGACGCCGTTGGCGACGCTCGCGGGGCGCGCGCGGGTGACGTTGAAGAGGACGTTGCGGATGGCGCCGAAGAGGTTGCGCTGGGCGCTGGCATCCGCGCTCGGGTCGGGGAAGGCGCTGGGGTAGCTGCCGACCAGCTCCGAGACGAGCGTGGTGAGCGCCTTCAGGTCCGCGTCGGAGAGGAGGGCGGCGTTGGCGGAGACCTTCGCCGCCACCGACGAGAGCTGCTCCAGCGCATCGGGGGCGAGGTTCCGCTCGCCGGAGCCCGGCGCCGTCGCCGTCGCCGACGCGGCCGCCGGGCTCGTCGTGGGCGAGGCGCCGGAGGAGCCGACGGAGATGGCGAGCTTGTCGGCCGCGGAGCGCAGCATGGCGACCATGGAGCCGAGGGATTCCGAGACGCTCGCGTCGAGCTGGAGGAGCGCGCGGCGGAGGCCCCGCGCGCCCGTGAGCGCAAAGCTCTCGAACGCCGGCGAGAGGATGTCGAGCGTGGAGAGCAGGCTCGCCGTGTCGCCGAGCGCGTCCAGCGTCGTGAGGCCGCCGGCCGACGTGACGAGGAACGAGCGCGTCTCGGCGTACGATGCAAAGGCCTGCGGCACGACCTGCACCAGGCCCAGCTTGTACCTGCGCGCGGGTTTTGCACGCATGTGAGCGAATTAAAGAGCCATGGGCTGTTTAGTTTGACTCGGAAGCAGTTGCGGTCGCACATGATGGAGGCTCCGTCGACGTCCGAGACCAGGGCGACGAGGGCGAGCTCGCGGCCGACGCCGTTTCCGGCGGGGAGGAGGGCCGAGACCGTCGGGTCCGTCGAGAAGGCGGTGACCGTCTCGCTGTCCAGCAGCGCGCGCCGCTGCTCCGCCGGGTCCTCGATGACGCCGGCGTCGGCGTACCTGTAGATGGTGCTCGGGTTGCTGTTCACGGTGCGGAACTGGTAGCGCAGCGGCTTGCTCTCGTCGAACGTGTCGAAGCCTGTCCGGTCCCAAGTTGAAGTCGTCACGATCGATATCTTAAAACAATTTAGAAGGGCGCGCACCTGAGCAAGTGAGCGTGAAGCGGGTCTTGATCTGCTCGCCGGAGGCGGGCGAGACGGAGCAGGTGCCCGGGGTCGGCGGGCTGAAGGCGGTCAGCGAGGCCTCCGAGTAGCCCTTCAGCTTCTCGCTGGCGCTCACGCCGGTCGCCGTCAGCCGGAACCGGTACGACGCGCCCGGCGACAGCGTGAAGGGCGTCACGAGCATGCCCAGCCCGTCGACGGGCGTGAGGCGCGTCGTGGCGTCGTTGAAACCTGCACCGGTGTAGTTCTCTTAGTAACAATCAAGCAAGAAGCGTAAAGAAAGAAACGAACCGAAATCGCCCTCGGTGACCTCCCAAAGGAGCGTCGACTTCTCGTTCACGGCCGCGTTCTCCGAGCTGGGGCGCGTCGTGACGGTGCCGTACAGTCCGAGCGGGTACGCGCGGTTGTGGCGCAGGGGCGAGGTGGTCTTCGCTGTGACCGACACGACGGGAGCGCCAGCGGGCACCAGCATCAGAGTGAGCTTCGCCGTGTTCGAGGAGCGCGACCCGAGCGTCGCCGTCGCCGTGACTTCCACGGTCTCGCTTCCGCCGGCAGCAGAGGGATCGAACTGCACGTGCCGGGGGCGTGAATTGCAGCTTCAACAGCAGCTACTGCAAGGCGTCGCACCTCGTACGAGGCGCCGGTGGCGCCGACGGACGCGCCGTTCATAGTCCACGAGTACGTGGGCGTGCCGGACTGCCGGTCGGGATCGATGAGCTGCGTCTGAATCACGCGCCTGCCACCGCGCGCCGCCGTCTGCGTTGTGCCTGCGATTGCACAGTCCAAGTCACAAACAACGTTAACTTGGAGACAAGATTTATATGCCTGCATCCGGCTCGCAATCGCACCTCCGACGAACGTGAGCGTGATGGGCTGGGCGGCGACGTCGACGGCGACGGGCATCGTGACGGTCGGCAGGCCGGGGGCCGTCACGGCCAGCGTCATCTCGAACGTCCCGATGCTGAAGTAGTCGCGCGGGAAGCCGATCTGCGGGCCCGTGAACGTGCCGACGGGCGTCGTCCACTTGTAGTCGACCTGCAGCAGAGAAATCAAGACATGCCGAATCTCAAGGAGACCGACAAGGTGGTTGCGCACTGTGCCTGTGGCCGCTTGCGAATTTGCGTCGCAGCTGTCGACACGCGCGCGAGCAACGATGATGGTCTGCACATTTCGCCTGCGCATGCAGATCGAGCGAGCAGATCATGCAAATCAATACGCGTACGCAGAAATAGAACTGGAGTTCACGAAAATTCATATTACAGCACCTGGTCTTCACGCGCGTGGACCCCTCTGAGATGCCGCTGAGGGTAACCATAGGAATATTGACGCTGAGCTTCTCGAACTGCGGTAGAGATTGCCAGTAAGATCAAGGTGTGCAGCGTTTTCGATGGAATGGCGGCGGCAGACCGTGTATGTCGCCGTGGCCTGTCGACATCGGCAGAGAATGCGGTGAGAAACGGTCAATGGCGACAGCTACGTATACAGGATGCAAATTAAACTCACCGTCTTCTTGAAGCGGTTCGTCGCGGTGAAGGTGAGCGAGTACGAGCCGGGCGCGATCGACGCCGGGAACGAGCAGCCGGCGGAGAAATCGAGGTTGCATTCGGCGAGGATCGCGTCGAGGGCCTGGGGCGCCTGGTTCACCGTCCATCCCTGCGATTGCGAAGGGCGATTACAGCCTGGACCGGACAAGATCCGCGAACTCTACGGGAAAGAAGACATCGCACGCACGCTGCTCGTGAGGCCGCCAGCGGTGCCGGTGACGCCGACGCGGGCCGTGAAAGGAGAGCAGGAACCGACCTTGGCGGGCCCCTGGATCGCGATCTGCGGGCTCTGCACCGTCTCAGGCTCCGCGATGACCGCCGATGAGTTGACCGCGTCCGAAGTCTGCATGTTGTTGCTGCGCGCGAATATGTGCGCTTCAGACGCTGCGGCCGAAGAGCAAATATCTTTTGAATGGATCCAGCGGACCTGACAGTGCCCGGGAGCACGACGATGGAGTCGCCGGGCATGACGGTCGCGCCGGCGCCGATCGTGATGAGCACGCTCTTGGCGTCGATCCACGAGCACCGCGCCTTCGCTCCGAGCGTGTTGTTCGACTCCGGCCCGAGCGAGAGGATGCGCGAGCAGTCCGCGGGGCCGAGGAATCTGATCGGCAGACATGTCAACCCGATCGCACGCGGCCCAACAAGCTTGGCGGTTGCGATAACGACGCTCACCCAGCCCGGTCGGTGGGGACGTCGAACGTCGCGCCGATCTGGTTGCCGACGCGCGAGAACTTCGCCGAGACCAGCCGCGGCGGGACCGAGTTCAGAGCCGGGTACATGAAGACCACGAAAGGCGAGCCCGGAATGTGCTGCGTCCAGAAATCAGAGGCCCGGCATCAGACCCCAGCGCGAAGAATGGAGGCCGGGTGGCGGGCGGCGGGGCGGACCTCGAGGCCGAGGACGCCGTCGAGGAGCACGTTGACGAAGGAGGCGCCGCGCGGCACGAGCGAGAACTTCACGCGGTACTCCCCGTCGCCCCGCTCCTGGATCGTGTGCGTGAAGCACGGCGGCGCGCTCTCCGACCGCCCGCAGACGTCGCGGCTGACATTGTATGTGACGCGGCGAACATGGCTACTTATAAGCGGTAACGCGCACCGGGCGCCGACGGGGGAGCTCCCGCCGTAGGTGACGATGAACTTTGAGCCCTTGACGCCCTTCCCCTTCGCGTTGTTCGCCGTGACGCTGAACTCGTACTCCCCCATCGAGCGCAGCTCGGTCCCTGCGCATGCGCAACCAGACCAGATTAGACTGATTCGATAGTTGCGATTCGAATTCGCGCGCGCGGCGCGAGCGAGCCTGCGGACTGGGGCCCGAGGGAGACGCAGTTCTCCGCGAGAGCCTCCGTGTCCGGCAGGTCCTCCCGCGCCCCAATCACGTACACGTTCACCTGCGAGAAATTAAACGTAAACGACAGCAACAAAGCGCGCGAGAGTTTCGCTGCGAAATTCGAACCGTGGATTCTTTGTAGTAGCCGTCGCTTGTGGCGATAGAGTAGGAGAGCGACTTGCGCCCTGAGGCGCGATTTTATGCATCAGTTGAAGATCCAGGAGAAAGGCTGGAATCGAATCTTCGCACCGGGTTTCTCCCGAGAGAAATCGAAACGGACGGAACGATAGTTGCTGTACATGTAAGAGTTCCAGCTCTCCGCAAGCGATCCGCTCACTTTGAAAGAAGGAGCGTAAGTGCTGAAGTAGCGCATCGGTCGGGAATCTGAGGACATCCACGGAGAATTCTGCTGGTTCATGGGCGGATTCGCAGAGAGGACGGTGATTGTTGCTGCAGAGACAATGAGACGGTCCGCGCACTTAGACACGGGCGCGAAGTAGTAATCTTCAAGCATATGTACCGTCAACGTAGGAGAAGAAAGGAAGACTTCCCCCAGCGTTCAGCGACTCGTCAATGGATCCAGAGTACAGCTGCTCGGGGTCCACGATGACCTCGTAGGACCTGCTGCCGAGCGAGGAGAGGGGCCCGGCGAGCTGCGGGTAGCGCGGGGAGAAGATCACGTCGACGGGCGTCGCGAAGCTGAGCGAAGAGTCTGACGCCGTCAGAGCGAGCGCCGTCGTGTAGCTCGGCATCGAGAAGTCGGTGACCCCCGCGCCCAGCACGGAAAGCTTGACGGTCTGATCGTAATAATTGTCGATCAGAGCATTGACCGTGGAATAAAGGAGGGAATTCAAATGTGCGCACCGCAGTGGCGCCGGGCAGCAGCTGAGGAAGGGATCCAGGGCTCGGCGCTGGCTCGATCTCGATCCACGCCTTAATGTAAGTTCCAGAGCTCGAGTACTCGCGACTTGTGTATGGCACGGGCGTCGCCGTTGGTGCGGGAACCGGAGTGTTCACAGGACAGGGGGGCGAATTCGGGCCGCTGAGGCAAGGAGGAGCGGCAATTCCAACACCACCGTAGTACGAGGATCTCTTCTCGAGATTGACAGACGTAGACAACCGGGTTCTGAAGAAAAGGTGAACAATCAAGAACGCGAGCGACATCTACAGTGTGGACTGTGCAAGTACAACATGACGCACCCAAATGCTCCAGTTTCGGAGGGGAAACTCGAGCTGCTCGATGGATTACAGCCAGGGCAGGAGGAGCTCTGCTGAGAGCCGGGCGTGCTAATGCTGACGAACTCCGCTGCGTTGGTGAACCACAGGCCGGAAAGCTGAGCGTCAAAGGTGACTGCGCTGCCCGTGGGGTTGGACACGACGAACTTGCGCTCCGCGACACTCCCCATCTTCGCCAGGATCGGCGTCCTCGGCACCGTCTTTCCGCCTTTAAGCGATCGAGTCAGAAACTTCACGAGCAAGATACACTTTGAAGTCTTATCGTTCATCGCTCACCGAGCACGACGTGGCGGATCTTTATGACGTCGTTGAAGAGCTCGGGCTTCGCGCCCGTCTGGCTGAACTTGACGGTGGCGACGTGCAAGCCCGGCGCGAGGCCTTGCGTGTTAACCGACACGGATAGGCGGTACCAGTAGTGGAAGCCGGGGTTGTTGATCGACCCGCTGGATGCCATTTTCTCGTACGGGAAGCCATCCCAGGGGTACCCGAGCGAAGGCGAGCTTCTCGCGTCCACCCGCTCCAGGACAATCTGAGAGATGAGAAAGAATGAAATCGTCATTTTCAGTCATCGCATTCATATTCGGATTCAAGGATTCAACGTTAACAATGCATCGATATCACACCTTCATCCAGGAAGAGTCGCTCTCGATGGAGTACGTGCCGGCGAAATCGGCAGGAAGTAGACAGCGCCCGATAGAAAAGCTGTCGGTCAGCGGCGGCTTCGAAGCGCTGTTATTGAAGAAGCGGAAGCTGCCGTAGGCTTGGCGTGGGTCCGAGTTGTAAATCAGCGGAAGCGGAAGCGACGTGCTGTCCGTGTACCGCGAAATCGGTTCCGCATCACACGTGTAAGAAGGGTAGTTCCCGGTATCGTGGCTCCGCTTCGACACGGTTCGCGCCTGGACGGCTCCGGAAGAGCTCGCAGGGGCCGGAGACTCGGAACCAGAGGCCGAGTTTGCGACGGCATCCGCGGCGATCGGCGAAGCCTCCGGCGCTGGCGCAGGCGCAGTCCAGGGCGGCGAACTCAGCATAGAGGCCGGTGCAGGCGGCGCGCTCTCGGCGGTGGCAGCTGCGGTTGCACCGTCGGCGGCGGCCGCAGTGGCTTGGGTACCAGTGGGGCCGACGGGCGCGGGCACTGTGACTACGGATCCGGGTTCAGACTGGAGTTCGCGAAGGGCGCGAGCCTTGACTTTGGGCGCAGATGGAAGGCTGGAAGACGGGGGGCAGACGTCGGGGACGACGCGCCCCTTGACGACAGCCACGGTGAGCACGAAGTTCTCGTCGAACGCGCTCGTCTCGGCGCACTTGACGAACGCCGTCTTCGAGATCTGCTTGTCGGAGGACCCGTAGCACTGCGTGTCGCGCTTGAAGACCGAGTTCGCCCCTGTAAGGTCCGCCGTGGCCCCAATGAGCAGCCTCTGGCCGGCGGAGAGCTTGAAGGGGCTTGTGACATTCAGAGTGATGGGAATGGGAACGTCGATGGGCATGATGGGGCCGCTCCCGATTGATGGTCCGGATGGCCAATAAACAACCGAGAAAGATGGCAGACCGATGCTGCAGGTCAGCGAGGGCACAGACATGACCTTGGGCGCCTGCAGATAGAACGTGTGGGTGGAGACCGCGCCGTCGAGGAAGCCAAAAACGACGTCCGCGTTCGCGCTGTAGAATCCGTAGTACATGCTGTAGAATCCGCCGTAACTGTTGGGGTCGCGTGGCAAGTCTGCATAATACTCGGGCCTGAAGCGGCCCTCGAGGCTGTAATCTGAAGAATGCGCGCGGTTCAGAAACGACGAAAAGAGCACCAATTATTCAAATTAAAATTCCTACGCACTTCCTATGAGGCCCATCACGCGAAGTCCGACCGAGAATCTCGTCGAATAGAATGGTGCAGAAGGGACGAAGGTGAAGCTCGTGCCGTACGAGCCCGGCTTAAGGCCGCGCGCGTCCAGCTCGATGGGAACGCTCGCCGGCGCGCCCCAGACCATCCCCATTGTCCCCGACCTTTGGTACTTGCTCATGGCTTCCGGATTCGAGCAGACCATGGGGTCCGTGTTCCAGAGCCCCGACGGGGACGGCAGCCGGGCCCAGGAGGCGTCGGCCTTGTCGGCGACGACGCGGTACGCGATGGAGGGCGGGGACGGGCACGAGGTGAACGTGTGCATGTGAAGGAACCCGCTGTGCTGCGAGCCGACCAGCAGAGTGTGCTGCACTCGGAGCCCCGTGTTGTACGCGTCGCAGTAGATTCCATTGTAGCAGGACTGAGGGGTACTCGAGTAACTCAGATAGACTCCAACCAAGACCGCTGTGCATGCACGGACATAAATCCTCGAGAGAATGCGAAATTCAGGCTTAAGGACGGTAACGCACGGAGTGCAGCCGCGGAGATCTGGCCGGCGGGGATGAGCGGGTAGTTCGAGTCGGACGTCTCCGCGAAGAGCTTGGTGCTGTAGAGCCTGCTCCGAACACAAATGAGACTAAGCTATTTGCCGAAGCTTTAAACTGCGGGGTATGAAACAATTACGTACCCCGGCAGGGCCGGATTGAACGCGAACTGCACGGCGCTGGACGCGGGGCTCGCTTCGGTGTCCGGCAGGGCGGTCACGACGGCGGGAGAAACGGAGAGCCAGCCCTGGCCCATCGGGGCCGAGAGCGAGTACGTCACAGATTGCAGCGTGCTCGGGTTCGCCACCTGCCGAACTATCACATGCGTACTCGACAGCAGCGGCAACTGCGCCGGTAATATCAGATCGGAGCACCTGAGCGGTCATGGCGAGGGGCGGCATCGTGGTTGCGTTCGTCAAAACTATCGTCGAGAAGGGGTCTGCGCGAGAGGACTCTTAGATCGAAAGGACTCTAGATCTCGCTATCGATATGAATCTACGCACAGCGAATCGTGACGTAGACGGTCGCAAGGACCCCACTCACATCGGGGTACTCGGGAGTGGACTGGGACACTTCCACCCAGTAATTTCCAGGCTCGATGGGCACGTCGGGGGCGACTCCCACGGCGAAAGCTGCGGTCGTGCGGGCTGGAATCGAGAACGCGCCGGCGCTGGAGCCCGCTGTTGCCCCAGAGACCTGCTCGAGCAGAACGCGTAAATCAGAACGCAGCTCACGCTAAGCTGAAAGGGGATGCTGCTGAGATCGCCAAATATGGAGCGCTCACAGGTTTCAAGACTAGCCACGGGAGGACGGGCTTCGTCGAGAGGGCCACTGTCGTGGCTGCAGGAAGCGAAGAGGCAACTAGCAGCGCTGCCATCGGCCTCCACGTGTACGGGACGGACGAGACTCCCCCCGGGCCCGCAATGTTAGAGTACGCGTACAGCTCGGAGAGGCTCCTGCAGCCAACGCGGCCATAATAATCATAGTAGGCGTTGCAGTAGCCGCGCTCGGACGCGCAGCCGACGCCCCAGCACGCGCGGGTGTCGTAGCTGCTCGAAGGGGTCACGCTTGCGTCGAAGGTCAGCCTCCCGTTGACGAGCTTGGTGGGCCCGCTGACGACGAAGCAGTCGTCGGCCGTGCAGCGGCAGGAGTCGGTGCCGCACAGGCAGGAGGAGGCGCCGCCGAAGCACGAGCAGGGGGCGTTAAGCGTCGAGCTGCTCGTGCACTGCGCAGGTTTGAACGCGTTCAAGAACGCCGACGGCTGAAGGCTGCCCTCGATCGCCTCTGTAAAAGCAGAAAATTAGCAGTGAGCTCGAGAAGCAAACGGCCGAACGCCCTGCAGCTGGGGCCGGGTTTCGCGCACTTCTCACATTGACGCGGAGGATGGCCTGAAGACCGTCGAACCTGGGATAGTCCGGCGACGCGAGAGACACGTTCACGTTGACCGTGCCGGGCGGGATAACCGCGCTCGGAGAGACGCCGAGGCCAAAGGTGAGCGTGGACAGGGCCGGGACCGTCACGAGGTCGCCCGCGTTGACCGTGGTGCCATCGCTCTGATCATGAGAGAGGCGAGGTCAACGCAACGTCAACGCGCACTCTGAGTTAGTTTACGGGCGCGAGCGCGCACCTTCTTGAGGACAAGCCACGCGACCGCGTCCGTCGACGCGAAAGAGAAGCGGACGCCGACGGCAGTCGGTCGGGTGTTCGTGAAGAAGACGGCCGCTGCTGGCTCGGGCTGGAAGGGCACGACCTCGAGGGACCACGGCGCGCGGACGGCGTCCTGGCTGCCGTAGCCGAGCGGGACGGACACCTCGCTCACGGGAATGTTCTGGCACGGCAGCTGCGGCTGCGCCGTCACCGTGATCCCGTCGACGTAAGAGGGCGGAGGCGTGCAGGTAATCGGGGCCGAACTTTGACCCCACTCCCCGTAGCAGTTGAAGTAGGCCTCCAGGTACCAGAGCTCACTGTATGGAGTAACTCGGTCGCATAGGTAGTTGTCAAGGGACGTGTAAGGCGGCCCAACCAGACCCGCGGTGCCCAAAACCTGCGTGTCACTCGATCTCATTGTGAGCGAGCATCCGAGTCCGAAGCACGCTCGTCCGGGGCCAGTGAGTCGTCCGTTCGAGGCATCGACGGACACCGGTCCGCTGACCACGGCGCACTCTGTTCCCGTGCAACGGCACGAGCTGAGTGTGCACGCGCAGAGAGCGGCATCTCCATAGCAGGAGCACGTCTTGCCCTTGCTGTTGAGAGTGCTCGAGCTCGAGCAAGTGGCAGACTTGAAGAACGAGAGCGTTACGCCGGGCCGGATTGCGAAGGGACCTGCTCATAAAATGCGCATCGTTGGCTCACGCTTGCAAATTAAATGCGCGATCGTGAGCGGACGAGCTCACGCTTGACTTCCATCGTCGCGTTGAAAGGCGTCGGGCTCCCGTTACCGTCGAATCGTACGTGCGAAAGGGCGGAGACGTTGGAGGTGAGCTTCAGCTCCACGGTCTCGTTCCCGAAGCCGAGCTCGAGCACGCTGGCGGAGGCATCGAATATGATCGCGACGGACCTGCGCGCCACATGGGCAGGATTGACTATTTCGAAAATTCCGCAAAGCTGAGCGACGTTGAGCAACGCACGCGTTCTCCATCGGGCCAAGGTGCCCGCTGCTGGGAGACAAGGAGAGCCACGGAGCGGCGCCGCTGGGGGCGAGGGACCACGTCACCCCCTTCGACCCGAAGTTCGTCAAGAGGATGTCCTTGCCCCTGCGATATCAATGTTTGTACGTATAAATATATAAGCCTGCTTAAAAACAATATGCTGGCACCTCTGGCCCGATGCGCCCGTTAGCATGTCCTTGTACGCAGTCAGGGGATTTGCGCCACAGAGAAGCTCCTCGGTAATGTAATTCGTCGGGCGCATGGCGTTGGATCGAGTGCAACCCGGTCCGGTTGCTCCAGGCGACGAGCTGCCCTGCACGAGGCCTGAAGAGGATTTATCAGAGCCGTTTTGCACCCGTGCAAAGGCTGCGACAAATATCTGCAAGAAGCCCCACCCTTGACGAGGAAGCGCAGCACAGTCGGCTCCGCGTAGTAGCCGGCGACAGGGGCGACGGGGTCGTCCGTGCGGATGTCGACGCGGGCGGAGATGTTGGCCCACGTATTCTCCACGAGGCCCGAAGCATAGATAGCGAGGGCGCGGTCCGTGTAAGAGGGCGCCTTCAGCGAGAGCCCTGACGCCTCTTTATCAGAATTTGCCGTGCAATCGATCGGTATAAAGACGAGAGCCAGGTAAGATCACACCTGAAAGAGAATATGTGTACTGGACGTAGCCCGTGCCGCTGGCTGGAACGGTTACGGAAGCGGGGGAGAAACTGAGGCGGCTGTCTGGAGAGGACAGCGTGAAAACCGTAGAGCGGTCGCTGCGGGGATTCGTGATCTTGATTTGGCCAGTCGCACTGGTCTCGCCTGCAAGCCGCATCCCCGCCCAATGAGCATTATATTTGAAACAAAGCAAGATAGCCTATTAAATGCGGTTCACCCGCCGACACGACAGCTTGTAAGGCCAGCCCAGCGTGATAGATGTTGGAATCCGGAGATCGGGGAAGCACAAGCTGGTCGAAGAAGTATCCGGGGCGCTCGATGGTAGAAGAATCGTTCTGGTAGGTTCCCAGAGCGTCCAGCGGATTGTATCCCGCGCTGACCACGTAGCCTAACAAGGATGTATTAAGAAATGCCTTTCAAAGAACGTTGCTAGAGCTCGAAGCTCAATAACCTTTGCGCTCGATTTTGACGTCGACGGTTCGAAGGTAATTTTTCACGTGGAAGCTGGGGAGGGTAGTCGAAACCTGCAGTTTTGGTGAGTAGTAAATTTGTCGAAAAACATATGCATAAGAGTCGATCTGGCACACGCACAACAATAAGGCCTCCGTGCAGGCCCGGCGGAATCGTGGAGCGCGCTCTGAACGTTAGAGAGGCGGAGGCGAAAGAAAACTTCGTTGCATCGAAGGAGACCGAAGCGGGGGCGGTCGAGGCGGGGATCGTGCCGGAGGTAGCGGACAGGAAGTCCACAAGCGGCGAAGCCGAGATGGCGTTCGAGGTGGTTGACGGGGACCATATGTTCCAGGGCCTGGTCGCGGAGACGGCGCTGGCGCTCCAGGAGAGCGACTCGTTCAGTGCGATGTTGTAGATCGTGCTCGTGTGCGTCTTAAGGTCAGCCGCCGGGGTCCCGACGACGGACGCTTCGCTGCCTGTGAAGTGACGGGTGTCGACCTGGTCCCCAAAGTGGAAAGTGCGCCCTTCTTGGGCGGACAGAGCCTCGAGCTCCGGAATGTTGGACGAGAAGTCGTAGTAGGAGCAGACGTATGCCGAAGGTGCTGACGGCGCGACCGCGCACACCAGGTAGGGGCCTGCGGTCGCGAGCGGGGGATGCGTGAGTGCACTGTCGCTGTCGGGCACCCGCGGGTGCGAAGCTTAAGCGGGGAAAGCGAGAACCGAAAATCATCCAGCGCTGGAACTTGTATGCATCTGTGTTGTCCATCTGCTCCGACCAAATGTAACAGTACTCGCTCTGCGGCGCTATCAGTTCCGCTATGAGCTCGAGGGGCGAATTAAACAGCAGACCGAAGAGAAGCTCCGCGCGAGCTTTTGTGTCTCGCCCTGCATGTGCATCCAGGCGCAAGGATTTGAAGAAAAGTGCGAATGCATGAATCAGCCCCCCCAAAAAGGAGCGAAATTGAAGAAGAGAGAGTTCGAAATCGCTCACATCCCAGTGTTGGTAAGGGAACTGAACGACGGTCCTGTCGAAGCGAGGGCGCCCAACGGCTCTCCTTACGACGCCAGGCACACCGAAGAAGCGCGGATCGAAGCTGGCAATTGCAGGGGTCTCACGAAAACTGCAAGGCCCGACCGAAGCACGAAATTAAAGCAGAAGGTTGCGTTACCTGATCTGTCCGGAGACAAGCTTGTCAAGGGTGCTCTTGGGAATGAAGTCATCGCCAGCGAAAACTGCGACCTCGGGAAATGAATATCGTCGAAGTTCGCAGGCACGCAGATCGTAAATTTGGACAACACGCACGCATGTAAATGTGCTTCGGGCCGCAGAAGGCCTTGTCAGGCCCCGCGAGCTTCCATGCCGGCTCTGTCCCCGGAGCTGAACTGGACGTGGCCGAAGCTCTATCAGTCGCCATCTGATATCGATCCCCGGTGAGCTCTAGAGGAGGAAGACGGGCTGAAGGGGATTGCGCGGCACAGACCTTGAAATCGAATGAAATGCCGCCGTATGGGAGCCCGTAATCATATCCGCGTCCGACTTGGTAGTGACGCGCCTTCGCCTCCGCAAACTCGACCTTGGGGCGCGGGCCCGCGAAAACCTTGTCCACGTCCACGGAGAAGAGGGTGAAGGCGAGGGGCAGGCCGTCCGAGGCGCGGATCGCCAGTACGGCCTGATAAACATACAGAGCACAAACACGATCAATGCAGCTTCGGAACATTAATGCTCGGCTTCTGAGCGTGCACGCACCTTCAGACCGGGAAGGCACGGCCTCGTGCACTTGCTATAATCGTAGCTGCGGCCGTGCCAGCCGGTCAGAGGCAGGGGGCATGAGCGCAAGAGCTAAAGATCGCGAAAATCTAGAACTAAAATTGGGAGCTGGCCGCACCGGTAGTTCAAGTTGTTGGTGGTCCCGGAGACCAGCGTCAAGCGGGCATCGTCGACCGTGTAGGAGAGAGAGCCGGTAGACGTCGAGCCAAGGAACGCAAGGCACCTGCTCACGATCACGATCACGCGCTCGCGGTCAAGTTAAAGATCTCGACCAGGCCTAAGCCCAAAGGAGTGCGGGGGGGAGGGGGAGAGGGGGAAAGGGGGGGGGGGGGGCGGACCGCGAGTTGGCGCCCTTGGACGCGGCGAGCTGCGTCGACGAGTAGTTCATGAGGCGGCCGAGGACGAGGCCGGCGCCGAAGCCGGCGGCCCCCGCCGAGTGCCCTTCCAGGGCCCGCGTGAGGGCGCTCCCGTGGTAGCCGTACCAGTACCCCGACTCGCACTTCATGGATCCGACGTTGAGCAAGGACTGCTCGTCGTTGCCGGAGTCCGCTTCCCGATCCTCGAGAGCGAGAGCGGACAGCTCGACGGCGTACAGGTCGACCGCATCGCTAGCGCTCGAGGTCACAGCGAGCTGCGCGAAATGCAATCATTAACCCCACGCGCGTACGATCACAAACGGGCCGCCGGCCGCGGACTTAGAGCACATTTACACGCGTGCTCACCGTGTGAGACGAGCCTGCCATGAAGACCGGCGCGCTAACCGCTGGGCCGAGGGCCGGCGTCGTGAAAGATGCGGCGGGGGCGCGGCTCGCGGGATACTCTGCAAGGAGGCGACTCGGCAAGTTAGAAAAAATTATGTGCGTGGACTTTAGATTTAATCACGTGCAAATGAAAGCGAGCAAGAGCGCACGGAAGACGATGCGCGGGTAGCTATTGCGCGAAGAGCTGAACGTTTGGGTCCAGAGCGCGGAATCCAGGAGCGTCGTCAGCTCCGCGCTGGGCGAGGCGGGCAGGCGCCAGTCGGCGGGTGCGTAGGCGCTGTTCCAGGGGAGGACCACGAGGTAGAATCGAACGTTCGCGCCGTCCTCCGTGGTTCCGGAGGCCTTGTCCGAGCCATACAGGATCGGCGTCGGGCAAATCGCGGTCGAGCCGACGCTGGTGCGGCTGCTCAGGGCCGCCGACCCCTTCAGGACGAGCGAGATGGGGTCGAGGCGGTAGCCCGAGCGCGGGTTCGAGTCGCCGGGGATCAGCATGTCCGTCTTGTACGTGACGCGGGAGATGGCGCCGCGCGTCCGGATGGCGTCGAGGCGCTCCTGCGGCGAGGACGGGGCGGGCCAGCCCCAGGTGTCGGTGGTCCATCCGTCAGCGAGCTCGCACAAGACCACCACCTCCCGCTCCTGCGCATGCGAATACGGCCGCGGACTGGTCAGATTTAGAAGACCGTCGACGTCGGACGACGCCTTAGTCTTCGCTGCGCAACGGGCCAGGCCCGGAAGCTCTCGATTAATATTGTAGATGTCTGAACGTGTATATATTGGCCCATCTGATCGTCAAGCATAGGCCCGGGCCCACAGCCTAGCAGGCTGGCCACAGTTAGGGCGGCCTATAGCTAGGGCCTGCGAGCTGGCCGCGGGTGCACATTTAAATACACATATATATGCCGCAGTGCTGGCCATGCATATACATGGGCGGATGTTCATGATCAAAGACGCACCGTCCCGGACCAGACCGCGTCTGCCGTGTCAGAGGTGTGGTAATACCAGCGGACGTTCGCTGAAGCCGTCGATTCCGCGGACGGGCCGAAGGGCACGCCCGGCTCAACGGGGACGTGCCCTGCGCCTGACCACCCGGAAGAGGCGTACAGGCGCTCGATGGCGCACGCCGGACTCGCCAGCGCGAGCAGCAGCAGGCAGGCCGAGATGAGGCCTCGACCCGCGGCGTCCATGCTCAGCCGCCGCGCGCCGATCGCGACCGCCATATGCATCCGTCCGGTTCGATGTATGGCGAGGCCGCGCAGAGAGCGCCGCGGCGCCCAGCTGCGCATGCAGGCTTATCGGCTATCTGCCCCTGCTGTACACGTACGCGTAACTATGCGCTACGATATCGATAGCCTACGAAACCGTTGAACAGCCCCTCTGAGGCTATATAGCTACCGTACAGCTCAGCGGCCACCGCCGCCGCGGCGCCGCGGCGCCGCCGGGCCGGGCCGACGTCGACAGCTGCTACTGGTATATAGCTATACTAGTAGCGCTAGCCTACCGGTACTAGGCTAGTAGCGGCTAGCCTGTACTACGGTACATGATGGCATGTGGCTGCCAGTGCATTGTGGCACTGTGCGGGAGTCACGGATCGACTCACGGCGTGACCGTACGTCGGACTGAGGGCCTGAGGCGCGGCTCAGACGCCGGCTCAGGCTGCAGACGTACTACTTGGCAAAGTTGGCATGCATACTGTAAGGCTGTTATTTTAGACGGGTTTAAACTTAGACGTTAAAACTTTGCCCACCCACTACAATGATATCTGCATTCATTCAAGAATTATTTGATTTTTAACGTTTAACTTAGTAACATCGATCGATCTGAGGCGATTCTAGATCTGACTCAGTAACTCGATCGCCGTGCACGGTGCACGTGATCGATCTGAGCCGCCGAGTCGGCGCCGACTCAGACTGCGCATGCATGCGCACGCCGCGCGGGCCGCGGCGCGGCCCGCCGGGCCCGGCGCCCGCGGCCGCGGCCCGCGCGCGCGCCGCGCCGCTCGCCGGCCCGCGGGCCGGCGGCCGGGCGCCCGCCCGGCGCCCGGCGGCCCGGGCCGGGCGGCCCGGGCGGCGGGCCGGGCCGCGGCCCGGCGGGCCGGCCAATATTTTCATTGAAACTTTGAAAAATACTACTTATCTCCATCATCAAACTATTTTCATTAATATTACTAGTATCTCCGCAAAGCATCGATATCTGAGCCGGCACGTGCACGTGCGTCGCCGTCGCGCCATCGATATCGTGATCATGAATATCGATCATGATCATGAGTCAAGGTACTTGAAGGTAGAGACTGGCCTGGGGTACGCGTACGGCGAATTCGAATTCGTAAGCTTTCGCGGCCCTGCGATTCGAACCCGCGATATCGATGTCTATACCGTCCACGTATACGTATACGCTGCGCCGTGACGCGTTCGCCAACGTCACAGAAATCGGCCACTCGCCGCGTTCTAATCAATTGCCGGCGCTTACCATTGCAAGTTACCAATTGAGTGCCGCCGAATTGCCCAACTTACCATGATCGCGATCCGCATGGATATATATCGCATCCATTCGCATGGATCCTCCCTCCGAGACAATCATTCCAGAATCATCAATGGCTCGAAACAACGGACGCGGTCCTGACGGGCCACGAACGTGGTCTACCCCCCTGGTAAGGCCGGGATGGAACGGCGCGGACTCGCCGCCCCGGCGCGGAGGGATCCCCGGCTGCGGAGAGCGTACGCGTACGCCGATTTCGAAAAAGCTGCCTCCCTTAAGCTTAGCTAGCGCTAGAGCCTAGAAGCACCCTGAGCGCGCTGTCCCGCCCTCGCGCATCGACGTGTTGCGCTTCTGGCACAGTCGCCGGGAGCGCGTGCGAACTTGAGCGGAGTCTGCGGAGCAAGTTTTCGGCAAACCTTACCCAGTCTAAAGCTGGACGCTAGCTCCTCGGCCCCGGCGGAGCGAGCATCGCGCACCGTGGCATGCTCCTAAGCTGTCACTGAGGCTTGAACTCTTTGAGGTCGGCTGCCCGCCCGCGACCGAGTCCCAGGGTCGCCGCACACGCGTAAGCGCGTCATCGACGACCGGCCCGCAGAGCTACAGCCGCGCCTCTCCCGAAGCCTCTGGCCCGCTGGTCCGGAGCGCGTTCTCGGGATGGAGAAGCGAGTCGCTGAAGAGGGGGGCGTGGGAAAGGTCCGTCCGGCCGTCCCTCGCCGCGGAGTCTCCGGATCCCGCTGATCGCACGCTTGCCTGCTGCTCAGAATGAAGACAGGGTGCGGCACCGCGTGGTCGCGGCCCGAGTCCGGGGATTCTGGCCTGCTGATCGTGACGAGTGCCGCGTACGCAGCTGTGGCGCGCGATGTACGCGATACAAGACCACCTGGTGCCTACAGCCCGCTGCATCCTTGGGCTCACTTAGCCGTATAGCTGGGGCTGGGCCGCTCGCGTCAGGGTAACGGGCGAGGCCGGCCGGCGCCGCGGCAGGCCCTGGCCACGCCGGCCGCTGCGTCACGCTTTAGCTTGGTCTAGCTCTCCGCTAGAGCTGCTAAGGACCGGCTCCCATGTGGATCGTGGGTTGTCCCGCGCGCCGGCGACCGGACCGGAAATTAGATCCAGCCCCTATTAAAAGCGGCCGCTCTAGATCTGATCCTGTCCCGGTCCGCAGACGGAAATCAGCGACAGGAAATACAAGAACAAGGTCCGCAGAACCCCCTCCCCCGCTCAGCCGCGTCCGCCCGGCCGCCGACGACGCCGGCCGCAGAGGGAGCAAGTCCTGTCCATCGTCTACAACTTCATCGACGGCATCCAGCTCCTCGCGCTCTGCATCGGGCGGCACTCCTGTGCGCGCCGCGCGCGGACGCCGGCGCCGCCGGAACCTTTTCTGACGCCGGGGGGCCTCGCCCGGCCTCCGCAGCCTTCGACACCGGCGTGTACCGTCCGATTATTCGCTACGCCGACCTGCACATCGTCCGCCCTCCCCCCTCCCCTCAACTTCCCTCCACCCCCCCTCTCCAGCGCCTTCGCCGACGCCCGGCGCGTTCGCCGCAGCTCTTCACGCAGCACAACTACGACAAGTTCACGAACGTCCTCTGGGCCTACTTCATCATCTTCCTCGTCGCCGTCCTCGCCTTCCTCTACCGCCTCGTCCGGCTACGGGTGCGCGGCGCGCGCGCGCGCGCCGCCCGCGGCCCGGGCCTCCCCAACGCCCGGCCCCGCGCGCCGCAGAAAGGGAAGCCGGCGCGGTCGGTCCAGATTTACAGCTCCATGATCACGCGGGTGCCTCCCCCGCCCCCAGCCTCGGCCCGCCCGCCTCCTCCGCGCCCGCCGCCTCACGCGCGCGGCCCTCGCGATCGGGCAGGCGATCATGTTCGGGCTCTTCATCCCCTTCGTGAAGCTCTTCGCGTCGGTCTTCGCGTGCGGGCAGGACGACTGGCTGGGCGAGGCGTCCCCGCCGCTTGTGGAGTGCCTCTCCCTCACGTGGACCGTGTACGCCGCCATAGCCGGCGGCGTCCTCGGCGTCTTCGTGGTGAGCGCCTGCAATAAATTGGAGCGCGGCGAGCCGCTGACTGACTGACTCCGGGCAGCCCCTCACCGTTGGGTTCTTCTTCCTGTTCCGGCACAACCACATCGGCTGCCCCGACTTCGAGTCGCGCCCGCACGGCCGCTTCCACGCGCCCTACGTCGTCGGCCGACTCGCGATGATTGCGGCGACGGCGGCGGCGCCGGGCGAGTCGACCCTCGTCCAGATCGTCTACCTCGCGTGCACGGGCCTGCCCCTCGTGGCGCTGCTGAAGACGCTGCCGAGCTACCGCCGCTTCATGAACTACATCAGGGGCGGCTTCCTCGCCGCCGCCTTCCACCTGAGCGTCGCCTCGCTCATCATGTCCGGTGTCGGCGTCCAGGTCGGCCCCAGCCCGCGCTCGAAGCTTACGGTGGGACCCGCTGACGCGCGCGCGCGCGCGCAGGGCGACCCGAAGCGCGTGCTGGGCTCCTCGGTGCTCATCGCCCTGTCGGGCCTGGCCTTCGTGGCCGGCGTCGCCGCCGTCTGGCTCGCCTACTGGAAGGTCGAGAAGCTCGCCAACCAGGAAGCCCCGGTCCGTTTAGTTTCCTAGAAGGCCTTGTAATATCACATTCTCATTCGCGGGTGATCGGCAGGAGTTCGAGACGCCGTACATCGCGGAGCTGTGCTCGCGCTCGCTGCTGGAGAGGGAGGCGCAGCCGAGCGACGAGGCGAAGCAGAAGGCGGAGGCCCTCCTCCGCGCCGGCATCGAGCAGTTCCCCTCCAGCGCCTACATCCAGGCGAGAATAAGCTTCGCCTCTGCTTTGCTTTGCTTTTCTGAGGCCCGCGCGCGCGCAGCTGCAGTACGCGCACTTCCTGAAGGCCTTCGCCAAGAACGCCAACGCCGCCGGGCAGGAAGTCCGCAACTGGTGCGCCGCGCACGCGCGCCATCGCGCCTTCGGGCGCCCGGGCGCCTCAAGCTGGCGGCAGCTGGCGGAAGGAGCCGGCGATCGACTTCCGGTACGAGGCCCACTCGACGAAGATCTTCTGGGAGCGCCAGTCGCAGCTGCACGGCGGAGACAAGGCCGGCGCCGCCGCCGCCGACCTCTTCAGCAGCGCCGACAACAAGCGCATGTACGACAAGGCCCGCCAAGGACGTGCGTCACTGAACTCGCTGCGCGCGCGCGCGCGCGCCGCCGCCGACCGACGCCGACCGCCTCTCCGCGCGCAGACACGCGGACGCTGAAGCTGATCCGGGCCTTCTGGGCGACGCTCTCGAAGAAGAACCTGCACGTGGCGGGCGCCCTCGACGACGTGCCGCGCCGCCTCGCGGACATCGACCTGCAGGCAAAGGACGCAGAGGTCGCCTACACCTCCCTCCTCAAGCGTGCGTCGACGCCGCCGCCCCTCCAGCGCACTCCTCCAACGGTTTCGAGCTCGGCGGGGGCGCAGGCTTCTCGAGCAGCAAGATCCTGCTCAGGGCGTACGCCTCGTTCCTTGAGCAGTGCATGGCGCGCCCTGCCCCCCCCCCCCCCCCCCCCCCCCCTCCCGGCCCTCGCTTTCGGCTGACGCGCGGGGGCGCAGAACGACAAGGCGAAGTCGCAGCTGTACTACATGAAGGCGGACGAGGTGGAGGAGAACGAGTCCAAGACGGCGTCGCTCTCGGCCTCGCAGTCGCAGAGCCAGTCGCAGAGCCAGTCGGCCGGCGCGGGCGCGCAGTCGGCGTCGGAGTCGCAGTCGGCCTCGTCGGGTGCCTCCTCCTCGGCGGCGGCGAAGAAGCGGGCGATGACAAAGGAGCTGAAGCTGCGCTCCAACGAGACGCGGGCCGTCACGAAGCTCTTCTGGGGCGTCATCCTCGGCCTCCTCTTCCTCGGCGCCGTCTCCTGCTCCATGTTCATCGGTGAGTGCTCGTCTGAAAACGTGGCCACGCGTTTTCCGTCCGTTTCTCGACGCCGGCGCTCATCCTTTCCGTCTTGTTTTGCAGTGGTGAAGATCATGTTCGTGCAGTACGACCAGGCCCTCACGCGCCTCCGCACCATCTCCTTCCAGCGCCGCCGCGTCGTGGTCCGTCGAAGTCGATTTCGCGCGCTCCGCCAGCCGCGCCCTCGGCTGACGCCACGCCGCCGCGCCGGGCGGGAACGAACGAACGCAGGCGGTGAACAACATGGTGCGGTGGATGAACCTCGGCTCGCTGCGCAACAACACGGCGCTCTACTCGCACTGGGCGAGCGAGGTCGGCATCCGCTCCAAGGACTTCTCCCAGGACCACCACGGCCTCTAGTGCGCCCCGGAAGAGAAGCAGCCTTTCTTTCATTTATCACGTCTCGCCTCACGCTTCGCGCGCGCTCGGCAGCTTCGGGTACACGGACAGGGTCCTGCCGGCGAGCTCGGAGGGGGCGGTGCGCGAGTTCTGGGGCAAGCCGGTCCTCAAGGTCGTGAAGCACTTCCCTGGGCCCCCGCTCTACGAGATCTCCGAGAAGCAGTCCATCTGGGACGCCGGCAACGAGATGTCCGCCCGCCCCGGCCCCGCTCGCTTCGATGTCCCGCCCGAATCCGCCCCGCTGACGCTTCGGCGCCAGCATGATCGCGTGCAAGCGCATCAGCCTCATGCACATCGACCAGTTCAAGGGTCCGCCGCCCATCTCGGCGCCCTCGCCGCCCCGCCCCGCCCCGCCCCGTCCCGGCGGCGCCTCACGCGCGCCCCGCGCCGCCCCGCAGATATGCAGAAGCTGAAGGAGGCGAAGTTCGTCTTCCAGAACGCCCTCTTCGGGGTGCGCATGCGCGCCGGCTCCCGCGCGCGCCCCGCGTCTAGATCTGATCATGATCGCGCCGTAGATCCTGGACGGCTTCAACGAATTCACGACCCTCTTCGAGGAGGAGGCGAGCTCACGGCCCTGCAGACCCCGATCGATCGCTCCCCTCTCATAAACGCGGCGCGTGCGCAGCTGATGGGGACGATCGAGAAGGCCAAGTGGATCATCCTCGCCGTCTGCCTCGTCGCCCAGTTCCTTCTCATCGGCGAGGCCCTCTTCGTCTTCCGGTGCGGAACCCCATTCGTTTGTTCTTTCGTAGGGCCTTCCAAACATCTGCCGGCAGGCCGAGCTTCAAGGCGGTGCGGCTGACGATGCGTGGCGTGTCGGACATCCTCGTCGGAATGCCCCGCGCCCGTGCGCCCGCCGCCCCGCCCCGCCCCGCCCTAGGCCTGCCCTCTAACTCGAGTTTCCGCAGTGGTGAAGCAGACGGCCAAGTTCTACAGCAAGGCCCACAAGCGCGACAAGGACAAGTGCGCCTACTACAACTTTAAAACGCAATAATCGTCCAAGAAGCGGCGGCTAACTAATTCGCATGTTTCCTTGACGCAGCGACGGCGAGTCGAACAGCGACGACTCCAAGTCGCACTCGGGGAGCAGCAGCGACGAGGGCAAGTCCAAGGGCTCCGGCTCCTCGGACCGCAGCGACGCCAGCGACGACGAGGAGGGGCGCCGGGCGGCCCGCCGCAAGCGGCGCGTGTCGCGCAAGAAGAGCACCGCGCGCACCGACGAGGGCGACGAGGAGACGGTCAAGGGCGACGACGAGACCGCCAAGGGCGAGACGTCCGCCGAGGAGGAGGAGGAGGAGGACGCGAAGAAGAAGCGGGGGAAGCACCGCAAGTCCAAGGACAAGGAGGAGAAGCACCACCACCACCGCAAGGGCCGCAAGGGCAGCAAGGCCGGCAAGGAGGCAGAGAAGGGCGGGAGGGGCCGCGGCCGCTCGGAGTCGGAGGACGCGGCGGAGATGGAGGCCGAGCTCGAGAAGGCGCGCGCGCGCGCGCTCAGACGCGGGCCGTCGCTGCGCAGCGCTCACGCCGGGGCCGCATTCGCAGGGGCGCGTGAAGGCGGAGCCGGTGCTGCTGGGCGCCGTGGCCGAGGAGGGGGGGCGACCCCGCTCCTCGGGCTCGGCCGGCTCGGCCGGCAGCGCCGCCAAGAAGGGCAAGCCCCGCGCCCTCGAGGTGCGCCCCCCGGCTCGATTCAGCTCCCAATGAACGCTTCTGATAAATCAACGCCGCATGCGCAGGGGGCGGAGGCGGCGCCGGCGGTGGTGATGAAGATGCAGGCGACGCTGCTGGAGGAGGAGGCCGAGGGCGACGGCGAGACCCGCGAGACGTGCGCGCCCGCGCCGTCGCTGTGGCGGGGCCGAGCTCACGGACCCGGTCGGCGGCGCAGGACGCCGAGCTTCCAGCGGCTGGCGCCGGGCGACGGCGAGGAGGCCGACGCTGCGGCGGGGGCCGGCACCGACCGCTCCGCCGCGAGCCGCATCGTGCGCCCCGAGCCGAATCCCGAGCCGGCGGCGGCGCGGCTGACGGGCTGGCGGGCAGGTGATGCACTCGCTGAACGTGGGGCACGACCCGGACGACGTCAAGATCGAGAGCGGGGTCATCGTGAGCCCCAAGGAGGCCCCCAGACGCTCCAACCTCAAGGAGCTCGGTCCGCCCCGCCCCGCCCTCTTGTGTGTTTGAAAGATATTATTTCAGCTTCTCTTATGTGTTTCTTCTTGATTCTTCAGGCCTGGCGGAGCTGGACGACCTCTTCGACAAGATCCGCGAGGGCAAGGACGACGGGAAGCCGCTCCGCAAGGGCGACCCCGACGCCAAGCCCGGCAAGAAGGCCCGCCGCTTTTCCTTGTTTGAGATGTACGGCGCGGCTGACGCGGGCGGGCGGGCGGGGCGCGCAGGGCAAGAAGTACGCGGCGCCAGCGGCGGACTCGGACGCGGGGAGCGACGGCTCGGCCGCCTCGTCGCGGCGCGCCGGCGGCGGCGCCGGCGCCGGCGGGCGCAGCGCGAACAGCCTCGGCCTCCAGATGCAGCTGCGGCCGCCCCGGAGGCGCTCGGTAGAGGCCGGGGCCGCGCCGGCGGGGGCGGGGCAGGGCATCCTCCGCAAGCCCTCGATGGACGAGAAGCAGATGGTGGAGGCCGTCAAGGGCGCCGAGGCGGAGGGCAAGGCCAAGGGCGACAAGGCCGAGCAGGAGGCCGACGAGAAGGCGCGCCGCCCGCCGCCGCCTCCTCGAGGCGCCCCTAAGCCCGCCCCGCAGAAGAAGAAGAAGGAGGAGGAGAAGAAGAAGAAAAAGGCAGCCAAGGCGGCGGCGGCGGGGGAGCGGGAGGGCCACGGGCCCGACGTCCTCGACCTCCTCACCCGCAAGTGTACGCCCCGCCCCGCACCGGCGCCGCCCTGCTTTGTTTGTTCCTCACTATAAGCGCAGACATGCTCTCGTTCATCCTGATCGGGGGCATCTTCATCGCCAACTTCCTCATCTGCTTCTTCATCCTCGACGCCGGCAAGAACTTCGCCTTCGAGATCAACCTCGCCGGCCGCGTGCGCGGAATCAACCCCCGCGCGCGACGCTCGAGCCAACGCTGACGGCGCGGCACACGCAGCGGCGGTCGATCGCGCGCGAGGTGGCCTTCTACACTCGGGAGCTCTACATCAACGACGGCATCTTCCTCGAGCGCGACGACATCTACTTCCGCCTCGTCAAGAAGGCGAGTTCCTATGTGATTTACACGACGGATTTCTATGTCACTTGACGGATCGATTTATATGTTACTTGATGGATTTCTATAAATGTTACATTAATATTTGAGATGTCCGCTTGGTTTGTGTGTTATTAACGGAGGTCGTCTGGGGCAGGTGGCGCTCTTCAAGGAGATCCACCAGGGCCTCAAGTCGGGGGACCCCTCCCTGAACGTCTTCGGCGCCGACGGCCGCAACAAGGCGCGTGCCGCCGGCGCCGGACCCAGATCCAAATCTAGAGCTGACTCGGACGGGCCCTCGCGCGCGCGCAGGAGCTGGACAAGGTGATGTACGACGCGCCGCAGTGCCTGCGCCTCGCGGAGTCGAAGTGCACGAAGGACCGCGTCGAGGACCTCGAGCTCGTCGACAAGTGCGCTCGGCTCGAGGCATCGAGGCGTAGCTTGGCTGAGCTCGAATGCAGCGGGCTGGACGCGCTGGTGATGGGCGTGCTGGACCTCGTCATCGCCATCATGCAGGAGACCACCCCGGACCTGCTGCTGACGGGCAAGGAGGACCCCTCCATCGTCGTGGTCCGCACCGGCCCGCCCTGCCCCCGCGGCTGCGCAAAAGAAGCTTAAGACATCATGATCATGAGAGATGCGAGAACGCTGACGCGCGGGGCCCGGCCGGCGAGCAGAAGAAGAACTACTTCAACATCAACTCGAAGAACCTCGACCTGATGATGGAGGCGAGCCGGCCCCGGCCCCGGCCCCGCGCCCCGCGCCCCGTTGCAGCGCCCCGCTGATCTCGCGCCCGCCCGCCCCGCCCGCAGATCGACGACGGGGACCTGGACGACGGGCTGAACCGCGCGGCGGCGGCCTTCGTCACGGAGGCGATCAACTCGATGTCCATCATCGAGCTCATCGAGGTCCGCTCTCGTTGCATCTGTGCTCAAGCTTCTCGAATAAATCTCAAGCTTAAGCTTAATATGGTTTCTAATGTTTCGCGGGGGCTCTTGTACGGTTTTTCACACCTGTTTCGCAGGCGCTGATCCTCGCCTTCAACATCGTCTTCCTCGGCTTCCTCTACAGTCCGCCCTAGCCTTTAGTTAGCTCTGACGCTCTCGGAGCTGACGCGCGCCCCTCTTTCGGCGCAGTCTACCTCTTCGCGCCGATGCTCTCGCGGCTGCGGGAGGAGTCGGGCCGCACGGGCCAGATCCTCCGCATGCTCCCCAAGGACGTCGTCATCAAGGTCCGCTCCGCTTGTTTCGCCCGTTGTTTCAAACCGTTTACATGCCTTGCATCGCCCCCCTCTTCTTACATGGGAGCAGTGCCCGCACCTCCACATGTACTTTGTCGGCATCCGCGGCGACATGGACGACGAGTAGCCGCCCCGAGGCGCCTCTCGCGCCGGGGTATATATTATAGTACAGCTGCCGGCGACGGCTTCTGCGTCAGCGTCCAATCCGTATATGCATATGTGGCCGGTCCGGTCCGGCCGGGCCGCGGAGCCCATGCATATGGCGAGCCCGGCCCTCCGTCTCGAGAGATCTAGATGTCCGGCTCCGGCGGCTTCCCACCGTACCTATAGCTAGTATGTATGTAGTTATCGTTTAAAGCTTAAGCTTCATGATCAGCGCAACAGCGCGTCATTTTACTTACCTAATTATATAACTATAGCTACGTATACAACATGTACAGCCTATATACTAAACGTCGACTCGGCGATATCTAAACCTCGACGCAGCGATATCGATTTCGATATGGATATCGCGCTCTCTTATGTATATGTGTACATTTTCCAATTGCTCAGATTGTTTTCCTTTTGGGCATCGGTCGATAGAATTCGAATTGCGAAGCTTGCATTCAATTTCTCATCATGCGCAAATTTTACGCGCACACGGCGTGCGTTCAGATGCGTCGTAACACGTAAGAAATCTAAGAACAAGTTAGGTACTTTTACGGTTACTCCCGTGGCTCGAGAGTACTACGGTAGCAATTGCAAAGCGATGGGACAATATTCAGTTCTAATTAATATTGATCAATAGCTTGTACAGGTCCTGTTTTGAACACACCAGCTGCACGTGGCCATGGGGGTCAACGTCAACGTTGCCCAGGCCCGCTTGAGATTCAGAAGTTGAGAACGACAGCTGCAGGCCAAGGGACCTCGAACCCCTCATTTAATTTGATGATTTCACATGTCACATGTACGTATACAGGAGCCACAGGCTGTGCTCAACGGGAACGTTAACGGTGCCATGGTCGACCGCGGAAATGCTCGTCGACGTCGACGCGTACGACCGCGGGTGGCGATTGCAATTGCAACATTTAGCTATAGTGGGTAGGGTCGATCACGACTCGCGATCGCTGCTGACCGCCGTCGACGTCGACGTCTTCGGATCCGGATCGGGGTCCGGCCCCCGCGGCCGGGGCCGCAGCCGCTGCGCGGCGGCCGAGAGGGCCGCCTGCAGCTCCCCCGCCCGCACCGGCTTCTGCATGCGGCCGCGGCCGGCGCGCTGGTGAATGTTCGAATCCCGAGCGGCGCTGGGCTCCGATCGAGCTCGGTTACGGTGCCAATCGATTCGAGTACGGCCTAAATACACCGATCGCGAGGCCTTCACGGTTTAGTTTACATTGGCGCGCGCACCGCGAGGAAGGCGTCGTAGCCGGCCTCGGCGCACTCCCGCCGGTCGTGGGCGCCCACGTTGGCGGAGAGGGCGATGGCGTAGGGGACCCGTGCGGGCGGCAGCTCGGCCCGCATCCGCCGCAGCGACTCCAGCCCGTCCATCTCCGGCACTGCAGAGGGCGGAGCAGATATTATTTGATATGAATCGCATTGGACGGAAGCGAAGCTTAAATAATTAAGATCGCGAGTGCGCCCCCACAGCGCAAACGTTAACCCCACTGGCAAGAGCGCTAGCATTTGCATTTTGCAAGATCGCTTTCGCTCACTCATGATGTCGGAGAGGAGGACGTCGAAGGGGCGCTCGCCCCGCCCCTCGCCGAGGGCGGCGGCGGCGGCGGCGGCGGCGGCGGCGCGGGCGGCCTCGAGGGCGCGGCGGCCGTCGCCGTAGCCGAGCTTCCGCAGCTGCATGACCACGATCCTCGCGTTCGTCTGCGCGCGCGCATATGCATGCCGGCCACGCCAAGGCGCCGCTCATGATCAGGAGACGGGCGCTTAAGCTTGCATTGAATTGCAATTGTGAACGCCGTCGTGAATAAATATGCAAATTAAACGACAGCCCCGCAATGGAGTCCGCGTACCGGCGTGTCCTCTGCGAAGAGGATTCGCGGTATGAACGCAACCTCCGCCCCAGGGCCCGGGCTGGCGCCGCCCGCTAGCGCTTTCGCGGCGGTGTGTTCGGCCGCCTGCCTCCCCGTCTCCCCCTCTGCCAGCCGGCGCCGGCCCTCCCCGATCGATATCGCGATCCCTGCAGCAGCTGCAGCAGCAGAAGGCGCCCGCTGCGGATTCGAGTGCAGATCAGCGGCCGTGTGTGGCTCGAGCTCCTGTTTCGGTTCTGGCACCGCGGGCCCTGCAGCTGTCGATCCGGAGGAGCTCTGGGGGGGCGGAGATTGCGGCTCGGCCTCCGCCCCCGATCGCGAATCGCCCGAGCGCGCCCGGACCGCCTCTGCGAGTCATATGATCAGAGTCGACGTCGTAGCCAGGTGAGGCGGCGATCGCGGGGTGGAAACTTGAAAGGACCGCCGGCCGTGGGTTGGGCGAAGAGCCGTCGGAAAACGCATGTATATGTAACGCAAACAAATTCGGAAACGCTCGCACCGGCGAGGTTCTCGTGGAGGACTGCCTCTGCGACGGGCATGCGCAGCGAGACGACGTGCGGCCGCACGTACGCTGCGGCAAATTCGATTATGCGGCGTATTGACATTGCAAAACCAACGGGGGCGCGTCAAGTTCAAGAAGCTTTTTGTTTTTTGAAGAGAGAGATCTTTTAAGAGAGCTGGGCGCACGGGGGTCGATCTGGAGGGCGACGCGGAGGAGGAGGAGGGCCGGCGGGGCCCCGCCGCGGCCCGGGTCGACGTCTGCGCGTGTGCGCATGCGGGCCAGCTCCGCCACCGCCCGCTCAACGAGGTCCAGAAGGGCCTGCGCGCGGCCGCGGGCGCGGGCGCACCAGCGCGTCAACTCTTGATTTGCAAGCCCGACATTAATATTCTAGATGGGAGATAAGGTGCGATCTTGTCAGGGGGCCGTGGGGGGGGTGGGAGGAGGGGGGGGGGGAGGGGGAGGGGGGCGGACCTCCGGGGGCAGCTCGAAGGGCATGAAGAGGGCGACGGCGGCGAGGAGGGGGCCCCGCCCGGCGTCCACCTCCCCCCGCACCGCCTGCCGACGCCGAATTCAGAGTAGAATCGCGCGCCAACGTCTACGCTTGATCTTAAGGACATGGAAGCTGCCTATAGCTAATTATAAGCGGACCTCGAGGACGGCCTGGGGGCGGCGGGCGTGGAGTACGCGCATGCCCCAGCGCTCCGCGTCGCCGGAGATCGTCCGCCCCCACACTTCTGCCCCGCGCACAGTTCCAGTAAATCGATCAATTTAAACTCGTCCGAATTCGAATTCATGATCAAACCGCACCCTCATCGAACGCGGCGATGAGAGTCTTGCCGCGAAGTATCGGGTCGGGGCTCAGAGGGCCCTTCTGCGGCCCAACCGGTATTATCCCGCTAAAGTCAGCCGAAAACGTTTACGATCGATTTGCAACTGGACGAGCGCTCAACGCGGACGAAATTTAAATCAGCGAGCTGATTATGAGCAGAATTCGAAGATCTAGAGGGGGAGTATATGAAATAAAATATTGCTCGAAATAAATATTCGCCGAGCAAACTCAGCGAGCTGCGCTGAAGATCTAGAGGGAGCGGATGGAAGCGGGCGCTGGGGCCACGTGGGGCGCACGAGGCCGCGCTCGACGGCGTCGGCGGGGGAGAGCACCGCCGCCCGGAACGTCACCGCGAACGTCGAGCCTGCCAGGCGGGTCAGCTCTAGACCTGGGCCGAGGCGGGGGACCCGGGGGCACCGGTGCCCGGGGTGGAGGCGACGGCGATCTCGCCGTCGAGGGCGCGGGCGATGCCCTGCGAGATGTACAGCCCCAGGCCCGTCCCTGCGCCGCGGGCCTGTGAGACATGCAAGTCGCGCAGAGGCGGCGGGTGGGGGGCGGGGGGCGGGGGGCGGACCCGGGTGGCGGCGGGCCTTGGAGGTGTCGAGCTGCCCGAAGAACTCGAAGAGGCGCCGCTGCTGATCCGCGGGGATCCCGCACCCCGTGTCTGCACCGCGTTCAACGTATTAATATTGTGTCTTGTGCACATGTAACCGGATCGCGGGGCGCGCGGGCGGACCGGTGACGGAGATGCGGAAGAGGTGGCGGCCGTCAGGGCCCGGGCAGCCCTCCGCCTCCACCTGCGCATGCACCACGGGCGTGTGCCCAGCTCGAGGCGGCGCTGCCCGGCCGGAGGCCTAGGGCGCCCGGGGCGGGGCAGTCCTAGGGCGCGCGGGGCACCTCAACCACGATGCGGCCCTCGTCCGCAAACTTCGCCGAGTCTGCAGAGAAGCGTCGGTGCCGGTGCAAGCGCAGCCGGGGGCTCGAGGGCGCGCGGGTTAGGGGGCCCGGGCGCACTGCCGATGAGATTGACGACCACCTGCGCGCGCGCGAGGACCGGATCCCCGGAGCGCAGGGCGTGGAGTCAATTGCGGGGAGCAATCAATATTCGCCAGGTTTATCCCGAATAAGCGTTCTAGATCTATCTGCCTACGCGCGAAATTAGAGTTTCGAAACCAATTTCGCGCCTGGCGGAGGCGGCCCCTGTCGGAGACGATGAAGCGCGGGAAGTCCCTTTCCAGCTGCGCGCACGGGGGAAAGCGGGGGAAAATAAATCCGAGTGGCCGCGGCCGTGGCCTAAAGGCAGCGCACCGCGAGCTGCAGGGCGATGCTTTTCTGGGCCGTGACCTGCCCCGCCGCCGCCCAAGATCAGGGAAGTGTGGGTAGGACCTCAGCTTTTACTTGAATCGCGCCGCGCGGCGTGGAGGGGAGGGGTGGGCGGGGCGGGCGCGCCGGCCACATGACGTCGACGACCTCCTCGAGGCAGGCGCGGAGGCACATGGGGGCGGGCGCCACGCGCACCGCCCCGCCCCGCTCCAGCAGGCTCGCGTCCAGCACCTGCCCGCCACGGCATCAGACAGACACTACGCTGCACAGGAGATGGAACGGGAACGATCGAGTAGAGCAATCCGATCACGGCCAGAGAAAGTTTTGCGGAGCTCAAAGAGAGAATTCGAAGTGAATTTCGAAGGGCGGGCCCGGGGCGCGGGGGGCGAGGGGGGCGTGCACCTCGCCGACGAGGTCGACGAGGGCCTGACCCGAGGCCCGCGCCATCATCAGGAACTCCCGCTGCGCTCGGAGGCGGCGGCGGTACAGTCAGAGGCCACGGCGGCGGTGGCGGTGCCAGGCCGCAGCTCGCAATCAGGCCGACGGGGACGAGAAAAATTAAAGCAGCCGTCCACGCGAAATTAGATGCGAGCTCGGGCGCGCCTGGATGGGGGAGAGGGGTGTGTCGAGGAGGAGATCGGTGATCCCGAGGACCTGCGCATGCCCGTACCACCGTGACGACGGCGACGACGCAGCGCACGCGAAAACCACATATAGGGGTCCGTGGAATGTAAAGGGACCGTGACCATTAAGAAGAAGGCCCGCGGAAATCATAATGAACTTGGTCAGAGGGAGGCGCGAGCTCGCCAGGGCGCGCGCACAGCCTGCATGGGCGTGCGGAGCTCGTGTGTGACGACTGCGGAAATTCGAATTCGTTTCGGGAATTCGTCTCGCGGAGCGCGCCGGGGCGCCGACGGACCGGAGAGGAAGTCGGACTTGGCGCGGGCGGCCTGCTGCGCCTGCTGCACGAGCCGCGCCTGCCCCAGCGCGATCCCAACGGCCTGCGCGCCGGGCCGGGTGGAACTCAGCTTTGGCTGCGCGTGCGGCGCCGCTGGGTGGGCTGCTGGCACCTGGCAGACGTCCTCGAAGAGGGCAATGTCCTCGTGGCAGAGGCGGCAGGCGCGCCCCGGCTCCAGCCACAGCACCGCCACCTGAGGCAAAAGCTTAATTCTAAGAGATCGACATCGCGAAAACCGCCGCGCGAAAACTGCCGCGAAAATAAGCGACGTAGGAGCGGCGCACGAGGCCGTTGACGCGGCCGCCAGCGGAGGTGGCCTTGAAGAGGCCCGAGCGGATGCCGAGCTCGTCGACTTTCCGGACGACCCGCTCCTCCGCGAGGCGGCCGGGCCCCCGCGGCTCCTCGCCCGCCCACGCCTGCGCCTCCCGCAGGTCCGCCACCCGCAGCGTCGCCCCGCTCGCCGCGCACGCCTGCAACAGAAAGACGAAACTCGTAATCAATCTCAAGTGATAGATGACGAGGAGGAGGAGGAGGAGGGGGAGGAGGAGGAGGAGGAGGAGGACGAGGCCCGGAGCTCGAGGAGGCCATTCGAAATCCCGCGAAATTCAATTCGGGAAGTTAAGGGCACCCGCATGCGGTTGGCGAAGACATCGGCAAAGGAGGCGTCCCGCACGTGAAAGACCTCCCGCCCGAGCTCCGACACCGCCATGTCCACAACCTGCCGAGCGCGCGCGCGCGTCGGCTTCACGTTGCGGCCAAAGATGAAGTCCCCCGGCTCCCGATCGCGAGCCAAGTCAAATGAAGACCGCGACGCCTTTGTGCCGGATTGGAGATGCGAACCTCGAGAGCGTCACCCTCCAGCGTGAGGATGTGCGCGTTGTCCGCCCCCAGCGCCTCCCGCAGCCGCTGTCCCGTGCTCTCCACACTGCGCGCGGTGGAGAATTCGAAGTCGATCCTAAGAGGCGGCGGCGGCGCGGCTAGCGCTTTGGCCAAATGCGCACATCTGGTACGGGTTCAGAGTGTCGCGGATCTCGCTCGTGATCGAGCGGACGAGGTTCGAGCGCTGGAGCTGCGGGACAGTCGGAGTTATAAGAGCAGCCGACGCAACGATTGGCATTAATGGATCTAGAGCAGCCGAAGTGGCCTTGATTAAACGGGTATCTTTCGAATTCTGCGCGCGCGCGCCTCGGCCTGCAGCATGCGGTTCTTCTCGTGGATGTCCATCAGCAGCTGCTCCTGCCCCAGGGCGTGCCCGATGCTGTCGCACAGCGACTGCCGCCCGGCGGCTTCGAATTCAGAAGAAGAGCGGGGGCGGCTCGAGCTCGAGCTCGAGCTCGAGCTCGAGGCCAGGGGGCGCGCGCGTGCACGGACTTCGAGGATGGCGATCTGGTGCTCGGAGGCGGCGCGCCCGTCGGACCAGCCGACCATGATGATCCCGGTGATGCTGCCGCCCCACTGCACGCGGAGCGCGCGGCGAGCGGTACGGCATATCAACGAAGGGCTGCTTTTCAAGTTTCCGCACTACATCTTGAAGGCACCTCGGTCGCGCGGCAGATGCCGGACCGAAGATAGATTTGTTGGACGTTGCGCACGAGGGAGCCCATAGTGCTCTGCAAAAAATTGGGACCCGGATCCGTTCTTGCCAAGTTCTAAGCCCGTTGCGAGCTCAAGCGCACGGAGTTCTCGCCCGGCCCGCCTCCATCAAACTCGGGCAGGAACGAAGTCCAGTCCTTCGAATTCGCAGGAAATTTAATTAAAGCTTTAGGGTCCAGTACTGTAGCAGATAAGTAGAAGGTATTAAGCGTCTGGTTAAATCCGGGCAAGGCCCAGATATAGTCTAGGGGTTTGTAACCAGAGGCCTAATAACAGAGTAATTACAGACCTGGATCTCTGATCCCTGACGATGTTCCCTTAATGCTTAGCCCGCCCCTGATGTGCTCCCAAGTTGCAGATGCAAAATGGCAGAGTTTCGCTGCTAATATTTCGAGGCTGTGCGCCTCACAAGGAATGACAACTTTGGCAGGCCAGCGGCTACTTATACTAGCCCGCGTTGCAAACTAGCAAGTATTTTCTAGTTGTTGAGCATGTACGATTTATTGGTTGGGTTCCGGCTTGGGTTCCGGGAATTCCGGGATTTCCGGGAATTCCGGTAATTCCGGGAATTCGGCTGCGCCCGCAAGTCACCAAGTCAAGTCGCGACCGGCCACGCCCAGCCGGCTCCCGGCCCGCGGCCTGCGGCCGCGCCCGGCCCAGCCGGCTAAGCTCTAGCCGGACTTGCCATCGCCCGCGACATTCGTCGCAGCAGAGAAAAGCCGTCCTCGGCGCCTCCATCCCGCCCGCGACGTTCGTCGCAGCAAAACGTCGAGTCCGATATCGATATCGATCGAAAACGACTCTGACTATTTACAAGAAAAGGTGGCCGAGGCGTTCTAACGCCCTGATGGCCCTAGCAGCACGAAGGCTGCACTATAGACCTAGCAGCTCGAAGGCTGCGCTATCTACAGCAAAATAAATATGTAGACGTCTAATGCTGTCAGAAATATATGTCCATCGTTGCGAAAAACATTTTGAATCGTTTCTGAGCTAAGGAAATATTTCCAAGGCTTGCCCTCAGCTTCCGCTGGACCTAGAAATGATCCAGACATCGCACAGCTGGTCCTGTCTGCAGCTGTGAATTCCGAATGCTTCTCGAGCTCGCTATTCTATCCGTAGCTACTCGAGCTCGCCGCGCGCTGCGGCTGATATGTACACGATATGTACAACTGCGAAGCTGCAGCTGCCAAGCTGCTCAGCTCTCCCCTTCTTGGACGGTGGGTCATCCGCTGGGACCCCACCCGCCCTCTCTCGATCTGAAGCCTCCGGGACCGCAGGCACTGCCCTTGATCCACGGCCGGACGCCCCAACCGAGACTTGAGGGTCAGCCCCATTGACTAGGCTGCGCCCCCGTGGACTCGCGATTGATGTCGGCCTTGCAGACGAAATTGCGCCCTCGACATCGCGCGAAGTCTGGCCCTCCCGGCCTGCGTCTGAATCCGTAGGCGGCAAGAAGAGAGGGAATCCTGTGCATCAGAGCGCGAACACCGCCGCGTCGAGCACGTCCAAAATTTCCGCTCTTGTTCTCCGTCCGCCTGACGAGATCCTCCGCCGATTTCGACCCGAGAATTAAATTGCGGTCGGACGCACAGCTAAGTTGACGGTTGCTGTGTGCCCGCCGGCGGTAGGTGCACTTGCACATCGAGTCCGAAGACCCAGAATGTCCGCCGGGGATGCTCTATCCCCCGCCGGGTCAGGAGCACGACTTGAACCGGCTCCATCCACAGCTAACGGGGGCTCGTAGGGCCCTACGCGCCGCCCGAAAGCCGAGAGGTTCCCACGTTCCTTTGTCGTCCCCTCCTTGATTCCGAGCACGTGAGCACGACCAGAGCCGTTGCCAGCTGCAGTCAGCAGGGGTTCTTGGGGCGCGGATTTCCAGCTGCCCCTCCCGCCGGCCACGCGGTTGCCAGACTCCGTCGGCCCGTCCTCGAGTTCTAGTAATTGAATTTAGTAACCCCGCGGCGACGATAACGCTGAGCTCGCGTCCGTCTAATGCAGGGCCGATTCCGGTCTCTATTCGGTTGGGTGCCGACCGGCCGTTTGCTGTCCTGAGCGCCATCCTGGCACGAGCAGGTCCGCGCCTCTAGCTTGGACTCGGGCCTCCCGCCCTCTACGGCTGACACCACCCGCCCACAGCTGAATCCGATGCCCTCCTGTATTGCCCTGGCCTCGGGCAGGTCCGCATCTCCAGCCTGGACGCCGGTTCACCGGAACGGATCCCCGGAGCGACGCCTTCTTCGGATTCGCCACCAGCCTCGCGATCGACTGTGAAGAAAGGCCGCCGCCTTCGCAGGTGCAACATCCAGCCCCGCGAATCGAAGCTGCAGCTGTTCCGCTCACAATTTGAACTCCGGCTGCAGCTGAAAAATTACAAGTACACGCCGCCACGTCGCAGGGCCCACCCCTCTTCGCGACGAATTAAATCCAAACTTCTACACCGCTGGTCTTTTAATTTCTTCACAGGCGGAGACCGAACCGCCGTGGCGTGCACTTTACTTCGCGCCCGCCAGGCTGCTGGAGCTCCGATATTTCTCGAGCTCCTGCTGACAGGTCGAATATTGCGCCCGCATCTCCTCCAGCTCCTGCTGAAGTCGCTTGCTGCAGACGACTGTGTTGTGCGAGCCGCTCTCGCATTCATCGCACCAACGAGGCTGTCCGCCCGTCTTCTGCTTCTTGCTGCTGCTGCCGAGCTCACCCCCCGCAACGCGAGAGACTGACGCGTCCGAAAATCCACTGCTGGCCCTCACCCGCTGGAGCCTCATTTCCAGCTCGTTATGGGACCGAACTCGACTGAAGAATTCGCGACCCCACTCCACCAGATTCGTTCGCGCGTCCTCTGAAATTCTGCTTGTGAGCTTGACCATCGCCGGCAAAGTGATCGCGTCCGGAGACATTAATTCCGCGATCAACATCTCGTCCGGACACGAGTCTTGCAGCTGAAGCAGGCGTCGAAATAAAACAACATTATTGATAAGCGCCTGAGCATCCAGCTCCGTAGGGTTATTCAGAGCTGAGAAATTCTGGCTCGCCGTCTTGATCGTATTCTTCAACAGCTCGAATTTATTGCCAGGCACCAAGCTGATCAGATGCTCACGAATTCTTGTCCACGACGTCATATCGAATTCACCGCCCGCCGCCTTCGACGCCATAGCACCCAGCACCGTCGCTGAGAATGCTCCAGTCAAAGCATCACTTGCTGAGCGCTGCAACGAAGACATTGCGAGCTCCGCTACTATCTTGTCCGGCTCCAAAAATTTCGGCGGCTGAATAAAAGTTGCCAGGCGCTCCAGCGATACGATCCACGATAGAACGCCAGTATTTGTCAAGGCAGGAATTCGCTCCTTAAATTCTTTCAGCTCGCGGTGACGTGTATGCATGTCCAGGTTGCTCTTCAGCGCCTCCAACGCAGCGTCAGCTGCCGCCGCAGCTGGTTGCTGGCCCCCGATCGCGACTGGCGCCCCAGCCGCCGCTGGTGCGACCGGCGCCACTGGCGCGACCGGCGCTGGCCCCGGAGCTGGCGCTGGCATCGCGTTTGCCGCCGGAGCGGCCGCCGCCGCGGCCGCGGGCACGGCTGCTGCATGCGCAGCTGCAGCCGCCGCCCCGGGCCCGCCACTGCTCTGGCTGCCGCCCCCGGATCCGCCACTAGCGCCCGCGCCTCCGGATCCGGATCCGCTTCGCGTATTCGGAGCCATTCTGAACGCCGCGTACGCGAGACACGTGCACGTCCGCCGGAGCAGAATTCCGAACCGAACCGCCGAGCAGGTCCGCCCCCGGCGATCCGACTAGTTCTAGATCTAGCGCTAGCTCTAGCGCTTCCGATTCCTCGCCCGCGCGCCACGGCGCGCGTTGATCGACGTCGACGGCGCCCCGAAGCCCGGGCCCGAGCCTCGGAGCTAGCTATAGCGCGCCTGGCGGCCCCCGGCCCGCGAGCTCGGCGTCAAATCGGCGAGCTCGGCGCCCGTCGGCCGGCGATGCCACGCCTGTAGAGTGCCGCAGTGCGCTCGCGCCGCAGAATCCGATCCGGCCTAGGCCTGGGATGATCATGACGAACGCTGCGTCGAGCAGGCCCGGATCAGACACTGGTCGCGGCGCAAACGTACGCGCGCGCGCGCGCGCCCGGCTAGCGGCGCCACGCCGAGGCCGCTATGGCGCTAGCTAGCCCCAGCAGAGGGAACGGATACGCATCTTTTAAAGCGACGCCTAGCGCTGGCGCGCGCGGTAGCGTCCGCTCACCCGCGCAGCAGGTAGCGCCAAGTTGATAGTAGGAGTCGCGAACATGCGCCAAGGCTCCGGTCAGTACGCAGCGACTTCCGCATGCGCAGCAGCTATGCGCATCGCGGCCAGCTAGCTTTGAAGAGCTAGCTGAAAGTTTTGAGCAGCCCCCACGTATTAAGCGTCTGGTTAAATCCGGGCAAGGCCCAGATATAGTCTAGGGGTTTGTAACCAGAGGCCTAATAACAGAGTAATTACAGACCTGGATCTCTGATCCCTGACGATGTTCCCTTAATGCTTAGCCCGCCCCTGATGTGCTCCCAAGTTGCAGATGCAAAATGGCAGAGTTTCGCTGCTAATATTTCGAGGCTGTGCGCCTCACAAGGAATGACAACTTTGGCAGGCCAGCGGCTACTTATACTAGCCCGCGTTGCAAACTAGCAAGTATTTTCTAGTTGTTGAGCATGTACGATTTATTGGTTGGGTTCCGGCTTGGGTTCCGGGAATTCCGGGATTTCCGGGAATTCCGGTAATTCCGGGAATTCGGCTGCGCCCGCAAGTCACCAAGTCAAGTCGCGACCGGCCACGCCCAGCCGGCTCCCGGCCCGCGGCCTGCGGCCGCGCCCGGCCCAGCCGGCTAAGCTCTAGCCGGACTTGCCATCGCCCGCGACAAAGGGCGGCCCACTCACGTGGCGCTCATGGGTCTGCACGGGTCGGCGGCAGAGGTTCTGGTCGCAAGTGATCATGAGATCGACGATGTCGAATTACGCACGGGGCCGATCAATACATAATGCATATATATGTATGCGCACGCGGAGGCGGTAGTTGAGCGCGGCAGAGTTGTTGGGCGGCGTCTCCTCTATTGGCAGTCCCCCTCTAAGTACCGTGACCTGGGGATGCATCTCATCAGTTTAATTTGAAACGACTGCAGAGTTAGATGTGGCAACTGGAAAGCTAAGCTATTTCGGGGGTGCGCACCCGTATCTCCCCCGGGCTTCCGAACGCTGGCTCCTGCTCGGGCGGGGAGGGCGGGACGGCCCGGACGGAGACCGTGTCGCAGTCCAGCAGAGCCTGATCATGAGCCCGAAATCGAAATCGTAATCAAAGATTTCATTTGCAGGTTTCTTGGAGAGACGTTACCTGGATGCGCGGGGCGGCCTCCCGGAGAGTTTCGCGGACGGACTGCTTCGTGCGGATGCTCGCCGCTATGTCCCGCAGCAGAGCCTGAGGGGTGAATTACATAATGCCTATATTTAAAGTGACAGTATTGATACAAATCCTAAGATCAAACGGAGGAAATATTAAATATTCGCCGGAAAAGCATGCACGCACCTCCGACCGCAGGCGCCGCTCCAGCGACGCGGTGCGCTCCGCGTGCTGCGCACAGCAATCTTAAGATTAAATGGATGCTCCCAATAGATTCTAATGGATCGTTTTCTTAATTTAAATGGATTGGATATCGATGTCCCTATTAGATCCTAAGTGGACGACCCGCGCGGGCGCTTTCATTTGTTGGGGGGCACCTCGGCCTCGAGCTCGGCGTTCTTTTTCTCGAGGTCGTGCAGAAGCTGCGCCTGGCCCGTCGCGCACCCGACCGCGTCCGCCACAGACTGCGCGTGCGCGTTCGTTGCCGTGTGAAAGGCGAAATCGAAGTGGGGTCGCCCAGTGACCTCGAACAGGGCGATTTCGTGGGGCGATATTTCGCGCTCCTGGCGCCAGCTGACGCAGAGGACGCCGATAAGATTTCCGCTGAACTCCATCCCCCGAGACATCCCAAAGCGGATGCTCAGCGCCCGGAGCCTTTCTCTGAGCAGCTCCATTTGATCCTGCAATGCAGATCTTGATCAGGATCATCGGTAACTATAACCGGCTTGGGTGCAAAAATAAACTGGCGCAAAACACTGGCGCAAAATAGATACGGACCGGGACTTCGCCGGGCCCCCCGCTGTCGACACCGGGGATGAAGTCCTCCCAGTTCTTCACCAGCGTGGTCCGCGCCGGATGCCCGAAGTGCAGGCGCTGAAACAAAAACCGGTGTCAGGCGTTGGGAATGCTCATTACGGAAATCGGTTCGTTTTCAATTGAGGTTTTGCAAGTGGTTCTGACCCGGATTCGGTACGCGTGCGCGGCGGAGTCCTGCGGGGGCGACTCGATGAGCGGCTCTTGGGCGCCCCTCAACTGCACGACCTGCGATACCGCGGCATCGCATTCGAAATCAGAGCCCAGCATGTACGTACGGCGTCAACGACGATAATCTCAAGGCGCACCCGGAACTCCTGAGGTAGGCCGAAGAGGCAGTGGATGGCGACGCAGTCGGCGTCGAAGAGCTCGCGGACCCGCGACGCCGTCTCTACGGTGATCTCGCACAGGCTCCTCTTCGAGCGGATGCCGGCGGAGATGTCCCGCAGGAGCGCCTGCGAGCGCGGCGCGTTCGACAATCAGGCACGCGAGAACTGTTAGAAAATCTTAGCCGAAGCTTGTAATAAAAGGCTAGATCGGGATACGGGATACGTGCTAGCACCTCTGACCGCAGGCGGTGCTCGAGCGCGGCCGTGCGTGCCGCGTACTGTGTGCAAGTGTACATGTGAGGCTCGCGGAATATGGACTTTGACGCGCGCGGAGCAGAGCGGGCCTCGAGCTGCAGGAGCCTGTTTTTCTCCTCCAGGTCGTTGAGGATGGTCGTCTGGCCGATCGCGCAGCCGACCACGTCACAGACGGACTGCCAAAGTTGCAGTCATTCGAAGAAAATCAAGGATCCGGATCGGAGATGCATATGCTAGATGAATTCGAAATAGTCGAAAGAAAGCCGATGGCCGCGGAATGCCGCGCGATTCGATTAAAATGGCGCACCTCGTACAAGGCAAAGTCGTGGTCAGAGATCTCCCGCCTCGCACTCCAGACGATGCCGATCGCCCCGGCGAGGCCCCCCGCGAACTCCGTCGTTCGAATCATGCCGAAGGAGATGCCGTGAGCCTTCAGCAAGGTCGTATAAGCGGCCACCTCCTCCTGCGCCGATTTGATTCAGATAATTTTCTAATAGTGACATGAACCGCAAATATTAATTAGAACCGTATACGTACCGGATCCGGATCGACCTCCGAGTCGCCCCCGTCGAGCTCGGGGATGAAGGAGTCCCAGTCATCCCGAACGATGGTCTGGCCGGGGAGCTGGTACAGGCGCTGCTCTCACGCATGTTATAATTATAAGTAGCTCGCGGCAGGCGCGCGGAGACGGTGCATGTGAAATGATAGCCAACAGTCTCCTACCTGCATTCGGTGGAGTCATATGAGCTGGCGAGGCGGTCGGAGGTGAGATCGAATCCACAAGCGGCTCGCTCAGCCCCTTGCCGGCGAGGGCCTGCGCGGGTATACTTCAGTTTACATCCACGACAAAACGTATGATTACAGCCCGCGTTCACGTACAGAGAACGCACCACAAACTCGTTCGGGGTGCCGAGGAGGCAGTGGATGCCGACGAATCCGGCGTCGAAGAGCTCCTGGACGCGCGACGCCGTCTCGTTGGCGATCGCGCGCAGGCTCCGCTTAGACCGAATGCCGGCCGAGATGTCCCGCAGCAAGGCCTGCAACGATGAGTATCTGGCAATCAGAATATATTGCAATTGCCAGTTTTATAAGCGAATTTTTGTTTTTATGCATTTATTAATATTGCCACGGTACCTCTGAGCGGAGGCGTCGTTCGAGCAGCGAGGTACGAGAAGCATACTGCGCGTACACATTAGTATTCGCATGCCATGTAGAACCCGATTAAATGTATACGCGCTCAGTTAAAAAGCGAAATTTTTAGATGCTGAGGAAGAACCTCGAGCTGCAGCAGGCGATTTTTCTCCTCCAGATCTTGCAGCGTCTGGGCCTGCCCAATCGCGCATCCCACTGCGTCGCAAACCGACTGCAAGAAATCGTCAGTAAATTCTTGCACTTGAATATGATTTACACGAATCCGAACCTCAAGCAAGGCTAATTCGTGCTGCGAGATGTCGCGCTCAACGGGCCACGTGACCGACACGGCCCCCGTCGGAACGCCGTTGATCTCCGTCTTCCGTATGACGCCAAAAGACGCCTCGGCCGCCCGGAGCGTGTCCGCCAGAAGCCGCATTTGCTCCTGGGAATACGAATTCGAACGCTAAATTCAGGGACGGAGCAAAATTTACACGCGCGCGATATATATCTCTCAATGCATGTGCACCGGGTCCTCCGCCGGGCCGCCTCCGTCGAACTCGGGGAGGAACGAGTCCCAGTCGTTGCGTACTATCGTTCGAACAGGTTGCTCGTAGAGGCGCTAACAAGCAAGTCGACAACGACGATTAGAGAGCGCGAGGCGGGACGTGAGTCCGGAACGGGAACGCTGACCCGGAGTCGATAAGCGAGTGCTGGCGGGCCAATCGAAAGCGCGTCCAAGAGCAGCTGCGGCTCTTCTTCCTCGGAGTTCGAGCCAGCCGCGCTTCTCTTCACAGCGACCTGCGCAGACATTCGCACAAACGTTAACGTTGCGGCAGTGCACGTGATGACGTCGACGGCAGCAGGTCGCTAATTTACAATATAACGACACTTGCGCACCCGGAACTCCTTCGACTGGCCAACCAAGCACTGTATGGACACGCAGCCGGCGTCGAACAACTCTCGAACGCGGGACGCCGTTTCCGTGGCGATCGTGCGCAGGCAGCGCTTCGATCGAATGTCCGCTGCGATGTTCCGAAGCAGGGCCTGCGCACGCAAGGAGCCGGTCGGGGGCTCGCAGTGATAGGAGCCGGTCGGGGGCTCGTGATCAGATCTAGAGCGGACCCGAGAGCCATGGCCACGCGCGCGTCTCGCGCCTGCGTTCCGTCGTCGTCGAGCTCCGGCATCCACTGGCCGCAGTCCGGGAAGAAGAAGGTCCGGTTCGGGTTCTCGAGCAGGCGCTGCGCGTGGCGCGGAGTCAACGTTGACACCGCGCGTGCAGCTTTCAGTAGTAGTCAAGCTTAAAACCGCCCGCGCGTCCAAAAATGCGTTATCATTGACTATATTAATTGACGTGCATGAATCGACTTCAGGCTAACCTGGATTCGGTGCTTGACGAGCAACGGGAGCTCCGCGACCCCGGGCAGATCCTCGCGCGAGGGCACGTCGGGGTCCCCCCGCTTCCAGCACAGCTGGAGCTCCTTGATTCTCGACGTATCCGGCCGGATTAGAAGGACCTGAAAATATAGATAACGAATTTAAGATAAAACTGCCTCGAGTCTCAAACGAATATCGATGTTCACGTTAACGAAATCAGCGGAGAGCAGGTCGCGAAGTCTGCTGACGGCGGTCCGGAGAACGTCCTGCAAGCACAGCTTCCTGCATGTTCGTATTTCGCGCTCAGCCCCCGGCTGTCGCCCGCGAGTGTGCGGTTTTCGCAGACTGGCGCACGTCGATGTCTGCATCCGCATGCAGCGCGAAATATCTCTGTGAACGGCCTCGGCCTCCAGGCGCCGCTGGAATTCGGCGGAAGCCGGTTCGCTGGGGGCTGTACACGTAGATGAGGCTGCAGTTGGCGACTCCGAATCCTCGAGCGCGCCAACCGAATTGAGAGCCAACTGAAAGCCACTGCGAAATGAGGTCGAGGTCAAAGAACGTCGATTGCAAAGCACGCGTGCTGGCCAAGAAGGGATTACCGCTCTCGGCGGCGGCCTGAAGGACGTGATCGTCGCGATGGCACGGAGTGCGCCCCGCCTCTTCCCAATGTACGGCGATTAGAGCCCAAGCCTGCACATGCAAAATTAAATAAATGGCATCCGAGGCGTTTAATTTCGCGCGTCGCATTCTTTTTTATTGCGGTGAGGAGGAAGGGCACACGAATCCAAAGGCGATGCAGGGCCTCCACATGCACGTTCCCGCAGGAGTCTCCTCGGTGATCTCACGCGCGCGCGATTCCGGGACTCCGCGGGCCCGGAGGGCCGCACGCGCGTCCGGCTCGTTGCCAGACGCGCCTGGGGTCTGAAGGGTGACATTAGCGAGCTCGAGCAGCTCAGCAGGGTACTCAGAGCCGGCAATCTCGCTGAGTGCGGGCAAAATGATCGATTAACAGGCGCGACATATGCATCCGCGAAAACTGGCCGACCGCTCGGCGCACGCGAGCTGGAACTGCGGAGCGCGTGCGTCTCCGCCGATGACGCGCTCTGGGACGATGTGGAGAACGAAAGCCCGGTCAGCTGAGATCTTTTCCTGCAGCGAGCCGGCGAGCTTCGCCAACGTGCAGGAGCGCCTGCAGCACACGCACATGTGTACAATGCAAGAGTATAATTTGATAGAGGCGGAGATGGCGCACCGATCGACGCCGGAAGCCGAACGGCAGCACCCACAGGTGCGCGAAGAAATCCCGAGCGTGGCGGAGAACTCGCGCGCGCTGTTCGCCGCAAGTTCATACGGCACCGATGGCGTGAAGAACGGCATTCGCGCGCTTGGATATCGAGAAAACGTTCATGCATGCACGGAGAAAACGTGGAGGGAATCGACGTGAGATCGATTTTGATCGATCTGCATATGGGAGATCGAGCTCGAGAAGCTTGAAACTAATTACGTACTCGCATGCACATGCAATTTGCTTGAGACGTCAATTCGAGAGATTTCAACATATATATAGATAGCTATAGGGAAGCTAGAATTCGAAATATATATAGTACTCGGAGATCTAGAGGGTACACGTAAATAGCTCACCCACCCAAATACATGTGTTCATGATCATGTGCAAGAATCGAAGAATGGATCGCGATCGATTGCGAGCAGATCATTCGATTATTTGCTCATGCAGGTCGCGCCGCGCACTGCGGCACACATATGTACAGAATGCGAGTCTAATCAACTTCAATCGAGCTGATATATAAATCAAGATTAATACGGCCTGCTTTTCTGCTGGTTCTTTTCACTGCCTCAACGCATTCAATGTACAGCTAGGTACTCGATCTGTAAGCTTTGTTATGTCCGAATATGCCAGATATCGTGATAAATTGTTGACGTCTACAACGTTTGAAACTACGCATGCATCATCATGGCATGGAATCATATCCTAAATAAAATTGACTCAGATTGCACTCAGATCTAAATATGAAATCAGAAGCCTTGACGAGAAGCCCGGTACCGTTGGACTCGGGTAATCAATTCTTCATAAGTTAAACTTTTCAGGTATATATGTAAATATTTGTGCAGTGCTCAGATCTAGACGCCTAACTCTGTAGAAAAGTCAACGCTGGCCGCGGGACGGACATTCTGTTCCGGTTCCTGCTCCAAGCCCGACCGCGATTGCGATGACGTGGACGCCGCCATTGGAAGCGATCGCGAGCTCGAGGATGCCGCCCCGTCGCCCTCGGGGCCCTTCGCCGCCGCGAGGTATGACTGAAGGTACCTGAAGCATGTATCAGTGAGGAGCTCGTAACGCGCATTAATCTCTTACGATGTTAATTCCATGACTATATATATCATTCCCGTACAATTATATTCATTAGACAGCTTGCGGTTGAGTTCGAAGCACAAGAAAATTAGAGCGCATGCGCACGTGGTAATGTCGTCCATCTGGACGCCTCCGGTCTTTGGTTTTCCCTTTCCCGACTGAATGCCGTCCTCGCCTTCGCTCTCTTCGCCATCGAGCTCCCGGCCGCCCGCCGCATCCGCGGCGCAAATCGCATTCAGCCGCTGCTGGATTGGCTGCACGAGCAGTTTGCGGATCGTCCCCGTCACGTCCCGGACTGCGCGGCAACAACATAAGGCGATTTCAACGAATGCGAAATATTCGAACGGGGCCGAGATATCGGCGGTCGCAGTGGATGCGCACTGGAGGTGTCTGGCTCGGAGTAGAGGCGGGAGCGGATCTCGCGGAGGCGCTGAGCGACGTGGGCGATGGCGGCGTGGTCGAAGCCGGGGACGCGGTTCTGGACGACGACGTCGGCCTGCTCGATCCAGCGGACGACGGAGCGGAGCTTGCGCTGGGGCCAGCGGGTGATGCCGTGGGAGCGGCAGATCTTCTTGAGGACGGTCACGCAGACGCCGAGGCGCCTGGCCACGTCCTGGATCGGGTGCTCGAAGTTGGCGACCAGCTCTTCCCGTGTCACCCGCGTACCCGACGGCGGCATCGCAATCGGGGTCGCCTGCGGCGCAATCGGAGTCGCCTGCGGCGCCTGCGGCTTTTAAGCCTTATATGAGAGACATGCTAATCTAAGGCGCTGAAACGAGTATAATTTAGCGGCGCACGGTGGCGGGGTCGCCCGAGCTTCTGGCCATATGCACGGGGCTGGCCATGGCACGCTCCGCTTCCATCTCCCTTTGCAGCTTTGCGCGCTGCGCATGCGGAAATCAAACGCAGCGGCTGTGATGCGATGGCGAGATGGGCGCATGTGGCGATATCGACGTCAATCACTCGACTCGGGATTGCGAGGCGCACCTGGTCTTCCGCGAGGCGCCGCAAAAGGACCTCGTCGAGCTCGAAAGGAAGGGCCCCCTTGAAAACTGGCTTCGGCGCCGTTGGCGCATGCGCGGGCGCCGGTCCGTCTCGCACGCGATTTTCCTCCGTCCTGCAGGCTGCAGCTGCAGCTGCAGCAGGCGGCAACTCGTTCATGGCTGCGGCTTGGGCTGTGCATGCGGAATTCGAAGCTGCAGTGGCGGAAGCGTGGTGGAAGGGGGCCGGCGGAGATCTAGAGGGGAGAGAAGAAAGGTGGAGGGGTCCAGGGTTGGAGCGACCCTCGCGATCGCCATCACATGTACAGCTGCCGTCGACGCTCGCGATCGCGATCGCGATCGACCTTGCCGGGTCGCAATTTCCAGCGCCGCAGGCGTATATGTTTTCGTTGGCCCAGGTCATGGGACTGGCGGAGAGATCGAGGTGAAGGCTGCCGCTGATCGCAAACACGTGCGCCGTCGACGTCGCCGTCGACGTCGCCGCCGCCATGGACCCGGGCGCCTCCGGCCGCGGTGCCGGCCCCTCGTGTAACGCTAACGCATCTGCGGAGCCCCCACGCCCAGCGGGCAGTTCGCGTTCGCCGGCAGCGCTGTCGCTGCCAATTCAAAGAGTCAGAGAGAGAGAGAGAGAGAGAGATAGAATAGCGATCGCGGTAACATAAATATACACATCGAGAGATAATAGCTATCAAGTTTAATTTAACCGATTGCGAAGGCTTACTGATTGCAGAACTTTAACGTTGCGAAATTGACGGTCGACGTCGCGGCACTTTGGTCGAAGGATGGAGGCTCGCGATCGATCGCGATGCCGAAGGCGCCCGGGTGCGAGGCAGCAGCGGTGCCGGTGCTGGCCGTGGCCGTGGCCTCGGCACTGCCAAAGGGAGCTCGCAATTGGTTCGAAGGGTTCAAGTTCGGAGTCGGATTCGGGGAGGGGCCGCGGCTGGAAGGAGAGCGCGGGCTCGAGGACATTTGCGCGATACGGGAGCGCACGAGCCAGGGGGGTAAGAATTTGTCGTCAGCGCCTGCGACGAGCACCCCAGGGGGGTATGTATGAGCAAACTCGAGTAGCACGGTGCACGTTCGTGTACATGTGTGAAATTTGTTCTTAAAAATGAATACTCATTCTGATCATGAGCTTAAAAAGCTTTAGCTATAGATTTCACGCAGTTGCCGAGCTATTATGATCACAGCAACATCATGATCAGAACTAATTATATATCATAGTATATAACGTTAACGGTAATTCGATGACGCGCTGTCGACATCATAGCAACCCTAAATCATTGAATCTAATTATAACGGCAATTCGAAAATGCTCGCGCTAAACGAGTATATAACGGCAATTCGAAAATGCTCACGTTAAACGTTCTGGTCACTCACCGTTCTTATGGATTCGCTCGAGATAGGTCGGGTTCCCGGATATGGGCACGAAGAGGTTCGAATTCGGCATGCGCAGCCGGCAAGCCGTGCGTATACCGGTTGAATTAATTGCAGATGCAGGGCCGGATGCGGATTCGGAGCGCGAGTTTCCCGCGGCCGCGGCCGGCCGCGGCTTTCGAAGGCGACTGCACTCGATCGCGAGGCCGGCCGCGGTGCCGTCGACGTCGTGCGCGCCGTGCGCAAACGATCGGGAGTTCTGTACATGTTCGCGCGGGAATGTTTTAGCTTTAGCCTCGAGATTTTCCGTTGCAATCGGGGCGGGTGCCATCACCTGATCATAGTCATATGCATGAAGCGTTCGATCAAAGGAGGCCGATCGTGAACGCTTGGCGGGAAGGGAGTGGGCGAACTTCGAATCACTCTCTTGCAGCGGCTGTCGGCAAGCTTCGTGGTCAGCTGCAGGCTGCTCCGCTCGGCATCGCATATATATATAGGTACCGACCGCGGCTCGGGGGGAGTCGACATCGCTCACGCGTGCGCATGCGTCGGTGGAGGGTGAGTCGAGCGCGATGTGGTCTTGGGAAAAATCGATGTCATTGTCCGGCCGCGGGACGGCCGTTAGGCGACCGGGGGAGCTCCGCGGCCGGAGCCCTATAGCTAGCTCTAGGGGGAACGCGGCCGTACTCGGATTTGGTACGACGGCGGAGGCACCGCCGGCGCCGGCGACGGCGGCGCCGGTAATAAAATGACCGGAGGCTGAAAGGAAATCGAAGCGAGGGCTGTCGGCGTCATCGGATCTAGAGCTGACTACGGCCATCGATGTACATGTCGGGTTGGGCCGTAGTGTACAGTCGGCGCAACTAGTACTGGAGTCGCGATCGGCCTGGCCCTCCATTGACATTCTGGCGGCTCCGGCCCAGTCGCGATCGGCCACATGCAAAGGCACCGCCAGCTGCAGGTGAAGAAAGCCGTCCTGCGTGAACGCACAAGGCCTAGGGATGTCCACGCTGGTCGACGTCGCCGCCGCGCTGACGTTACCGGCCGTCTCGAATTCAAGCGGGAAACCTGACGCATGCACGTGCGCATGCCCCGGACTGCCAGTGCCTTCGATGAATTTCTGCGCGGGAAATTCGAATATCAATCTCGCATGCGTCGGTCTCATGATCAAAATCATATGCATGAGGCGTGATTAGCATTGTGTATGTGCGTATGCGGTTGCACTTTTGCACGTTTTTGCGATCGTCGCATGCGCACCAAAAAAGAAAGATGCTCGGGGTGTCCGTGATGAAGCTCAAGGGTCGGCGCTGTGGCGGTCGCTGGCAGCTCGAAGTTTGTGTTGTGATTAGAGCTGGCGGGTCCGCGGCCATGGCCAGGCCTAGGGCTTGGCTCGAGATATCCATCACCTACGACGTCGAACAGCCCGCGGTCGGGAGGGCTGGCGCCTGCAGCTGCATGTGGCATATGCATATGCATGTTGCTGCCCGCGACCGGCAATCCGGTACACGTAAATCCGCGAATGAGCGCCGGCGACAGGACAAGCTTCAGGAAAGAGAGAGGCTCGGCATCGTGCGCATTCGAAAGGTTGCAGCTGTGCGGGTGAACAGCGTGGACATGTACATGGCCATGTGCAGAGCTCGCCTGCGCATGCGGCGCCTCGGATGAGTCGGATTCCACAGCTGCAGGTACTTTGGATGCCATGGCCATATATGCATGAAACTAAGGCTGCTGTGCATGCTTCAAAGTGGACACGCGTGTTAGTTTTTGCACTAGTACTGGCATTCGGTATTCGAAACTGCGCATGCAGCTGCGAGGCTCAGGCCGCTCAGCGACGAATATGCTCAGCAGCTGGCATGGTCCGCGCGTGGCCTAGCTATAGGACTCCGGGAATTCTCACTGTTTTCTCAGGAGTCTGGAACTGCAGCTGCAGCTGCCGTTTACGTATACGTACTACGTATAATATACGGCCTTCCAGGCCCAGAGGCTGGCTCAATTGATTATAACTCGAGCTCATGATCACTGCAGCAGTGCAGCTGCCAGGCTGGCAGGCAGTGGCAGCTGCAGCCTGCAGCCTGCAGGCTGCAGCCTGCAGCCTGCGCAGGCCCTGAGGCTGCAGCCTGCAGGCCCTGAGGCTGCAGGCTGCAGCCTGGCTGCGCAGGCTGCAAATTCAAATGATTACCCGGTGTGACCTGCCAGGCTGCAATCTGCAGAACTGCAGAATCTGTACATCATCATCTAGACTACTACTAATAGTCTAGTTACTCTACTAGGCGCAGTTAAATTGCGGTGGAGTTAATTTGCCGAATTCGCCCAAAACTGCAAATTGCCGATTCCAGATTTCTGCTCTATGGCGGCCTCGGAAAACAGCTACCCCCAAGCAATTGCCGTGGTGCTAAATTGCCGAATTCGGCCTCTCGGCAATTCATATTACGGCAATTATTTACCACGGCTAAAAAACTACGCCTACAGTAGTAACAGTACTACGCTATACCTATACGTAAACGGTACGGTAGTAGTTCCGTAGTGCTAGACACTGCTAGTGCCGCAGTGCTCTACGTATACTGTTATTACTGTACCGTCTGTACGTATACGGTATCATCGGCAATGATTCGGTATGCTACCGTAGTACGGTCACACTACTACGGTGCTACCGTACTAGTAACGGTAGTACCTTACACTACTACGGTACTACGGTAGTAACGGTATACGTATACCGTATACGTACAGACTGTACAGTACTACCGGTACCGGCGCGGTCCGGCGGACCGGCGGCGGTACGTAAACGGTATATATATATAACTAGTAAGAACACGGTACTGTAGGAATGCTTAAATTGCCGCGTAGTTAAATTGCCGAATTCGACCAAAACCGGAATTGCCGTGGCGATAAATTGCCGAAACTCTGGATTTCTTCTATGGCGCCATACAAAAGCGGCCGTTTCGCCATACCCCCTGAGAATTGCCGTGGTTTAAAATTGCCGAATTCGGCCTCTCGGCAATATACGGCAATTTAAAACATCGGCTAAAAAAGCATTCCTACAGTATACGTACCGGCCGCCGGCCGGCGGCTGCGACGGGGCCTCGGGGCCCCGGGCCCCCGGGCCCGGCTCCGGAGTCCGGCCCCCCGGGCCCGGGCCCCGGGGTACTACGGTAGTCCGACCGACTAGTACTCCGACTGTGTGAGTCCGTCGGTCCGAGTCGTCCGACACCAACTTGCTGGCAAGGACTCGACAAAGAGCCTCGACTCGGAGCTCGGAGTCACCTTTCATATGCAATAATATTGGCCATGGAGTCAAAACGCAGTGACTTTTTGAAAAGGCCCGGGCCCTGCCACTGGCCCACTGGCTGCCAGCCTGGCAGTAGGGTTGCCGTTTTAGCTCAAGTTTTAGCAAATCCACTAAAACTAAAAGTGCGCTCAAACTTGAGCGTTTTAGCCTAAAACTTGAGTCCATACAAAGAGCGCCCATCCAACTTGAGAGAGGGGCGCTGCCTGCGAGTCTTCGAACCCAGCTATGTCTCAGCTACGTATATATGCCTTTCCTACCGGGTTCTCGCTCTAGACACACGATTTTCGGATAATTATAAAGAAGTGCAGTCCTAAGGGGGGGTATGCGTAGGCCTTCCAAGGGCACCCTGGCCTTAGAAAAGGTGCTTAACTGGTAGGTTTTCAATGCAGAAGGGCTTTATATCCGATGGAAGTACGATTAACATCCCGAATGGGGCGGTTATGCGCCCAGAATAGGGCAATTCTGCCACCGGAACCCCCCCTCCAGCCGCGCGCCGTTTTAGCTCAAGTTTTAGCAGGGCCACTAAAACTAAAACTAAAACTTGACTAAAACGCTCAAGTTTTAGTGCACTCAAACTTGAGCGCGGCATCCCTACCTGGCAGCCTTGTGGGCAAGTTGTGGCAGGCTGAGGAGTCAGTGATCATGAATCATGATTCATGAGGATCCCCGGACTCGACAATTTGACGAGTGTCAGTGAGTCAGTGACAGTGACTCCCGGGTCCCGTCTCCGAGTCCCGACTCCCGACTCCCGACTCCCGACTCCCGACTCGGCGAGTCCCGACTAGGGCTGGGTTCAGTCACTGTCAGTCAAAGTCAGAGGGTCTGACTGACCCGACTGAGTCACCAAATTGGCCGACTGAGGTTCTCTCAGTCCCATACAAAACCCTGCTGGGAGCGTGCCCCCCTGTGGGCTTTTTCCATCTGAAGCTCGACATGGATCGACCTAAAAAGGATCTTCTGTCGTCTTACCTCCAGAAAAACAACGAAATCTGAACGAAACCGCCCGCGCTAACTTAGTAACGAGGCTAACGGGGGCCGAATTCCTTTCATCAGTGTTCTTATAAGCTTTGCTCGCCTAACCACTCCCTACTGCCCGCGCACTGTGCTTGGCAACTTAGATGGATCGCATCTGGGTCATTTCCGGGTCATTTTCCTCAGTTTTTGCACGGTAGCCTGACTGAACCTCAGGTTGACTGATTCAGTCACAGTCAGGGGGGCTGAGCGACTTACGTATACACGGTAGCTATATATGCGGCGGTCAGAACCTGCCTTTGTATTTCGATTCAAAAATGATTGCGGATTTCGAATTGTCCGACGGTCGCGATCGATTCAACTTGCAATTGCAATTGCAACGGCGACGTTTCGGTTTCGCCGCTATGTACGTGTACCGGCCCCGGCGGTAACGGTATGTTCTGGTGAACACGGTGGATATCGATACACCGTAAATTCCGTAATATGATACTAATATCCTGGTATATATAATATGTGTTCGGAGGTGAATCGACGAATCGTTTCGCGCATATGAGCTTCAATCGCCCTCGAAATTGCTCCAATGGGTTTGGCCCAAATTGCTCTAATGGGTGGCAATTTCACTGGCAAACACTGGAAATGACCCTACTACTAGTGAATCGCATGGCAGTGATGTTATTACTAATTAATCCCAAAAATATTAATGCACTATAATTAATGAGAGACTTTGTTGTCTTTAATATCACTACCTACGGGGGGTTCGCCCCACCGTAGTCTCTCAAAAAAAAATGTTTAATTTAATGGGATTATAATAAACCTTACTAATATTATACTATATTACCTGTACCTCATAGAACCCCCATTCCCGCAGCCCTGCAGCTGCGCATGCGCTGCTTATTCTTGATCATCGGATGTTAATCTGTCCGAAACACTCTCTATAGCTAATCACCGTGGCACGTGAAACATACAAGATGCGACTTGTACATGTAAGCTTATTGCAATTGCTAACCGTTGAACTTCGGAACATGGTTTAATTCTATGCCCCCTGGGCAGCCCCCGCAGTGCTGGTGTCTAGAGGCTGTGGTCGGTAATTCACCAAAAACAATTTAATTATCATAGTATAAGATCAAGAGGCCTTCACTGAGTCAAGGGCTTTAATTTTGAGGCACGCACCGTTAACGGGGGTACCCCATCCAGCAAGGTCTAATTATAAACGGGGCGCCCGGCTGTACATGTTAATTATAAAGAGCTTCCTGGTCATCAGGAGTGTCAAATATCGCTTAGATGTAGTTATAGAACGTGTAGATTAGTGCTGGGTTCAGTCAGGCTCCACCCCTGACCCAGTCTCTCAGCCCCCCTGCAGCTGACTGTGACTGCCAGGCCTAGGCTGATCATGAATCAGCTGCGCATGCAGTCAACCCGCGGCCGAGGTAGGGATATGGCCGGGGGGGTCAACCATTGGCCAGCGGCCCAGCCCGAGCCGCCAAAGCTCGGCCGCTGGCCCGGAGCTGGCCGCCAGCCTCCAGCCAGAACTTGACCAGCCAGCTGGCGGCCAGCCTCTTACTAGGAGTCTGCGGCTTGGTCGGCCAGGCTGCAGCTGGCAAGCCGGCCAGCCGTAGAGCCCGCCCTGTCTGATGAAAGCCTTGACGTAAACCCGATCTTATATCTGTTTTATGAAACCTGTTAATATCAAGTGCTGTAGAAATTAGCAAGCCTCGTCATCAAGCCCCACCCCTAGCCTCGAGCCTGCGCCCCAGCCAGCCCCACCGGCCGGCGCCAGCCGGCCAGCTGGTCGACCAGACCAGCGGCCATATCCCTAGGCCGAGGTTCAGTCAGGCTACCGTGCAAAAACTGAGGAAAATGACCCGGAAATGCATATATGACCGGTACGTACCCAGCTGCAGATACGTATACGATCCATCGAAGTTGGCAAGCACAGTGCGCGGGCAGTAGGGATCCCGGAGTGATTAGGCGAGCAAAGCTTATAATTAAGAACACTGGAGAAAGGAATATTAATTCGGCCCCCGTTAGCCTCGTTAGCACGGGCGGTTTCGTTCAGGTTTCGTTGTTTTTCTGGGGGTAAGACGGCAGAAGATCCTTTTGAAGGCCTCCCTCTCGCCCCCTCTAGCCCCGCGGAAAAGCACGTCCATCGTGTTGTTGAACGGTAACGCGGAAACATGCGCATGCTCGCATGCGCATGCTCGCATGCGCATGCTCGCATGCGCAGTCACCATATAATTAATGTCACCTTGACGTCGACACTCTTTTATTTGAGGCCCGGGCTTAAGCTTCTTGAAAGGCTTTCAAGTTTAGGCATTCAAGTTTACTAAGTTAGGCATCTGCGCATGCAGCTGTAGGGGTACGCGTACGAAGGGGGGCCGACTGGCCGCCGGCTGGCCGCCGGCTAGTCGGCTTGATTATATATAAGCTTTGACTAGGGCCGCATGCCAACTTGACGTGCCTGGCCACAGTGGCCAGCACCGTGGCACCGCCGCGGCGCTGCCGACTCACAGTACTAGTGCCGATTACTACATCAACGACAGATTCGGACAGAAGCAGTCAACACTGACTCAACAGACGCAGGAGCCCCCCCGAATTTAATCGGGCCCCGATATCGATCGCTGGGCCGACGCTGGCTAGCAGTGGCTACTTGGCCGGAGCGCGAAGGCCCCGGGCGTAGTTGGGGTCGTACCCCGGCGGGCCCTCCATGGTCTCCATCCAGGAGTACGGGGCCAGGAACCAGACCACCATGATGCTGGGTACGGCATTCAGGTGGCGTGCGGGGGTACGCCGAGGGGGGGGGGGGCGAGCGCACTGCTTGACGCCCTTGGTGACGGCGCCGGCGCGGTGCACCGCATTATCGTGGCAGTAGAGGGTACCGTTCGCCAACTGCCGCGACCTTTCAGTCCCTTCTTCGCGAATGGGATCCTTAAGGCTCGCGCACCAGATCGAACTTGATACCCCACCTGGGCGCGCGAGTGCGAGCAGGGTCGCGTGAGATCATTGAGAGTACGCGGGGCCGCTGGGCGTGGATCCGCGTACCCCGGGGGGCCCTTGAGGTGCAGGCCAAAGTTCTTGGGGCGGGGGGGAGAGGGGAGGGGTACGGTCAAACAACGAGGCGGGGCCCCTCCCTCGAGGGGCGCCGCTCACCACGAACTCGGTGTGGCCGCCCTGCACCGAAAAAGGGGGGGGGGGGGTTCGGAGGGGGATACAGGGAGAGAGCGGGGGGTACGGGCTCGGGCACCTCGTAGTCGCTGCCGGAGTTGAGCCAGACGACGACGCCGGTGCGCCGCTGGCGGCCCTCGCCGTACCTGCGGGGTACACGCGCGTTACGAGGCGAGCCTGATGTGAGGGGGAGGGGAAGGGGGGGGGGGTAGACGCCTCCGAACAATATTATCTAGAGCCCTCACGGCCCCGCGGCCCCAGTTCGGATCGAATCGGGGGCGCGCGCTTGCGCACTTGCGGAACCACTCGGTGCAGTCGTCGAGGCAGCAGCCGTCGTTGTGGTAGCTGGTCGAGAAGACCGCCTCCGGCCGCACCGCCCGGTAGCTGTTTTAGAAATGGGAAGTTCCATAAGATCAATAAGAAGAGCAAGGATAGATTCTATTAGAAGTCACTTGAAGAACTGGACGCCGCGGCTCCAGAGGTCCTCGTAGGAGTACGAGGGCCCGAGCTTCTTCGTGATCTTCTCGAGGACCGCCCGCGTCTTCGGGTGCAGCTCGGGGTCTGCGAATCCGAGCCGGAGCGTCAGCCGGGGGCGGGGCGGGGGCGCGCGGGCGCGCGGGCGCGCGCCGTGCGGGTTGATGTTGACGCGCTGGCCTGCGCCCTCGGCCCCCTCCAGCAGGTGGTCCACGTCCTCGGCGTCCAGCAGGCTCAGCATCTGCCGCCGCCGACGCCGAGGAGCTGAGAACGGAGAAGGCGGCGGGCGAAGCCGAGCCAGGCCGGCGGGCGGGCGGGCACCTCGGGATCGTTGTAGGGGCCGGCGGTCGTGAAGGCGGTGGCGCGGTCGACGTACTCCTCCGGCCCGTGCCCGTGGTCGTGCTCGTGGTCGTGATCGTGCTCGTCTCCGTGGTCGTGCTCGTCTCCGTGGTCGCCGTGCTTGCACGCTGTGCCGCGCGGCGGCGGCGGCGGTACGGTGAGGAGGCTGTGCGCGCGGCGCGGCGGTGGTGAGGAGGCGGGCGGCGCGCGCACAGGCGTCGTGCTTGTGGCCCGCGTCGTGGTGCTCGTGCGTGCACTTGCCTGCGGGGGGGCGGAGGGTCCGATCGGCGAGGAGCGCATTGCGGACCGCTGCCGGCCGCGGCTGTCGCCGTCACGCGCGTCGCACCCCCGTGCTCGTGCTCGTGGCCGTGCTCGTGGCCATGGTGATGATCGTCCTCCTCTCCGTGGGCGGCCGCAGCAACGACGCACGCGGCGAGCGCCAGGGCGACAAGAACGCCCCAGCGGCGGGACCCGGGCCGCCGAGAGAGTAGCACCGTGCTGTACATGCGATTGATACGTATGACAGCGCGCCGGTCGAGCAGATGCTTGCGTGTAGGCTAGCCGCGACGGTACGATCCGCTCGGAGCTTCGGCCCGGAGTCAACGAGGGTGACGAGGCGTTCGGTCGCGCCTTCGATCGCTCAGAAAGCTGCCAAGCAACAGGCCAGCTGCTTCGAAATTCGGTGTGATGCAACCGGCTGGGGTACAGCCACAGTACACCAACTTCGGTGCCATGCATATGGCCAGGTACTCCGGTCCACGTACAGGGGTATACGTACAGGCTCGTTACAGCAGCAGTACATGCCAGGTTCCGGCCGCGGCAGGCTAGCGCTAGCGCTAGCGCTGTGCCAGCCTGGCCCGAACTTTTTTTGGGGGGTGCGCATGCGCATCATCACATGCGCAGCGCATGCCCGGCCATGGCCACGGTCACCGGGTACGTATACGCGTATATACGTACGGTCACATACTGTAAAACGAGAAATGTCCGGCAGCACTTAATATTCGGCGCTTTTCGGCATAGCCTCGCGGTGCCGAATATTTGAAACTGCCAGAATTGTGCAATTGCAAATGTCTGGCGAAAGAAGGATCGATGTACCCGCCGCCTAGGCGGACTGGCTGTGTTGCCGAAAATATGATGCCGATGAACCACAGTACTAGTTTCGGCGCATTTTTCAGGTTTTGCCGAAATAAAGTGACGCCGGACATTTCTCGTTTTACAGTACGTATACTACGGTGCCAATATTTTTAATTGCAATTGCAACAGCGGCTGGCCACGGCCATCTAGATCTCGGCCGTCTGCGGGCCTGCGGCCGGCCTCAAATTAAAATCGGATCCGGACTCTTAAGCTTAGAGCTCGAGCTTTACATTAAATTCCAGGTTGGAAGCCTGGCAGCAGTGCGCGCGGGCCCGAGCTCGAGCGGACCGGCCGCGGTCACCGCGCCGGGACGTCCCCGCCAACTTGGCCATGGCCGCCGGGCAAGCCGCCGCCGGCAGCCCAGAATCCCCAGATGCATCAGACGTCGACGCATATCGATATCATGTTTCAAACTGTTGGGCGCAGAATGTCCCATGCCTGCAAGGGGACGGGGTCATCGGCCGGGGCCGCTGGGGATGTGCGAGTGCGTCGGGGCCGCAGGCGGCGCGTCGCGGTCGTTGGCGCCTGCGCACGCCGGGAGGCCACCGCGTCAGAGGGACCGCGGCGCTGCGCCCAGCCGGGTCGGGCGGGGGGTACCGAGGAGCCGCTTCATGAACTCGTACGTGCTCCTGCGGGGCGGGGGGGTGGGGGCGGCTCAGAGGGGTACGGGAAAACTGGCGAGGGTCGGGCGGCCGCACCAGCAGATGGCGGCCGCAGGCGTGTGGAAGAGCATGCGGGCCTGTACCCCGCCCCGTGAGAACAAGAAGAAGGTGTGGGGGGGGGGAGAAATCAGGGGGGGGGTACCTGAGCGCCGGCCCAGAAGGCGCGGGCGCCCTCCTCGCGCAGGATGCTCCGCGCCGTGTCCGCCATCCCGTGGTACTTGCGCCCAATGCACGGGCCCTGCGTCTGCAGCCGCGTCTTGATCACCTGCGCGGCGCGGACGGATCAAATCCCGGATCAAATTTCAGATCAAATTTCGGATTTCGAATTCGAATGCGGGCGGACGTCGAGGGGGTTGGTGAGGCCGGAGGCGATGCAGCCGGCGAAGGCGCCGGCCGGGATGTCGACGGCCGGGCCCTCCTCCCCGTTCGGCGCGATGACTCTGCGGGCGGGCGGGTGGGTGGGGGTGGAATAGATGCGCGCGGGGTACGGGTGGGGGCGCACGTGCGGCAGGATTCGTATGAGGCGAAGTGGATGGCGGTGAAGGGTACGTTCATCACGAGCGTCGTGGGGTACGACACCCAGAACTGCTTCACCTGAGAACAGGGGGCGTCAGCGGCGGGCGACGGGCTGGGGCCGGAAGCAGATCGAGTGGACGCGTACCCCCTCCTCCACCGCGATCCGAGAGACGGCGTTCGTGATACTCCTGCAGCGCGGCGCGCGTAATAAGGATGGAAGCCAAGTGGGGAAGGGAGGGAGGGGCCAGGGCCGCGCCTGTACTGCCCGAGCTGCATGCGCTGCTTGACCACGTCGCAGGGCGTCATGATGGCGTCCTGGACCTGCGCCGCGGGCTCCGTTTGAGGGCGGCGGGCGCGGCAGCTCCGGGCGCAGCTTCGGGCGCACGACTGTCGCGGTGGCGCCGGCAGCGCCCGTGGCGAGCGGGTGGTGGCCGGGGCTGTCCCCGCCGTAGGCCTGCCGCGCGAGCAAGCGAGCGAGTCAGCGGCCGGCCGCATGCGCGGCGCGGAAGCGCTCCCGCTCGCGCTTGCTCGAGGCTGGGGAGCGCTCACGATCTTCGCGGCTTCGTAGGTGGCGAAGTAGATCGCGTGGGCGGGCGCGGCGCCGGCAGCCATCGCGGAGACGCCGCGCCACGTCCGGCGGAGCCCCTCCTCGGCGACCAGCTTGCGGAAGGATGCGAGCATGCCCACCGTCTCCTCGGCCACGCTCGTGCGCGCCACCTGCAGGCGCGTCTTGATCGTGTCGACCTGCACAGCCCCGCGCTCAGCTCCGGTGCCGCGATTAGGGACGGGCGGCGGCCGCGCGCGGTGCGGAGCGGTCATTGGGCTAACCGGGAACATCGCTATGTGCTCGACCGTCCCGGCAACGGCGCCCGCCACCATGTGCTCCCCGAACGTGAGGGACTCATCGCGCTCGTCTGCCCGCGGGCCTCAGGACGCGGCAAAATCGCCGCGAGTCGGAGGAGAGATCGCTAACCGGCACTGGGGATGTAAATGGGCCGCGCCGCGCCCTCGGACGGCCGCGAACTGGGATGGCCCGCCGGCTGGCCGCCGCGAGATGGCGCCGCGACGGCTGCTCGCGCTGAAGATGCCAACGCGGACGGGGAGACCGTCGCGGGCGGGACGCGCTGCTCGCGCTCCATAAGCGCGACCTAATGATACTGCCACAGCGGGCACGTCCCGAGCCTACAAACAGCACGAGCCCGAGGTCCGGGACCCTCGTAAATCGCTTACTGGCTCGCGCGGGGGCCCGCTCGCAAGGGCAAGGAAGCTCGGGGGGTACCTGAACGTACAGCCTGAACGCGACGTCGACGGACCAGGCAAGCAAAGATTGAGCCGCCGAATCTGAGGCCGAGAGGCGCGGCCCCGATGGGCATGCGCGAGCACGCGGCGGACGACGCCGAGCAAGTTGCGCTTATGGACCACGGCAGCGACCACGAACACGACCGCAAGGGGCAGACGCACGCCTGGGAGTTCAAGGTGCGGCAGCGCAGCCGGCTCGGCACGCCTGGCGAGCGCGCCGCCAGAGAACCAGAGCGCACATAGGAAGCGCTGGTCCTTTGGCATGCCGCCGCTCAGACGAGCCGCGCGAGCGCTTCCCACGAGCTCTTACTAGCGCCTAGCCCCCAGCGCCCCGCCCGCGAGTCCGTCCGACCGTGCCGCGTGTCGCGCGCTGACCTTCTGGTTCTCGCGCCTCCGGCAGGGCCACCCAGCGGCAGCCGCGTACCTGGCATCAAGCGACGCGGCCGTCGCACTCGCTCCCTACAGCCAATCCACAGTCGGTCCGCGCTCCGGCCCGCAGTCGCGCACGGGGTCCCTCACGCCCCGGCCCCGCGTCCCGCAGGGGACGCGATAAGGACGCGCGGGCCGTGGTTGCTCGTCCTGTTCATCGGCGGCATCTGCACGGGCCACGTCATGCAGGGTGCGCGCGGCCCGCGAAGCTTGAGCCGCGCGCCCTTGCGGCCCACCAGAATCTGCCGCCGCAGTCTTCGAGGGTGAGCTGAAGCGCAACATCGAGCTCTCGTACTTCATACCCCTCCTAATCGGCACGGGGGGGAACACGGGTGCGTCCGCATCCCTCGCGACACTACCTCCCGCTCGAGACCGGATTCGACGCGAGGCCCGCAGGATCCCAGACAGTCTCGACAATCATCCGCGCTTTGGCCCTGCACGACGTGAGGTGCGGTAGCCCCCCGAAGCCATGCGTACCCCCCTAGACGTCCCCCCCAACCGCAGGCCCACCGTCCGGGACCTCCTCTCCGTCCTCGCCCGCGAGGGTACCCCCCCCCCCGCCCCGCCGTCCGCGCCCGTACCCCCCTCAAGCCGACGTCGTATCCCCCTCCGCCAGCAATGACGGGCCTCGGCGTTGGGTCGGGCCTCGCTGTGGTGGCGTTCCTCCTTGCCTCGCTCTGGGGTATGCCCTCCAGCGTCTCCCTCGTCGTCGCCGTCTCCACGGTATAGCCCCCCACACACACGGCTCCTCGCCCGCCTGTACCCCCGCCAATGCGCCGGGCGCGGCAGGTCGTCATAACGCTCTGGGCGAACTGCGTGGGGGCGGCGGTACCCCTCCTGGCCTGCCGCTTCGGGGTAGACCCCGCCGTCCTCTCCGCCCCCGTCTGCACAACCCTCGTCGACGCCACCGGTCCGCCTCCCGTACCCCTCTCCGCTCCTCTCCCCCTTATGAGCTCGCCCGTGCACGCAGGTCTCACAATATACTTTCTCACAGCGAAACTCTTCCTAAGCGTATGACGCGGGCCGGCCGGCCCGCGGATGGGCAGGCTCGAACCATCTCCAGCCGGCCGGCTCGGCCCCGCTCAGCCGATGAAGTCCGTCCAGGAGGGGAGGCCGGGGGGCCCGCCGTCAAGGGGTACGGGCGTCCGCGCCGGGGCCGCCCGGTACACTCCGCCCGGGGCCTCCTTCTTCTTCCCCCTCCGCCCCTTCCCGCCCTTTGCCGCCCCGGAACCCGCCTTGTCGTCCGCCTCCGCCTCCGCCTCCGCCCCCCCGTCCTCCTCCCCCTCGGCCTTCTTGGCCGCCCTCCGCCGCCGCCGCCGCGCCGGCGTCGGCGAGGGCGAGGGCGAGGGCGTGGGCGTCGGGCTGGGCGTCGGCGTCTCCACCCCGTACCCCGCCCACTCCGCCGCCGAGTAGACGTCCGTGATCGCCCCGAGGCCTGCGTAAAAAAACAATACAAATAAGTGCCAAATCGGATTCGAACGCTGCGCTGCGCCCCGCGCCGGCCGCGGGCACCGACGGCGGCGGCCGTGAACGCCTCCTTGAACGCTAGGAACTCGTCCAGGCGGCACCTGGGGGTACACGGGATCAAAGGGGGGTACGGTGCGCTCGGAGGGGGGTACGCACTTGGCGACGACGCGGCAGAACCGCTCGTCGGAGGGCGCGCAGAGGACGGCCAGCGAGGAGCTCTCCGCCCGATCGGCGTCCCGCGCCCTGAGAGCGGGGTGCGTCGATTCCTGATCGGGCGCGAGGCGAAGGAGCGAGTCTGGAGGGGGGGTACCGGAGGAAGGTCCAGCGGGGCTTGATGCGCCCCTCGAGGCTGCAGCCGAGGAAGGCCGGGAACTCGACTAGCTCCTGGGGGTCCCTGTACCCCCGCTTCAGAGGGGGGAGGGGGGAAGGACATCCAGAGGGGGTACGGGGCGCGCCTGCGCATCTCGGTGCGGAGAAACGCGACCTTCGCGTCCAGCGACTCCGTGCGGTAGTGGAAGAGCCCCGGGAACATGACGCACCTGGGGTACATGTCAGGTTGAGTTGGGAGGGGGGGGGGGGGGAATAGTTCACATGCTGCCGAAGTCGCGGGGGCTGATGCCCAGACCCGCAAAGTAGACCCGCGTGGCTGCGACGCGGGGTAGGGTCAAGGGGGAAAGGAGCGGGCGGGGGTACGAGATTCGGGGGATGAGCGGGAGGGGTACGGGGGTCGGGAAACCTCACCCTCGAGGCGGGCTAGGGAGAACCCGAGGACGTTGAGGGAGCGGGAGAGGAGGATGGGTACCTCGAACTGGGGGATCCCGACCTGTACCCGGGTAAGGCTAGGGGGGGGAGCCGGGGGTAGGGCGACCTTGGAGGTCAGGAACTCAACAACGGGGGCGATGTGCCCCTCGACGCTCAGCGTCAGCAGCGAGGGGCGCATAAACACCATCTGATGAGAGGGGGGATGAGACGGGGGAAGTGGGAGGGTAGATGGAGCCGAGGGGGTACGCTCGCCTTGCCGAGGGCCAGGGGGGGTATCCCGAGGGCCACCAGGTAGTCCACGGTCGGCTCCAGCTTCTTCTTCAGCTGCGCCGAAAATAAGCAGACTGAGGGGGACGCTTTATCAACGGGAAGGGGGGTACCGAGAGCTTGGCAAGGGACGGAACCTTGACGAGGCACATGGCGGCGTCGCTGTCGGGTCCGATTGAGTGCGATTGAATCGGATCGATTGAGTCGGGCGGTGGGACGGGGCGGCGCCGGGGTACCGTTTGGAGAGGCGGAGGGCCCTCTCGAGGAAGGCGATGATCTTGGGGGCGGCGGGGGAGGGGGGTAGGGCCTCCTCTACGGGGGAGGGGGCGGAGGGTACGGGGGACGCGGGGCGCGCCTCGTCCCCCCCGCCCTCCCCCTCGGAGGAGGCCGCCCCGCCGGCGCGGGGCCCGCGGCGGCGGCGCGGGGCCAGCGCCGTCCCGAACTGCAGCGGCGCCGCGTGGTACTGAAGGAAGGGGAAGACGAACGTTCGCTCAGCCAGACCCGCGATCCGCGCTCGAGACGGGAGGGGAAGGGTCACCTTGGCGCGGACGGCGGCCCAGTCGTCGGGCGAGGCCGGCGCGGCGCCCTCGCCGCGCCGCAGCTCCGCGAGGCGCGAGACCAGCTCGCCCCGGAACGCCGCGTAGTCCTCTACAACAACAACAAGAAGAAGCACGGATCATCAGAGGGGAAGCGAGCGAGCGAGCAGGGCTATAGATAGCCGGCGCGCGCACCGGGGAGGGCGCCGCAGAGGGCGGCGAACTTGTCGTCGGAGTACTGGAGGAGGCTGGAGAGGGAGAGGTCCCGCCCGCACTCGGACGCGAACTCGTGCCGCGGCACGATCCGCTCCTCCAGCCTGGGCCGGCCCGCCGATCAGAGGGGGGATTGAGAGGGCGTGGGGGGGGGGGGAGGCGGATGCCGAGGGCGAGCCCCTCCCTGCTAGCTTCTGGAGGGCCCAGAGTAGCACTCTATCCAAACTTGACTCTCGTAGCTGTCTCTCTCTCTGGGCGGGGCGGCGGCGCACGAGAAGGTGAAGTAGTTCTTGCAGGTGAGGAGCTCCCTCGCGTCGCGCCCCATCACCTCCGTCAGGTACAGCGTCTGCGGCGGGGGAGTGAGGGGGGGGGAGGGGGGGCGGGGGGGGGGGGGGGGGGGGCGGGAGGGGAGCGAGCCTTGCGGGAGAGGGTGTCGAGGGACCAGCCGAGGACGGAGGGGCACGCCGCCAGGTACCCGTGCAGGTCCCGGTTCCGGATCCCTGGGGGGGTACGGTCATGCGGTGTGGGAGGAGGGGGGTACAGGGGCGCTGGGGGGTACCGATGCGCTCGAGGAACTCGACCTTCTGGCGGACCGTGTCCGTGCTCATCTTGAAGACGCGCGGGAAGCGCAGCGCGATTTCCCGCACGACCCTGTACCCGTACGCGGGCGAGCGAAGGGACTCAGGGGGTACGAGGAAAGCGCGGCGCGACGGGGGTACGCACTTCTTGGAAAAGCCCTGGGCGCGGAGGAACGCCACCGTCGTGGGGAGCTTGAGGGGCCGCGAGAAGACGAACGGGTCCCCCTTCACGACGTACCTGCGTACCCCCCTCAGTCCCCGGTACGCGTACCCGGGAGAGGCGCGGCCGCGCGGGGGTACGCGCGCACTCGAAGCGCTTCTCGTCGATCCCGAGGCGCTCCAGAAACTCCACGACGTACCTGCGGGGTACCGGGAGTCGGGAGGGGCGCGGGCACAGAAGCGGCGTACCCCCCTCCCAACCGCACCGGATCTCCTCCATGGGGGTCGTGAGGATCTTGGGGTACGAGAGGAGCAGGCGCGCCATCTGGCGGCCTCCGACGCCGGCCGTGTTCAGGTAGTCGACGTTCTGCGGGGCCAGCGGCCTGTGAGGAGCGCGGCGGCGGGGCGGGCGGCGGGGCGGGCGGCGGGGCGGGCGGCGGGGCGGGCGGCGGGGCGGGCCTGCATCATGTGCACGCAGTCCGCGGGGTCCCTCCGGAACGCTCCGACGATTCCCTGCGCCGCGCTGAGCGCAGCGCGCCGCGCGCCTCGCGTCCCCTCGGGCCGCTCGGACCTTCGGCTCGAGTCCCACGTGCCTGAGGTACTCGGAGAGGGGCCGCATCGCGTCCTGCGGAGCCGCGTCGGCGCCAGAGAGACGCTGGGGCGATCCGCAGGGCGCGCACCTCGACGCTCATGTACTTGAGCAGCGGGAAGCGCTCATTCAGGTCGACGATCTGCGGAGGGGCGTGGTTCGAGCGGCGCCGGGCGGCGGGGTGGCGGGGCCGGACGCGCCTCGCTCTCCTTGGCGCCCTCGGCGGCGAGGAACGACTGCGACGCCTCCGGCCTGCTCAGCATCGCCTCGATCGTGTCACGCTCGCCGAGCTCCGCCTCCTCGGCCTCCTCGAACTGGCTCTTGCGACCGCGTCCGCGCTTCTTCGCTGACTGCGGTACCGCCTCGCTGGCCGCTGCCGCACGGCAGCCCGCGGGAGGCGCGAGCTCAGGGGCCTCCGCTGCCTGGAAGCGGACGGCCGCTCCAAGGAATCCGCGGCGACCGACAAGCGCGTCATCCGAGGGCAGGCGCCCGTGTCTGCGTTCGCGGTCACCGTGAGCAAGCATCGGACGCGGTGCCCGATCGCCGACGCACCCGCGAGCGCGAGCCGAGTCGTGCAGGGCACATACCGCGCGGGCGGTGGTCAGGACCGCAGGAACTCCATGCTGTGCCGCCGGCGTGTGCACGGAAGGGCCGCTGAAGGCCGATCCCATCAAATCGCAGCGGTCAAGTTGAAGTGGTGTACCCAGTTGGGCAAGCCGCCGCTTAGCCGCGGCTTAGCCGCCAGCCGAGCCAAGAACAATCGGGCAGTTCTGGCCGCTTGCGGCTGACTCAGAGCTCCATGAAGCTGCGCTGATGGCCTAGCCAGGAGCCCTTGAGCCTTATCCGTCCAGCGAGCTGGGCACTGCTCCAGAGCGGACACCACGCTAGATTGAGCTCGGAACAGCGGCGTAGCTAACATTTCCGGCCTTTAGGGGCAGCAGCTTGGTCGGCCCGCCGAGGTAGAGCAGACCATGTCCGCCCGCACGGTCCGCACCCACTCCGTCCGCACGGCGGACCTCGTCGCTCTGCTCGACAGGGTCGGGACCCCTGGCGACGAGGAGTGGGGCAACGACATTCTCCCGAGCGCGCACAAGGCCCACCTGGCGGAGCGGCCGCAGCACGCCGCCTCCGGATCCGCCTCCGCGCGGCGAGGCTCGGGCGCCGGCGCCCCTCGGGTCTCGCCCAAGCGGCCTTCGAGCTCTCCCGCGGCGCCGGCGGCCCCTCCGGCGCCCGAGGCGACCTCGCCCGCGCCTCCGGAGCCGCCCAAGCAGCAGCAGCAGCAGGAGCAGCAGCCGCGGCCGCCGCCCAGCGCCCCTCCAGGCCCCAGGTACCGTCCCTCCCCGCCCCGCGCGCCGGCTGCCGTGCCTGACGTGCGTCTGGCAGACCGCCGCGCCGGCGCCGGCGCCCCGCCGGCCCGTCGCCCCGCGGAGCGCGGGCCCGCAGCGCGTCGCCCTCAAGTTCGGCCCGCCCGTACCCGTCGCACGCCTCTTCGGCTCCGCCCGGGCCGAGGGCCGCGTCGCCGTGCGCCCTTTCTTCCCGGTACCCCCGCCGCCTTTCTTCCCCCCTCACCCCGCCGCTTCCGCAGGCGGACGAGGCGGCGCGGGAGGCGGGCGGGGGCGACCCCCCCGAGACGCAGCGCAGCCGGACCGCCTCGTTCTCCCGCTCGCTCTCGGGTACCCTGAAGCCGGAGCACGTACCCCTCCTGGAGGCGGCCGTGGCGGGGATAGTGGATCGCGCTTCGTTCGAGGCGGCCGCCGCCGCTCTCCTCTCTTCGGCCGCCCCGTCTCCGGTCCCTTCCCGCCCCTCCTCCGCCTCCGCCTCCGCCTCCGCCTCCCGTCCAGGCTCCGCCGCCGCCTCCCGCCCGCAATCCGCCCACCCCGCCGGTGCCCCGGCCCCGGTGGAGGCGGCGGCCCCCGCCCCGCCCGCCTCCCGCGCGCCGCGGCCGCCGCAGCCGCCGCCGCCGCCGCCCCTCACGGGCCCCGGGATGCGGCGGAAGCCGGACCTGATCGGCCGCATCTGGAAGGAGGAGGAGCTGCCGGAGGGCATCCACGGCGGGGGCACCCCCCTGAAGCTGCACGTACCCCCCGCGCTCGCGCGGCCCGAGGGCGCGCAGCCGTTCGCGCCCCTCTCGGCGCGCGCGGCCATAGAAAAGTACCGCCCGGAGCACGCCGGCCTTCCCGCCCGCCCCATTGAGCTCTTCGAGGCGCCCTGGAAGAAGAGAAGGGATCGCCCCGCCTCCGCCCCCGCCTCTCCCCAGGGCAGTAGTTCCGCGTCCGCCCGACCGGCCCCTCCCCCGGCCCCGGCCCCACCCCCGCCCCCTCCCCCACCGCAAGCCCAGGCCGCGACCGCTTCTTCGCCCCGCCCCCAGAGCGCGCCCCGCGGCCTGGGGTGGCGCCCGCCCCCCTTCCCCGTGAACCCTCCGCCCCCGCCCCGCGGCCGACCCGTACCCCCCGGCCGCATCAGCGCCGGGCCAAACGCCAGCGGTCCCGTGCGCCCTTTCCCCCTCCCCTACCCCCGCCCCAACCTCACTGTACCCCCGCAGGCCTTCCGGAGCGGCGGCGAGGTCGCCCCCGGGCTGGAGGTCGTGTCTACCCCCCGCGTACGCCCGGAGGACCCCCCGCAGCCTGCCCAGGGGCCCTCGGCGCCAGAGGCGGCGGCGGCTGCGGGGCTTGTGTCGTCCCTAGAGGCCCCCGAGGGCGCCTCCTTCAAATCCGCGGCGCGGCACGCCCTGAACAGGCGGCAGGGCTCGGCCCGCTCCTGGGGCTCCCAGTCGGCCCCGCAGTCCCCGCCCTCGTCCTTCCGCATCTCGCTCGACGCGGACGAGTACCTCCGCGCCGCGGCCGAGTCCGACAGGCGCGCCGAGGCCGCCGCCGAGGCCGCCGCCGTCGAGGCCGACTCGCCGGGGGCCCGCCGCCGGCGGGCGCATCCCGCCTGCCCGTCGCCGCCGTCGAGGGCCCGCCCGAGCGCCCCGCCACGGCCCGATCCGCGCGCTCCTCGAAGTCCCGCCCGGCCTCCGCGTCGGCCGTCCCGCCGCCCCGCGCGCACTCGCCCGACCCCTTTCGGGAGTCGCAGCACCGGAGGAACCCGCACCCGCGGCCGGCCCCGGCGCCTACGCCCACGCCGCGCGGGGGCGCCGCGACGGCCCGGGGCGGCGCCCCGACGCCGCCGCCCTCCCAGGCCGCCGCCGCCGCCGCCGCCGCCGCCGCCGCTCCGACCCTCTTCGAGTTCGTTGGGGACGCCGCACGGCGGTTCACCTTCGGTGCCTACCTCGTGCGGGCGGGGTACGTGGTGAGGAGGCGCCCGAAGTCCGCCGAGGAGCGCTTGGTCTGGCACGCCGCGAGCACGGTGCGGGCCCTTTGTTGCCGCTTTCCGCTTTCCCTCGCGACACTCTGCTTGGATTTGCTGAGGCGGCTGAGGCGGCAGAACCCCGAGCTGGCGGAGGCGTACGTGTCGCGGCCGGCGGCGCGGCCGGCGGCGGAGCGGGCGCGGCTGCGGGCGGAGGCGGCCCCGCGGGCCCTCGCGGCGCGCGCCGCCGCCGTCCACGCCATGGAGAACCCCGACTTCGACTACTGATGCCGATCTGAACACGACAAGGCCGGTGGTATCCGAGAAGTTCAGAAGGGGCGAGGGGCGAGGGGGCGAGCAAGGGGCGGCGGGGGGGGAGGGGGAGGAGGGAGGGGAGGGGAGGGGGGCGGGTGGGGGAGCTCAGAATTCTGATCATGAAGACGATCGCGAGGCTCAAAAATAATTGTACTAGTATATCCTACGTATATTCACGTATACGCGTCTACTGGAGGCTCAAAAACCGTAAACTAACTCGTCTACTACGTATATCATAGTAGTGTGCTAATGTACATGTGAGTCACACAGTACGTATACGTGTACAAAAGCAATCAGATATCGAAGACCGCCATTGGCTGATGATAAATCATGATTAAATTATCCCTATCTACGTAGGAGCACTGAGGAAATTCGGACCGTGTCGGACCCGGGAGGAAGCTGAAGGCGAAAGCCGCGACGGGCCGCGGGCGACTCGGAGCGAGGCTTCCGCGGGTCGCCGGTCGCGAGGCTCGCGACGGACGCATGATCAGGATGTCCCCTGCATGCATCATGGCATATGGCTGTAGCCTGCAGGTGCAAAAAGGCCTTGAATTTAAATCATCGGGGGAATCGATATCGGGGCTCCGTCCGAGTTGGGGACGCCGCATACCTACGTAATATACACGTGGTTTTACGTGCACGCGCGCGCTTGCGTGTTCGGGATTTTTGCGTTTGAAGTTGTCGAATTTTCGTGTGTTCACTTCAAGGACGGATCGGACCGGATCATCGGTCCGGATGATCATGATCATGATCATGATGATGATGGATCCAAATGCGAGACTTTGCGAGTTCCACAGTCTTACAGACTCTTACTAACTTTAGCTTTCACCGTCACGACGGCGTGCACGTGCACGGTGCACCGTTCAACTTGGCAACTTTCACCGTTCAACTCGGCAACTTAGGCGCCGCCGCGCCGGCCTATATTGCTATAACGTACCGTAAAACACTTAATTAATGCGCCCGATATTAATGCGTTTTTGGACCCGGACCCCTATATGGCTAATAATGCGCCCCCGAATTAATGCGTTTTGAAGCTTTTTGGCCGCGGTTGCCAGTTGGCCATGGGGCCCCCTATGATGGGGGGTACATACTGCAGTTTCTTATATAATTAGCGTTTCGATATTAATTTAATGCGCCCCCGAATTAATGCGTTTTGCTGCCAAATTGCTGGCCGGCGGAAAACGCATTAATTAGGGGGCGCATTAATTAAGTGCGCGCATTACTTAATTAAGTGTTCTACGGTAAGTTACGTATACGTATACGTGGAACTCGAGTTGGCGGTTCGTTTACCGGACGTCGACGACGAAATTTCAGAAAAAAAACGGTCGTTCGTCCGGGTCGTGCGATAAGGGATCATAAGGCAAACCTGCGACTACGGGAAATCGTCCATACTGTAGAACTAGTTAATTTAGTACAGGAAAATAATTAGTACTTTGCCAAAACTGCCACTTTACTACGTGACTTTACTAAGTTAGCAGCTGGCCCGGCAAATCTTTAGTAGCCCTATCTAGAGCTAGTAGGTCGGTCTTTAATTGCAAGGCTTTTGTATGGCGGAGACAGGACTACCCCTACAAATTCTCGGCTTTAGCAGGCGGGAAATATTTAGTAGATCTTTTCTTTCGATATTGGAAGACATAAAAAAAATTATTACAGAGGGGGTTGATGATGATGTTGATGAGGCTTGCCCCCCTGCATATGTTGATGATGATGTTGATGATGACTCTCAGTGACGATGATGCATATGAAGCCTCATGATCATGTGATCATGCAGGCTCCATCATGCAGCCTGCAGGCTGCAGCCTGAATTGGCCCTGCAAGTTGGGCTGCAAGTTAAAAGCCTGCAACCTGCGCATATGCATGCAGCTTGCAGGCTTAAAAGTTGCAGCCTTACAGTAGTTGCAGGCTGCCGCAGACTCTCGGACTGGCCCGCAGTCTGGGCCGCAGACTGGGCCGCAGTGCGCATGCAGCCTGGCAGGCTGCAGGCTGCAGCCTGCAGCCTGCTGCACAGAGAGCAGCACAGTGCACACTGCCCTTGGCCTGCAGGCTGCAGGGCCCCATCCCTGAGCGATGATCCCTCAGGCCCTGAGTCACTGAGTCACGGGCCTCACGCTGGCACGGTCCCCACTGGGCCAGGGCCATTGGCCAGTGGCCACTGGCCAGTGACAACTGCAGGCTCCGACTCGGCCACTACCGTAGACGACTTATATACCGCGCTGACTTAACTACCGCGCTGCCAAATTACCGCGCTTAAATACAGCCCTAAAGGCTAAAGCCTGCCGAGCAGCGCCGCGGGAAAACCCACTGGGCCAGGAGGCAGCAAAAGGCAGCCGCTGAGCGCTAGCTGTATACAGCTGCAGCCTGCAGCAGCCTGGCAGGCCCGGAATTCGAAGTGGAAGCTGAAGCTTAAGAAGCAGAAGCAGAAGAAGCCAAGAAGCAGCGCAGAATTCGAACTCGAACGATATGCCATGATCATGATGGCGCACGTCGGCGTCGCGCACGTAATGCGGGCGCTTTGCGTGGCAATTACCCTACTCGCCGCGGCCGCGGCGACCATCACCTCTCCTACGGGAAGCTTTGTCGCTGATCATGAGGACACTTCACCCTTCGACGTGAGTGTTTCGACAAGCGCTCGCACAGATCTACACCTGCCTTTCTGGTGAGTTGCAAAAGATTGGCGCGCGCGTGCGCGCGCTCGCGAATAAATGATTATATGTACATGTACATATATACATTGTTATACAACATTGCGCTGGGAAGTCTGACGTCGCGCGCCTCGGGCGCAGGACGATAACAGCGGCCAATTCCAGCGATCGTGTCTTTCTGGAATTCTGGAGCGTCGCCCACACAAAGGTCACTGCGGAGTCGCCCCTTTTGATGGTTAACTACGTTCCCATGGCGCTTCTGAGCACGTGCTTGGCGGCGACTCTGCTGGTCGCAACTTATTAAAGCCGAAAGATCTAAATAGCTAATCTAGAAGCGACGGAGGCGTACGTGTACATGTCGCGGCCGGCGACGCGGCCGGCGGCGGAGCGGGCGCGGCTGCGGGCGGAGCCTCGCGATCGGAGGCGGCCCCGCGGGCCCTCGCGGCGCGCGCCGGCGCCGCCGCCGTCCACGCCGCTCGCTTCCAGGAGAACCCCACCAATTGCGCGACCTTCCCCACTACCATTCTCAGTAAGCCCATTATCCATTTTCAAATTTCTCAGTAAGGCTCAGTAACAAATTATAAATTAGCACTGTATTTTTCAAACATCTAACCTCTCCTTACTGAAACCAATCACGAAATCCTTCCATTCTTCATTTTTCTAATTCCTTACCATTCCCAGTAAGCCCTAAAACCCTCTCTCGATTTCTCAGTAAGGACAGTGAGACCCCTATTTTTACGAAATGTTCCCGATCGTTTCCAAACTGTTTTCAGTTACCCAAATTGAAAAATCAAGGTGACCCCCACCGATAGCGTAAATCAACATATGAAATGCGTTTATCCCCACTTAAAGATTTCCCGCTATATAGCTATAAAGATGCCGAGCAATCAACTCCCACTACCCAAAAGTAAGCAATGCACTATCTGCAAAGTAGATAGACCTGCATCGTGTTTTGGTTTGCGTAAATTAAAAACTGGTAATGTCGCATTGAATCCAAGATGCATCGAGTGCAACCGCGACTATCACCTTGACCTGTATCACAAAGTCTTAAAAACGCGTCCGAAAATCGAAGTACAATCGAAAATATGCCCCGATTGCAAGATTGAGAAGCCTGCAAGCGAGTATAATAAAAAACAAAGCACGAAGGATGGTCTCTACTACAAATGCCGACAGTGTTATAGTGAGACTCGGACGAGCTAATTTATGATTTTAAAATGAGATTTGTATTTTTTAAAGCAAGTTTGTGCTGCCGAAAATGCCCACCTGCACAAACTTGCGAGATCAAGGTAAGCCCCACCGACGAAGTACGACGATAGACCACGATTAATCGCAACTGGAACCACTCGCGCCCCGCCCACTATGCAAGATACATGCCTTTCTTATGCATGCTCTATGAAAAACCAATTAATTTAGACTTCATTCCTCAGCAACTGTATTATATTCAATTGCTTTCTTCACAGTTCCCCTTTGGAATGCCTGTAACACAATGGCTTCCTTTGAGGTTGGTATTTGAACTCCACCTGAGATGCAAGAATGGATTTCTTTCTGAACGATCTCTTCAATTGCAATTCTTGCCCTGTTGTGGGCAGCATTATCAATCCAATCCTGAACAGAGGCGGCGCAATATTCCATTCCCAACTTTTCGATATCAGAGAGAACCACTTGGTAAATATTCGACATTTCTTAAACTACCATAAGAAAATTAAACGATGCTTATTAATTCTCCTGAGAATGCTGTGCTACTTGCATAGGAAGCGACTGAATTTGTAACAAGTGTCACAAATTCGTTTTGTGCAAGATTGAGAATGCAAGAGAAACACAGTGCTTTATGTGTGCTTGAGGCATTGTGAACTTGCGAAATGCTTAATCCCCCAGGATCGACATCATTAACCCTAAGAAACAATTCAATAACAGAAGTTGTGGTTGAAGAAGTGAATACTGAAAATCGATAGTGTCCCGCAACAGGTGCTGTGAACCTTCCAGTTGATGTGCTGAATGAGTTGGTATTGTTTACTCGAACTGTTGCCCAGTTTATAAGAACAGCAGAACTTGTAGCAGTGTGGTTATAACCAAGTTGGATGGAAAATCGTGGATGTGATGTTTTGAGATAACACCCAGTATTAAATGTCAAACTATTGGCTTCCAGAGTAGCAACAGTGTTACTATTTCGTTTCAGAAGAAGGTCTACATTGGCTCCTGTATCGATTTCCGGTGTAACAACCTTGGTTGTTGCTGTGATTGTGGACTGTGAGGCAATTGGTAGTGAAATACCAGCATTAGCAGTTACCAATTCTGTAAAGGTGCTTGTTCCTGTAATACTCACCTGATTTGCTGTTAGGGTTCCATCAACCCTTGCCCCATCTCCAATGTAGGCACCTCCACTTCTTACCACAAGAGCAGAGTTATTTATTGTGTTGTCAAAGGTTACTATTTTGGGTGTGGTGACCCCTCCCATATCATCATAAATTGTGGAATCTGAGACTATCTGACCTGATTGAACTTGGTTCTTGTTTGAAACTATTAAACCTGTGGTTCTCACCTTTCCATTATTGCGATCACATCGAATTTCTTTGCATCTTATCACAGAATTCTGAGAAAACGAATCGGCACCTGTTGTTTCAGTGCAAATAAAACCAGGGGTTGCATCTGTTACTGTGTGGTTGAGTTGATGTATTTTGGGGGCGGCGTAACAGAACACAGGAACAGCTATTTGAGTGGTCATAATTTATATTATATGGATAATATTATGAAGAGCTGAGAAGCATACATCCAAAGAACCATCTGATATTATAATATGAAGAAGCTCCACCACTGACACTATATGATATTCTGATGGAATCATTAGCTTGAAGGTCAACGATTATTTCCAACCCATTGTTTGCATACACAGATGGATAATTATTATTAACTTCAATTCCAGATGAGCTTCCGTTTTTCTGTAAAAATGTTGTTATAATACCTGGTCTTCCAGCCGTATGACAGGATCCACTAAATGTGACAAGATAGTTTCCTGTAACAGGGGCAGTAAAAAGCCCTGTCGCAGGGTCGAAATGATTCCCTTGGTTCACTATGACTCCTGTTGATGGATATATATTAATTGAGGGCATGGTTGCAGTTATTAACCCATTTGGTTGCTGTTTTGTTGCAAAGAAACGAGGGTGACCACTTAATTTCAGATACTTGTAGTCAGGAAGTGTGAGATGTTGAACAGTTGTATTATCTGTTTGAGTAGTTGTTTGGAGAGAAAAGATTGTGTCCCCATTCCTCTTGTAATTCATGACCATGTCACTCATGTTATCAATCTCAGGTGTGTTCAACCTTGTTGTAAGTGTGAGAGTTCCATACTGAATACTCCCTGAAAGCCCACCATTGAAGTCCATAAACCCGCCAAAACTACTTGTCCCACTCACAGATAGTTGATTTGCTGTGACAGTTCCTGCTACATTTGCTCCATCTCCAATGTAGGCTCCTCCACTCTTGACTACAAGAGCGGAAGTATTACTTGTGTTATTGAAAGTAACTATCTGTGCTGTGGTGACTCCACCCACATTATCATATATTGCTGAATCCTGGACTACCTGACCTGCTTGAACTTGGTTTTTATTCGCGATTATAATGCCTGTGGTTCTAATCTTGCCTCCATTTCGATCACATCGAATTTCTTTGACCCTCAGTATACTGTTCTCTGTGAAAGAGGTATTACTTGTAGTTTCAGTGCAAATATTCCCAGGTGAAGAGTCGACTACTTCATGAGAGGTGCTGTGTAGTGATTTTGCTGCAAGTTCATAGTTTGGGATTTCCAATAGAGAGGTCATCTTTATATTAATCAAATAGTTAAATTGCGACAGCTGTGTAATGAATTGTAACAGTAATGCCTGGTCTGTCGTGTGAACTTAATGGAACTATCTCAAGCTCACACGTGAAATAGCTGCTGTAAACATTTTTAAGAGTTACAGACATACGATAGTCGAAGGCTGTCTCGTTGTGTTGTATACCCGTTGTTACAATAGGAGGGTTAGCAAAGCTGGCGTTGAATTGGATAGTGAGATTAAAGCGAGTGTAAGGGTTTGCCCATAGATAAGGAGTATTGTAAACATACTTACCTGCTTGAATTTTCCCATTAAAATATGTATTGAGTTGACTGGAAAGATCCGCTTCTGTAATACATCTACTAATAGTCTGATTATTGGAAGGGTTCATAGCATAGAAATTTCTTGCATAAGCATTTCCACGAACAAGTAGGGTCTTGTCCTGGTAATATGCTATGTTATCAGTGGGAATAGTCGAATTGTGGAAACTCCAAATCACAGGAGGATTGGGCATAATATTTGGGTCATAATCGAGAAAGTAACCTGATCCAATAAGAAGGTTTGCATTTGCTGTAATGTTATTAGCTGTAAAGGGATCAAGAGTTGGTCTATTGGTCAAATCATTGTAGTTGCCCGAGAACATCGCGGGTTTATTATAGATATCTGTATTCCAATCATGAGTGTGACCTACCAATGAAATGTTTCCGAGATCTGTTATCTGGTCTTTGGTATGAGTGTGTGCAAAGTCTGTAATCTCTGCCTTGGTGTGGGTGTGACCAACATATGCAACATTTCCGAGATCTAAAATCTCTGATTTAACATGAGTGTGAGCGAAATTCGTAATGTCTGCTCGGGTGTGATAGTGTGCAAAATCTGTTATTTGGGACTTGGTGTGAGTGTGTGCAAAATCTGTGATTTCTGCCTTTGTGTGGGTGTGTGATCTATTATTAAGGTCGAGGAAACTCCCCGAAAATGCAACAGGGTGTAGATTTGCTGCGGTGGGTTTATTAATGAGATCATTATAGTCTCCTGTAAATGAAACGGTTTTCAGTTCCCCCCTCCCTACATAATCCGAAGGGAGATCGATTTTAATAGGCATTATAGCTGGATCATCTGGGATCACATACTCTCCACCTGTGTGAACAACAGGGTATCTTCGAATATACATATTGGATGCACCCATGAGAGGTGCCACAATGGGCACATCCGAATTAACGAGATTGCAAGTGATGGAGAAAATGGTTTTGGGGGCAAACAGATTGCAATCAAAGGTAATCGTGGCGGGATCAATAGTAGGATCGACGTTTGAACAGATCTGAAACATCCACCCACCCACACAGTTGCAATTTAGATTTCGAAAGACTGTTCCCGCCATTGCATCCACATAGCCAATCCCATTTGCTATGTCATATATGTGACCAAACTCGTAACCAAAAATGTCATTCCACAGGTTGGAAGCCATAGCTCCCATCACATACCCTTTTAGATCTACTATCAGGTCATTGGATTCACTGGGTATATTGGCATGGGTTATATAAAATTGATTATCCAAGACAGCATTCTTTATTGTCGTTTCTACTATGGGTTCAGTCATTATACTCTATTATGGAATACTACAAAAATTAAGGTTGTTACATAACGTTTGGAACATGTTCATATATTCTCCCTTCTCGCTGTGCCATTTCCGCCATAAAGTCTCTATCATTGTTCATCGTTTGCTCTGCCAATTCTTGTGCTCGTGATTTTTTGGGTGCTGCCCTATTTGCTGGTGGTCGGTCAGTCCTCACAACACTAAGACCATGCCCCTCGGCTGATCTCACCTCTAACCCCACATCTCCTTCGGCTGTTTGGGTCACATTCAGTTCAGGCGTTGAGTATTTATTTCCTGCACCTGCAATGGTTCTATCTAAGCAAGCACAACAAAGAGCTCGAAATTTGTATGCAAGCACAAGCCCAAGAGCACCGAGAATCGGCAAGAGAATCATAAGCACTAACGTTCCTGGATTAGTTCCCGGTGCCCCGACTGGATTTGTAGGATTCGTGGGATTATTAGGTGGTGTGTTTGGATCTGGATTAGTTGTAGGGGGATCTTGTGAATCGGGATCTGGGTTAGGCTGGTTCGGATTTGGATCGTTTGGTGGCGGTTCCGTCGACCCTGCTAATGATGTTGGCGCTGTGTATGCATTCGCAAACACGATGGGAGCCGTCGCTGGATTTCCTGTGGAGGATCCTGAGATTGCACCATAGGTATCTGCGAGATACTTGTATAATTCCTGTGTCACAGGTGGATTGCTCACAGATCGACACACCCAAATATTGCATGTGGTATCATAGACTGTGTCCCTGATAAAAGGCGGTAGAGCTGTCCCACTAAATGACTCAAAGAGTCCATTTCTCGATAGCAACCTATGGGCTGCATCACAGTTCCCACCCTCAAAGTACTTTGAAGCTGAAATTGCACCTTGAACATAAATATTGCATGTCGAGTGCATTCCAATGTTATTTAGGTTAGGAGTGTATCTGTCGTCGAGCCGGACAGAGCATACCCATGGGGAAGCGGTTTTAATATATTTCTTATCGCCCACTTCGATTACATCTGTATTTGGGTGGCTGTCAAGCTGAGTCCAAACAGCATCATATCTGAAAGTGTAATAAACTAAGAGACCATCTGTGGACGATGTGAAAGCAAAGAAGGTCATAAAGTCCGTGGATCCAAAGAAGTCAGCATTGGTCGATGTAAGGGTGACTCTGGGATAGCTCATGTTGACAGTCTCAGAAGGATATGGAATATATGAGGTGTAATTACGATTGAAAAGATAATAGTGAAATCCATCTGAGACATTCGAGTGAGTGGGCAAGGTGACTGTTAAGGTCTTACTGCGATCCTCAAACGTTTTCTGTATGACAATGTTGCAAGTATTAATATATCGAGAATCGAAAAAGTAATTATTTGTGACTCTATTATCGATCAAAGTCGCATTGGTTCCATTAAACACGAAATTCTGCCCATTGATCCTCGTAGTGTGAATGTCGGTAACATCGAGAGGATACCTTATTTTTAATCGATCTTCGGGGTCAAATCGCGGAATAGTTCCTGTTGCCTTCCAACTGATAGTAAAGGGAGGAGCAAGGGACACTGCTGGGATAACAGAGAGATTAAATTTCGAAAAATACAACCCAACAGGGTATGATGTCAGAGCATATGTCACTGTTGCATTTCCTACAAGTGTAAAGCCGGTGGTTGTTATGTTAGTTGCAACAAATGGGGAGTAGCCGGCTGGTGCATTTTGAAGTGATGTAGCTGACCCATCATTGACCACATACAAATTCGTGTCTGTTATTTCAATAGTAGGAGGGGAAACAAATGGTGTCTCAAATGTGAAATTAAAATTCGCTGGAACCCCTGCAAGATATCTATATGAGACCGATCCTATTTCGGATGCCTGGAATACTTTGCTTCCACTCTGCACTACATTACTTGTGTCTTTCACATTGTGGTATGAGATGCTGGGAGTTGGGGAGAGCACCAACGAAATAGCATCTGGTAAATCAGACTTTGTTATATACAGCTCTTTAAGATACTCCTTTCTAAAAGGCGCGGTCAGATCTCCAATAGTAGCCGATGAACCTGCGACCACAATATTACAGGTGTTTGCACTCAAAGAGTAAACTGTGTTCCACCTTAAAGAATTCGCCCCAAGATCGAAATTCTGTGAGAAGGGCACGATATTGCTACCTTGTAAATCTCGGTAAACCTTTACTCTGGGTTTGCTATCGAATACAGGGCTAATGTAATTGATGTTAAGAGTGAAACTAATAGTAGCTTCGGAACTCAATGAGTTGTTTCGGATGATAAGTAAATTGTATGTCTCGTTAATGACAAACGAAACCTGAAACCCTGTGGAGGTGACATTTTGGATAAATGCTTTATTAGATTCATTATTGTTATAGATAGGATTATAATAAGTAGTGTGATCCACCAATGAAACAGTGGGTATATTCGTCTCGAAACCTGTGACACCCAACTGATCCCAAGTGAATGTATATGTAGGTTTGCCTACATAAGCGACATAGACCCCATTTGCGAGCTGCTGAGGGTATCCCTCGACAGTGTAGGTCTCAGTTTGCGAAACCGAGCGGGAAAGGTTACTATTATAGTCGGTGTAGCTGATCAGTGCATTATCATTGGTGAGAATCTGATTAGGTCGGAGTGAGTGATTAAATGGAAGGATTAAATTGGAGGCAAACATGGAAACTCCATGCACCTCTGACCATCTCAGATTCGAGAGACCAACTCGGTATGCGTTATCAATAGAAGGGTAAATGTTCCTTTTCGATAGAATATGGGCTAAGGTAATTGCAAGCGCTCCATCTGCTGCAAACAGTGCATTAATTTCGGACTGCAAAGCCGCGATCTCGGTTGTGTGGGTCGTGAGGGTTCCATCCTGGCTGGAATCTTTGGTGTTCTTGCTCCTTTCAAACTCCAAAAACGCCTTTACGATGTCCTTGCCTAAAAGATCGTTTATATTGTCTCTGGTTATGTGAACATGGTCTGTTCTCAGTGCCTGTTTCTCTGTGGTAAAAGCTGGAATTTCCTCTGCAAATGATATAGTCGTTTTATCAAGTGCTAAGGATCTCACATTCGGAGCATTGGCGCCAATTATATCCACAACGTTCCCATTTTCGACAATTTCTAAGGTCGGTTTCGCGGGGTCTAATGTGAAAACACCCTCTGTTATCTGGGGAACCGATTCGCTCTTCTGAATCACAAAGGATTCGATGTTTAGGTTACAGGTTGCGACATTGGTGGCGAAAAACGACTCGGAGTTGAGCGAGTTTACATTTAGGGTATCCGTAGTGATGTTACTTGCTGTAATGTTACTCGTCGTAAGATTACCTGCTGAGAGATCATGGACGACCTCTACCTTTGTTTTCCGTGTGGATACTCCCGCTATAAGTGTGCTATTATCCACGATTCTCATAGCTGCATTTTGGAAACCGCTCTCATCTTGAATGAAGAAGTTTAAGCGACCTCTATCGAATGCTTTCGGGATGTTCCTACGATTATATCGCACCGTTTTCGGTAGCTGGCGGGTTGCCTGAATGCTGGCGACTCTGTTTCGTTCGTTATCATCAAGTAAAAAGTCGATTCCAAGTTTATGATCCCCTTTCTCGACGTTCATTAACTGCAAAGCTGCGGGTCTGCTCGGTGTTCCACTGACTGGATCTTCGCGGTCTGCATTGTAGTTTATTCTCAGAGACCCGCGAATTTCAGTGTTTACCTGATCAGTGTCCTCTATCTGAGTGGTCGAATTAATAACTCGTGCATCTGGTCGCGGATTCAGGAACGACATCCTCTTTATAAACAAAGAAGATATATAAGAAGTATATAAGATAATGAAGACCTGCCTCGCTTTGAGTGGAGGGGGGTCGCGCGGAATAATCGAGGCTGCTATACTGGCACAGATTGAAGCCCAAACCGGTAAACGAATCCAACAGCTATTCGACTGCTTTGCGGGAACATCCACAGGTGGATTAATCGCGCTCCTATTGAATATCAAGGGAACCGATGGCGCCCCTAAATATACTGCCACTGATATTCTCGCGCTCTACAAAGCGAAACTACCGCTGATTTTCGCGAATCCACGAGTGCTTACATCGATTGTACAGCGCCCAAAGTACGAAGCAACTAACTTAGAAGCGGTGGCTCTCGAACTCTGCGGCTCAGCGACCATGGCGGATCTCTATAAACCAACCATCGTGACTGCATTTGACACGATCTTAATGTCCCCCGTTTTTATTTCAAGCAACGATGAAGACATTAATGGGATGCTTGTGCGCGATGCTGCAAGGGCTACCTCGGCTGCTCCGACCTATTTCGAGCCGAAACAAGTCACAGTCGCCGGAAGAACATATTGTTTAATCGATGGTTGCATGAGTGGAAATAATTCGCCCGGGGTTTGCGGCTACACATTTGCCCGCACTTTATTCGGAAACTCTTGCGAGGAGGAGCTTATCGTGGTCTCGATTACGGCGGGTCACGTCCAAGACGCCGATAAAGCAACCGCGGGATATTCGTATGACACCATGAAAAATTGGGGGATCGTGCAATGGATGCTAAGCGCCACAGGATCGCCAATTCTCAGCATGTTCTTAGAGTCGAGTGATCTAAACGCCCACGTAAAGCTACTGGAACTTTTACCCAGAAACGATGATCAGAATTACGATCGCTACTATAAGCTGAGCGTTCCTTTACCGAAAGATAAAATGACCCTCGATACTATCACAACGACGCACCTGCAATATTTGGAAACGGAAGCGCTCGCCTTTGTTTCCGCACAGCAAACGTATTTTAATGCGATGTATTCAGTGCTGACGATGAATATCTCAGAGGGCGATGTTCCCATAATTAATCTGTCCGGGTGCACAGATGTAAGCGCACCCCCGGAGTCTAACTGGGTGCCGCTCGATAATAGCGCCTTTATTGCGGAATTTGGCACAGCTTCTGATGCCCGCTGGTCAAATGCTACGGGGTGGGTGGGATTTACTAACCCGCCGCAAGGTAGTAGGTCGGGAGGCAATTACTTACGCATCGATTTCCCGCGTCTGTTTATGCTTTCCTCTATAAAAATGAAGCCGGCTGCGAATGGAAACTACATTAAAACGTTTGAGATCGATTACCAATTAACTCCGGGAGTTTCGGCGCTTGTAACATACACAGAAGCCGGCGCGACGAGAGTGTTTACCAATGCAAATCAAATAGCCGGAAGTGCCGATCCTGACGAACATTTCTTAGCAAACCCGAGATCTGTGAGAACCCTCGTAATCTGGGTGCTTACTACGAATGTAGCTTCGGCATGCCGAATTGATTTCGAGGGCTACTACGTGTGACAGCGCTTAATCGGTGATCACTTCGAGCTGGAACGAGTATGAGAGACCGTTTATATCCGCAACAGAGCCCCGCCATTTTCGAAGCGAAATTGTGAGACGATCTAAATCGAGTTGCGATGTGACATTTACGAAAGGGATGCTTGCGCTCGGTTCGTGGTAAAAGGAATATCTACCAAAGTCCGAGTTCATCTGAATTCGCAATAGATAGGAGTCGTCGAAATTGTTCTGTCTCCCAGTAACCGCTGCGAATTTGGTAAACGGGCGGAGCTCTTCGATATCAAGGTAAATATATGGAATTGCATTAAAGTCGACCATTTTCGGGCATATAATCGCGTAGCGACTGGGGTAATCTCTGAGTGGAACCGGCACTGGTTCTGGTGTGCTGGCGTAAACCACTCCGGGTTCTATGCCGAGACAGTCACAGAACTCCTGGTCTGAGGACTCTAATGTAAAAGGGCTATTCGGAGATGAGAACACGAAGCGGTTCGTAGACAGAGCGAGAGAATAGGAAACCGGGAAGAGACCGAGAGGATTAAAAGAACCGCCTGAAAAACCGAGTAAAGCATCACTGTTTAAAGCTCTCTCTTTCGGATATCGTTCGTTATCAGCATCGACGTAATAATAATCGTTTACGCTGGGAATCGGTGCTATCATTTTGGATGCGGGGATTACTGTGGGCTCTTCGTTCAAAAGCGTTATAGTTATTGTCTGATCGGGCGGAACAACATAAGAGCTATTGGGAATCTCAGCTGATAGCACACGAAATCGCCTTACATTATTAAGGCGCGTTTTCAAGTGCAGCACGCCATTTTCAAGGTCTCTACTGTCGCAATTTATTGTTATTCTTTTCATAATCTATTATAGTAAGATGAAAGAATACCTGAGCTTTTCGAGCGATGATCGCGATGAGGAGTTTACTCAGCCAAACCAGTATGTAGTGACATTACCCCGTCGCTATGACAACGTAAAATCTGTGCGCCTGGTGCAGGCAACGGTTCCCAATGTTCTTTCGACCGTGACAAACGATATAGACGCGACTGGTGCAACCATCGAGCGCATGGAACTCTATTTCTCGGTCACAGCTTCGGATTCCGGATTCGTGACCATCACAATCCCCAAAGGATTTTACACCAAAGACGACCTTGCCGCAAAAGTCACAGAAAGACTCGAAGCAGCTCGCCTTTCAGATTTCGGTGGAAAATATATTAAATGCCGCTATAATACTACTTCAAAGATCTATGAGTTTTTCAGTGATAGTAACTTTTGGTTCAAGTTCTCCAAAGCTTCCCCTGAAACACTCAGAAAATCCAGTAATCGCAAAGCAATCGCTAAGAAACTCGCAATATTCGGTTTCAAAGATATTCAGCTATATGTTTACGAGACATTTACCCCTTTTGCAAGCGATACATTCCTTGTGTTTAATCCTGGGACGGGAACTGTGACACTCAATCGACGCATTCGCGGCTATACTCGTGGAGATGAGACCCCGGCGGCGATGATCTGGCTATATATTGATGAATTTGCGCCGTTTATTCGCTCAGTCAACAAGCACGTCGATGGTTATTTCATGCGCATTCCAATCCCACAGGAACTCGAACATGGTGATATCTACCACTTCGACACGTCCACTACGGTGCCTCTCATTCGTGAATTCCGCGAATTAAAATCTTTCGACCGCCTCACGATTAAACTCATCGACCATGATGGCGCTCTCTTAGATTTCGGGGTTTGGGCGCATTATTTCACTTTTGAAATCGAAACCTACGACGCACCGCCCGAAATGAATTTCTATTGAGCCCTGTAAATTATTTTCTGATCCCAAAGATAAGAGAAGAAACGCTCATGGAGACTAACAGCCAATTCCAGCGCCCAACGCTGAAATCTATGCTCACCACCGATGACTACAAGGATTATTTCCTAAACAAGTCGCTGGTCATTGGAACGTCCTCTGGCACTAAGCCACTTCGAGTTCTGGTCGCCCCCGACACTGAGCCACCCAGCGCTCTCGGCAACCGAGTTGTCTTCAAAATCCCCCGCTACCATTTCCTGAATGGTCTCGCGCTGCAACTCGATCTTAACCCGATCACCCTCACTGATCTCACGAATGGTGTCGCTGGAACTACTGGCTACCTTCGCGTTATTGGATCGCTAATTAAGCGCATTGAAATCTCTCACGCTTCATTCCGCTATGTTGTCCCAGAGGATTTCGTCACCCAGTATTTTCTACTGATGACCGAACAGGGCGAACTCGATAAGAAACTTCGCTATGTGGGTGGTCTTGTCGGAACCGCTGGTAACACTGTCGGTGGAACCTACGAAATCGATTTACCCTCTCCTTTCGAGAAGGCGATGTTCCCACTTTGCGCTCTGAACTCTGAGATCGTGGTCGAAATCGAATTCAAGGCGATTGGTGATGGTATCATTGAGGATGTAAACAATGTTGGCAATATTTCGGTCGTAAACAGTGGTGCTTCCCTTCAAGTGCTGAAACCCCGCATTATCTGCAAGGTCGTAAATGCCGATGAGGCGGTTGTATCTGAGACCATTGCCCGTGTTAAATCGACTGGCATCGCGATCCCCTACAACGAAATCGGTTTCCTCCACACAGATTTCCAGCCGACCGCCTCCGGTTCGCGAGTCAATCTCTCGCAACTCACAGGTGCGGGTCTCATCCACACTCTCGTATTCTCTGTGCGCCAAAACGCGAAGACGAAGGTGAACAACGGAACTCTCTCGGTTCTGGCTCCTCGTGCACTCCGAACCAACGCTGTGAACTTCTATGTGGAACTCAACAATAACCGCCTTTACTCGAATACTTCGCTTCCTCTCATGATTGCCGCGACCGAACTTCAAGATAAATATAATTCGGCGATCTTTACCGAGAGCACAAGCTACCCCGCTCTCACTGGCATTTACTTCGGTGCTGGAAACGGAAAGGCGTCGCTTCTCAACCAAGAGAACACGGGCTACATCGATGCCACAGGCACATCGGCGTTCGATCTGGTCTTCGAATTCAATGGTGTCACAGCCGGTGGAGTCGGTAATGAGGAGTGGTATGCGGGTGCCGCTTATCAGAAGATGCAAATTCAGTGCATTGCCCTCGCTCATAACATAATGATAATTACCGCCGACGGAATCCGAAGAGTATCCGCATGATTACCATATTCAGTCTCATTTTTACAACATTTTCATCGTTTTGGAAATTTCCAGTAAGAGATACCCACAAAAAGCATTTAAAGACAAGCCAACAATCAGTATATTAAGAAACAAGATGACTCCCGCTCTGACTCACGATCAATTCGTATCTCGGTCTCAGGAAAGATTCCCAGGTAAATTTGCATATGAGAAGGCGAAGTATAAAACATACTGCTTTGACAAGGTCACTTTGATTTGTCTGACATGTAACACAGAATTCGAATGTCTGCCTTCAAACCATTTGAAAAAAGGTGGATATGGAGGATGTCCCCAATGTTGCAAGGACATGCTCCACAAAGAAAGAGCCACTCCAAAAGACGTGTTTTTGGAACAGGCTCGATCAGCTCATGGAGACCTATATGATTATGACTTGACGAATTACAGAAACTGTCGTTCTAAGATTTCTATTCACTGCAAACAGTGCGGGCACGACTTTGAGAAGACTGTGTGTGAGGTTGTGCGAAGCGAAGGATGCCCGAAATGTAGTTTCCAAGCGAAATGCAAGAAAAGAAGTAAGCCACTCGATATATTTTTGAACGAAGTCAGTGAAGTTCATGGAGATCTTTATGACTATTCAGAGACAGAATACACAAACAAACGCACACCAGTTACCATTAAATGCAAGAAATGTAGCTCAAAGTTTTCATGCCTACCACAGAATCATCTACGGGGGACTGGTTGCCCCCGCTGCAAATTTTCGAAAGGAGAAATTGCCGTTGAACAAGTCTTGAAGTCTTTGGAGCTTACATTTAAACAACAGCACCGTTTTGCGAACTGCAAAAATAAAAACACGCTACCTTTCGACTTTTACATTCCTTCATTGAAGATTGCAATCGAGTATGATGGGCGCTTGCATTATGAGCCGGTCGATCACTTTGGGGGTCAGGAAAGATTAGATACGATTCGGCTTCACGATGGAATAAAGAACCGCTACTGCGAAGCTAACAATATTAAGCTCCTCCGCATACCATACACTGAAACTGATATTAAAGGTTGCATTGAGCGCTTCCTCTCATCGCTCTAATTACCACAGTCAGTCTTATTTTTCTATTGTTTTTATAGTGAAAGAATGCAAAAAGGGACAACGCCCATGGATCTCGAAGAATGGAACCCGAAACAGAGGGTGAAACTTCCCGCACGATTTCTCCTATTGGCGAAAACCAATTGTGGTAAATCGGTATTCTTAAAGTGGCTGATCAAAGAACTCGAAGACCAGATCTCGTATGTTCTGGTTTTCTGTCCTACGAGTTTTAACGGTTTCTGGGGTCAAATAACAGATGAAGTGCATGATACCTGGAAACCGGAATACGTAGAGTCGATCATAGAAGCCCGCAAAAAGGCTATCATTGCGGGTAAGAAACCAAAGAATATTCTTATCGTGCTCGACGATTGTTTGGAGTCCGGAACTATCGATCTTTCGCGCGATCATTTGCTAAATAAATTGATGGCGCAAGGTCGTCATACGTTTTGTAGCGTCGCTTTAATATCGCAGAAATTAACAAAGCTGTCAACTATCATTCGCAGTAATGCGGAGTATATCATATTCCTCAGCTGGTCAAACATGCGAGAGTTCGAAGCATATCACGAGGAATTCGGCAACATGGATAAGGAGAGTTTCAAACGTATGTTCCAAGAGTTTTGTCATAGCTACCAAGCGATCATTCACGATAATACCGGGTATTCTGTGCGATGGTGGGTCGAAAAAGCCGATATGATCGATGACCATCCGTTTACTAAATTCCACAAGCGGGCGGCTTTTGAAGAAAAGAAGCGCAAACAACAAGAGGAGCAAGCGACAAAACCGCCGCCTGTCAAAGATTCGACAACTGTCTGTCGAACTTTATCCAAATTTGAGCGTGAGCTTGAAGGTATCCCAAAACTTTCGCAAATTTCGCCTAAGAAAAAGAAAATGTTAATCAAATGTAAGAGAAGATAATCATGGTCTACCGAAAGAAGCCTCAAACCATTCAAACTGTCGCTTCTGGTAATCCTAATCGCGGACTTGAAGAGTCTGGGTTAACGTCGGGTGGCGGTCTCGAAATGCCCGAATATCTTATAGACACTTCGCCAGAGGAGGTCGCCAAGCAAGAGGCGATTATTGCGAGTGCCACCGCGGACAAGGGAAACCAAGATAGCGGTAAACGCCAAATGGACGATTTAGCTACTGTAAAACCACAGATTGGAGGCGGCTCTGTTGATGAAGCAACCGACAAAGTACTAAAAGCGCAAGTTGTTGCAAGCCAACACAAAACGCAAGACGTCCCGAAAGCCGCCGAAACCGAGCTTAAAAAGCGCGGATCCTATCAAAAACACACGGTTCCTGTCGACGTTGTCATGAGCTTCGAAGAGAAAGTGCGAGACCTTGAAACGAAAGTCTCTAACTACGAGAAATGGATGCAAGATTATAACGAACGCAAGAAATTAAAGGGGCTCGTGAAGAAAGAGATCTCCAAACTCGGATTAAAGCAAAAAGTCGACGTAGAGGAGATTAAAAAGGAGGAAAAGACAGATGCGCAAGCCGTAACTCGTCAGCAATCGGTCGCCCCGCAATATGCACATATTGTGCCGACCGCACCCGTGAATTATGCCGCAATGCTCGGTGGTAAACGCCATATCCGCTAATGACTGTGAATATCCGCAAGGCAAAGCTGAACCCGCCCGTATTTAGAGCGGGTCTTTATGTGGACTCCCTTGCAAAAGGGACAGGTCGGCTCCATAAACAGCATTATAAGGTCGACCAATTCGTAGGGGAACACACGAGCAAGTAAAGCCCTCATTCCCTTTTATTTTCTCCGATATTTAATACGTTGCTTCCTTGTAGGGTCGATGAATTTCATCACACAATGCATCGAAATGTTTCATTTACATTTCACAAGCACGTGCCACAACTCCTGCTGCGACACAACCGTAGAGGTTAATATTTCTGACGACGAGAATGGAGGTAGGCGCCTTTCTGTATATTCTAACCACAGCGACAATCACAACCACCCAAGATCTCGATCGCCCTCGCCTGTGCCCGCGGCTATGAGTTCCAATATCGAAACCGCTCAGATAGAGGACGTGCATGTAGAGCATATTAGAAGGCGCTCATGTCCTGAGTTTGTAGAAGGTCATTTGCGCGCTGACTCCCCTTATCCGATGTATAGATTGGATCAAATGGCATTAGGCGACGATGAAAATGTAACGAACCCTTATGTTTATCCTCAGCAACCTTATGTATATCCTCAGCAACAAGAAAGAACCGTCTGGAACGGTTATTGAGCGGTGAATTTCGGTGGCGCTTGTATCGAGCCAAGGGCAAAAATTGAAGGTTTCGGTAAAAGGTATATAAGGGCAAGGGAAATAATACAGAGTGACAAAAAACTATTTTCTCCGGTTATAGTAAATGGCGAAACCCAAGATTTCAAACCAAGAGGCAATGGCGGCACAGCAAGAAAAGCGCAGACCAGGGCGACCGAAGAAGGTGATCACAGAAGAGGAGAAAGCGGAGAGATTAAGACTAAAACGCGAGAAAGATGCAGAGCGGCAGCGAAACAAGCATCAGAGACAAAAGCAAGAGCGATTAGCCGCCGGAGAGGCTACTATATTCACACCGGAACAGCTACAAAAGATCGCAATTCGTAAACAGCAGCGATACCAAGACGATGAAGAGTATCGGGAGAAAATCCGAGAGAAGGCACGTGAATACCAACGAAGGAAAAGAGCGGAACGCAAGCTGAATCCGCCCGCTAAACCTCAGCCGCAAAAGCCCGCTGGGAGACCCCGAAAGCATGTCGTCGAGAACGCGAAAAATTCGTAGCGGAAAGTATCCGTACGATGCAAAAAATGATTAATTTTTTACCTCCATTTTTATTCCCCGTATCGGTCAAAAAAGCACTTAAAGATTTGGCGACAAGGGTATGAAAAGGAGAATTTGGTAGATTGCGCCGAAATTATTTTCTCCGGTTATTTTAAAAGAACTAATAGAGATGCCGCGCGCAACCAACAGAATCGCTAACAATGTTCGGGATGAAATTATCGGATACATTATGCAGGGATTGAGTCAGGATTTGCTAACCGAAGAACAGGCGCATTGGGCGATGCACAACACAATGAATCGGAAGCCCAAGCTCCAAACGCTGATCGACATTCGGGATACTCTGAATGGCATCATTAATCCCCGCGTTTTCCGCAGGGCAGAGCGGAAAGAAAAGCGTGCCGCTCGCACCCAAGTTAATATAGAAAAGCAAAAGCAAAAAGAACAAGAGGCGAAGCGTTTACAGCGCTTCGATCGCAAACGAGAACAGAAACGGGCGAAAGAAGCGAAACTCGAAGCGAAGCAGCAGAGAGGTAAACTAAAAGCGGTAGAGGATGCGATTAAACGCACTATTCTCGACCCAATCGCCGCATACGATCCGGAAACTCTCGCAACAATTACGTTCAAGCTATGGGCGCCCGGATCCGGTGCTCGGTCGTCGGAGGTAATTGTTATTCCCGGAATTCCCGAATCAAATATGCCAGACAGAACCTTTGTCACCTACCGCAATCTAAGAGAGACAGTTTCGGTGAGTGTGTTGCGAAGCTTTGCTCTGGCAAAAATCGATAGTGTGTATGGAATTCTCACCGCTCAAAATCGTTATTATTCGGAAGAGAGAGATTCAATCTTCGATTTACTCGAAAACTACGATGAATTGAAGATTCGTCTGGGAACTTTCGGACAAGCATACGAGATGTTCTTCTTTAAGACACCACCAACCGAGGAACAGAAAAAACTACGCAAAGGTTTCGATGATTTTGGCGGCAGTATCGATGATGCCTTTATAACTGTTCATGAGGTCGCGATCGATGGGGACGAAGGTGTCGAGGACGATGGAGCCGGCGCTATACCTGGCAATCGCTATGAGTTCCTGGATGAGGAGCTAATGGACAGTATGCGATGCACCGCGATTATGAGCAAATTCACAGACTACACATTAAATCCAAACGCGTCTGAGTTCGAAGATATTATTGAGCTTCCCAAATCATCGACATCTAACGCTTGCGGCTACGATATGATCATCTCCACATGGGGAGCGTCCATTAAGAAGTGTCAGGAGGCGCCAAAACCGCGATATACTGACTTAACTATGTCCTACGACGGTCTCTATAAATTCTTTCACGGTCGCGAACGCACACCTGGCGACTCTCTGGCTCTCACGCTCCGCCATATCGAGAAATTCTGTAAGAGAATTCAGACAGGCTTCCGCGTCTTTGATGTCGACGGAAAGTTAATACACAAATTCGCGGCGGAATCAATTAACAAAAACATCTTTCCCCGCAATATTCACTTTATGATTCACAACAAGCACATCTATATATTCAACGATAACATCAAGTCGCTCGAAATGCGCATGGCAAAGATGGAGGTCGAAGAGCTCGATAATCATGTTCCTAAGTCGAACTCTTCGTTAGCACTCTATAAAATTCCGACGTGTCTTACTCACGATATCTTCGCGCACACATCCAAGGATTTGTTAAAGATCACGCAACTTAAACTATCGCCCGACGAGCGCAGTTTCATCCGCATTCTGTATACTGGGCGCGAAGGTCTGGAAGGTCTTCTATTTACGTTCCTGAAAATGCGATATGAACCCGCAGTGAAGCTAACACCATCGAAACAGATCGACAGCATCACATTCAAAGCTAATGGCTCGATGTTCTCTATCAAAGATCCACGCACAACAGACCACTTTATTGAGCAAGATTTCGAAACAGAGGAGTATTATAATAAGGTCTGTGAAATCGGGAAGGGATTCCGCGAGTCGCTTCTAAATGCGACGAATATCTCACATTACAGCCCGAACATGCGCGAAATTCTCACGCACTACAAGCGATCCGCACTAAGTGGCTTTTTCTATAAGCCGAACCCGAAAGCCACCTACACAGCTGTCGATATGGCGAAGTGCTACCCTTCGATACTGAAAGGCATGCAATATCTTCCGAAATACAATGTATTCGATGACTTCGTTCCCTTTAAAGCGGGAAGCGATATTCTCGAATACGCGATCTACTACGTGCGTGTCGTTGCGTTTGAGAGAGAGCAAGCAACTTTCGCAGACGACGAGGATATTGATTATGATGCCGCCATGTCTCGCAAGATTGATGGAATCGAAATTATACTGGATCGCGCATTTTCCGTGAGTGGTCGCTGTTATAATTTCATGACAGGCTACACTCTCTCCATGCATTGGGCGGACGTAAAGGACAAGATAGAGATTATCGCGGTCGCGGAGCCTTCGCATTTGGTGCCCAATACGTCGATCGCTGAGATGCAAAAAGTGCTGTCAAGCGACATTCAAACCACAGATAAGAAGCACATTTTAGTGAAAGAGATCGGAATGCTCGGCAAATTCCAAGACTCGCAAACATCCACGAAAATGTTCTACAACCGTGCCGAGGCTGAGAGGTTCGCCCAAGAATGCGGAGGAACAGTAGAGGTGTTTACTTTCAATCCTAAGAATTCGAAACGTGTCAAAACTCTTAGCGAATTCGAAGGTCACATCTATTTCGTTAAGATCAGCTCCCACCGCGAGCTCGTTAACGGATTCCTTCCTATCCACTTTCATATTTACGATCGCAACCGTGCTAATATGTTTGCGCAATACAAGCGCCTGACAGCGCGCGGGCACAAGGTTGCCGGGATCAGAACGGATTGCCTATATATCGAAGGTTCATGGACAAGTAAGAAAGAGTTCGACCGAAATGCGTTTGAGAACATGGGCAAATTCAGCTATATTCCCGGGAAAAGATGCCCTGAGAATGCACTCCGCCCACCACGGGGTGTAACTCTCGAATTTCAGGATCCCGAGACACTCATTAACCGGTTCTCGCTGAGGGACGAATTTAATCCGGAGTGCTTTAATTGGGTTGCGGAGCTCCATAATCGTATGCTTGTCCTTGCTGACATGCCCGGAAGTGGAAAGTCGACCCTCGGTATTAATTGCTTTGCCTCTCAAAAGTCAAATTGCTTAGTCATTTGCCCCTATAACAAACAGTGCGCAGAGCTGAGGGACTCTCTCAAAGTCCGCGGAATCGAGAATATTACCGTTCGCACTTTGTATAATGTTCTCGGGATCCGTGTCTCAAATGATCAGACCTACGAAGAGGCTATGAGCGAAAAAGACCAGAGGGCGTTTGTCTCCGAGTTCAGCCACATTATGTTCGACGAGATATTCGCGTATTCTGTAAAAGATCTCGCTAAGATCAAGTCGTTTATCGATCGCTATCCGGATATCAAATATTTGGCTAATGGCGATACCTATCAGAACGAACCGATTAATGATGAGCTATCGGTTTCTGATCGCAAGGGCTACTATAAGCGCGCTGTGCAGAGCATGTTCCCTAACGTCCTGAGTCTACGCATTAACAAGCGGCACAAGAAGGAGACAGACCGTGAATTAATTCGGGCGATTAAAGAGGATCTCTTCGAAAACGGACTCGAAGCCGCACAGATTATCTCGAAATACGGCTTACCGACAATTAATGATCTAAGCGCTATTCCCGACGGCTACTTTGGCATCGCTTACAGAAACGAAATGACCTTAGCCTACAACAAACTGATGCACGATAGACGCAAAGTAAATATCCCAACCGTAGAGGTCAATGGCATCAAATTCTACAAGGGTTTGGAAGTCGTTTGCCGCAAGTATCTACGCATTTCGCGGTCTGAGGGCGAGTCTATAAACGCATACACGAATTACACCTATCGAATCACCAAAATCACAAAGCAAATGGTCACATTAACGGACGTTTTCGATGGTGTCACGTTTGAGGTTCCGTGCGCGATGTTAGAACATTTTTCTCTCCCTTATGCAGGAACAGGTCATTCAACGCAAGGTCTCACACTTGATTCGGGCATTGTCATTTGTGAGGCTACGTTCCGCTATACCACTCGCGAATGGTTCTATACCGCTCTCACTCGTAACCGCGATCTGTCCACTGTGCTGATTTATACACCGATTCACAAGTTCCAAGGAAAGAGCGACTACATCGAATATCTGAAAACGAAGATCCGCGGTTATAAATGCCAGGATCAGCGTGCCGGGCGCGATTTCGATGAGGCGGATTATATTACGCCGGAGTGGATATTAGAGCGCAAGAAGCAACAGAAGGGCGCCTGTGCGATCTGTTCCCTTCCGATTCCGATTGAGCCGCAAGATCCGAATTATAGGCTCGTCGTGGATCGCATTAACAACAGGCGCCCACATCTTAAAGACAATTGTCAACTCGCGCATCACGGGTGCAATTGCAGCAAAAAATAAACAGGGTTAATTAGAAGAATGTCACGGATCGTCAGAAGGGTAGCGGGAGAGGAGACAGAGACCACCATACTACCTATCGCGGTTCCTGAAACTGAGCAAGTCCCCAAAAAATCACAAAACGCCAAGCAAAATCAAATTTATTAGGAGATGTTCCTTTTAGCATTGCTAACCCGTCCTCGAAGATCGTGCGCCGCATGTATGACCCAAAGACAGGTTTTAAGAACCCATCGGCATTGTACGAAGAGCTGAGAAAAGAGGACAAGAGCCTCACATTGAAAGAAGTGCAAGATGTCGCAGCGAAACAAGAATTTATGCAGATTAACAAGAAGCCCCCAGCACCGACCCAAACAGCTTTTATTCCCATCACAGCCCCGCCGTGGTGCTATCAAGCGGATCTCATATTTTATCTCTCATATGGCAATTATAATTCCGGCTACATTGCAGTCCTTACTCTCATTGAGATGACAAGCCGAAAAGCATATGCCAAGAAGTTAAAGAATAAGGAGGGCGCAAGTGTTGCCGCCGCTTTTGCGGAGATGCTCACAGATCTCCCGGCTCCGATGATTCGATTGGAGACAGATAACGGCTCAGAATTCATCGCGAAGGAGTTTCAGGAGGTCGTTAAAAGCAATGGAATAGAGCACCGCTTTAAACAGGTCGGAGATCACACTTCGCTGGGAATAATGAATCGCTTTCATTTGACCCTAAAAACGATGATAAACAATTACTGTGTCGCATATAATACTGTGCGGTTTATGGACAAGCTGGACGACTTCGTTTTCAATTACAACAACACGATTCACCGAACCATAGGAATGAAACCCGGGATGTTAAGCTTTCTGATATGGAGCGGATCCGAGCGGCTATTATTTCAAAGAAGAACACAATCGTAAAGGATATATTCAGCGACTTTAAGCCGGGTCTCCACGTCCGTGTATTATTGCCAAGATCAAAGTTTGATAAAGGAGCAACACAAAGGTATAGCAGAGAGGTCTACAAAATTGCGGGAAGGAGAGGAAACGCGATAGAGGTGCAAGATGCAGCGGGGAACGTAATGCCGAAGCTTTTTAAGCCGCACGAATTGCAAATCATTACAGAGGTCGAGGCAGTGGTCGAGCCCGCAGAAAATGCAATTAAAGCAGCCGAAATGGAAGCCGCTTCTATCCGGCAGGTTCAAAAGAAGGCATAGATGTCGCCGCAAGTGTTCCAAAAGGCGCATTATTGGAAGATCGCGCAGAAAAGACAAAGAGGGCGCTGAGAGAGCTCGCTAAATTAACGATCGCGGGAACTGAGAAGCTCTCAGAGGTAAACAGTCAGCGGTGGTATAAATCATTCAAGAATCAGAGCGCAAGCTACACAGCCCCTACTACGCGCATTCTTCGGTCTTCTCGTTCATAACAAACCCGAAATTATTTTCTCCGGTAAATATAAAAGAGATGGAGGGTGAAAAGTATTATGTTGATATTCCGTTTGATAAAAAAGACGTTGCGAAATCCCTCGGTGGAAAGTGGGATCGTGAGAATTCATGCTGGTATGTCATGAAGAAAGATCACCCCCTATGCTCTCAGTTCAAAACTCTAAGCTATGAGCAAGTGTATCAAAGAAACGTGAAGGTTTACCTCGATATTCCTTATGAATTTAAGGATCAAGCGAAGGCTGAGAAAGCCCGCTGGGATCCGTTATGAAATCCTGGTATGTCATGGGTCTCGATCACCCGCTAATGGGCAAGTTTCCGATCAAGGAGCATTAAATATATCTGTCGTTTTTTTCATTTTTTATGAAATTGGGAACCTTTGCTCGACCTGTAAGTCCCACTTTCGCACTTTCAGCCTTTCCTGTATGAGATCGTTAATGTCCTGTGCTATACCCATTGTCTTCGCTTCGGCATTTGAGCCGCATGTAAAGATATCGATCGCTAATAGCCCCTGGTCGCTATAAGAGTGAGCTGTGGCATGCGACTCATCTAATAGAAAGCCAATCGCGAAACCGGGAGGGGAATTAGAGCCATCGAAAATGCATGTGTGCTGGTGCACGATGCGCATATTGCGATCTGTGATATATTGCGATAGGTTCGCTGTGATCCACTCGGCGCATGCCTCCGGGACTCAGTAAACGGCTCGGTTATATAGTCGAGCATAACGTGGTAGCCGCGGTATCGGAATCCATTATTAATTATTTAACAAATATTTTAATGACCATATGATATCTACATGTGCGTGCTGGTCTCATCAAGACGGTCACGGCGCTATTTTCATTTTTGAATGGCGATGAGTTGGTGAAGAGATACAGGGGTTTGACGGTTTGTATGGCGGTTTTCGGCTTTTTGTTTTTTTGTTTTTTTGATTTTGTTTGTTTTTAGTTTTTGTTCGAACTCTGGGTTTTTTTGCATGTGACACCTGTTAACAGCTGTCAGTTTTTAGGTATCCCCCCTTTCTAGACCTTTCTAGTAAACCGGTAGCCCCCCTTTCTAGACCTTTCTAGTAAATCGGTATTCCCCCTTTCTAGTGGCTTGTGATTGGTCGAATACCACAACAAAAACATTAATTACTACTTTGTGGCATGCTATATGTTTTCGGAATCGCCCCGATATGATGACCCCGAATATGTCGGTGACGCCGGTATATATATGTATATGTCGCCATATGAGAAAAAAAACAAAAAAACAAAAAAATCAAAGTTGTGCGGGATCACACACACGGAGGTTCGGACATATATACGAAATATATACATGACTTAATCGTTATAGTTTTTCATGGAACTCGCATGTAGTTTGCATGTATCTTGCATAGTGGGCGGGGCGCGAGTGGTTCCAGTGCATTAAATGGAACATTTCGATTGAAGTCGCGAGTGTGTGCAGGTGGGCATTTTCGGCATGCTTGCTCATGCACAAACTTGCTTTCGTTATTTTTCATTGCTTGCGATAAATCGATTAATCGTGTTCTATCGTCGTACTTTGTCGATTATCGTACTCTATCGGTGGGGTTCACCTTGATTTCGTATTTGATCCATCCGGATTAAGGCTATCGGTGGGGGTCACCTTGATTTTTCAATTTGGGTAACTGTAAACAGTCTGGAAACGATCGGGAACATTTCGTAAAAATAAGGGTCTTACTGTCCTTACTGAGAAATCGAGAGAGGGTTTTAGGGCTTACTGAGAATGGTAAGGAATTAGAAAAATGAAGAATGAAAGGGTTTCGTGATTGGTTTCAGTAAGGAGAGGTTAGATGTTTGAAAAATGTAGTGTGGCTCAGTGCGAATTTGTGATTTTGTGACTGAGATTCGTGATGCTGTAAATGTGCTTATTGAAAATGGTCGCGCGCAATTGGTGGGGGTGACCTGCATGCGAGCCACGCCATGGAGAACCCAGACTTTGCATTTGACTACTGATGTCGATCTGAACATGACAAAAATTTGAAAATGGCCATGGCTGCTGCACATGTCGTCTGTCCCCTCATCCGCATGGCCTCAAGTGCAAAAGTCACTCCGACGTTCTTCCCAGGCGCTAGCTATATATATAGCTATAGGGTTTCAGGGCTTCCAAACAAGTCGGGGACCCGGGGGCTATATATGGTTTCCGAGAAGGGGCTAGGGGCTAGGGTTATAGGGCTATGTACGGTTTCCAAGAAGTTCAAAAAAGGCGTGGGGCGAGGGGGCCGGGCGATCGCGAGCAAGGGGAGGGCGGGGGCCGGGGGCCCGGGGGAGGGGGGGGAGGGGGCGAAGGGGAGGGGGAAGGGGTGGAAGGGGGGATCCGGAGGGACTCGGGGAGGGGGCTGCAATATTAAATTAATTTGCCGAGGCGGCTCGCCGAGGCGGGGCGCGCGGCGCTGGCGCTGCGGGCCCGAGCGGAGGCGGCGGAGGGCCAGTCGGCCGCCCTCTCCGGGCGCCTTGAGCACGCCCTGGAGGTGCGAAAATGGACTCAATTTCCGAGGGTGTAACGTTAACGGATATCGATATTTTGCGGGCAGGTCGGCGAGGCGAGGCTGGGCGGGATGACGGCGGGCGAGCTGCTCGGCCTCTCGCGGCGCCTGCAGCAGGCCTCGGAGCACGTGGCGGAGCGCTTCGCCCGCGCCGCCGCCCGCGAGGCCGCCGGCGCCGCGGCGCGCCCGCCCCCGCCCCCGGCGACCTTCGACTGCGGGGTCTGCCTGGAGGCGCGGCCGCTGGCGGCGCGGCGGGCGGTCGTGCCCTGCGTGCACGTGCACGTCTTCTGCCTCTCCTGCCTCACTTCTGTCCGCTCGCGGGGTGACCCCTGCCCCACCTGCCGCGGCGAGATCCGCGACGTCAGCCCCGTCCATGACGGCCTCTGACGAGCTTTAGCTGGGACCTCGAGCTCGCTTTGGCGCCGGCGACCTCTTCATCGTCTTCTGGATCTTGCGTTAACGTTAGTGCGGCCGCTATGAAATTTGCACTCGATCGCGATCTCATGATCACGATCGTGCACGCTTCAAAAAATTCGCAACGTTCACTAAATTCCAATTCTGCGAAATTCGAAGGACGCGCGAAGGGGCTCGCGCTCTCCCACCTGCATGCCGTGGCAAGCAGCTGCAATTTGCGGCGCCCCACCGTAGTCTCTCAAACAAATCCGACCAGTAGATAATTGCGATCTTCAAATAGTATGTAAGCGCTGTACGAAATAACTGTTCATTAAGCTTAAGCAAGCGGAGAAGAATGCGTGAGAATCGCAGGGATGGTTAAAGGTCGAGACTGTATATATCTATGAGGTACTTTAGCTATATAACTATAGCTATTATATAGCTACCGTGTCATTCATAACAATGATCGACACTGCACGATGTGGAAAAGAGAGCCCGGCCCGTTCGGATCTAGAAGCGGCGGAATCAAGCCTGCTCAAGTTGATACTATGCGGAACTGAAATGTAGCTATAGTCTCAGTTTTGCGTCACTAGTTATATGCATTAGACTAGCTATAGTAGAACTATATAGGAAAGAACAGCGCCTGTACTATTCCCGCGCCACCGCCGGTGCGCAAAGGATTAGAAAGCAGCAAACAGGAAATTAAAATAGATGTTCAGGTATATATATAACTGTGGTCGATAGCACTAGTTGTATAGTAGTAGCAGTAGTAGAATAAGCGCTAATTATAAGCTATCGGGCGCCCGAGCCCCGGGTTGGGGGCGGAGCCAACCAGCCGGCCAGCCAGCCAGCCGGCCAGCCGGCTCGCTCGCCCGGCCGGCCGGCCGGCTAGGGCTGGAGCTCGAAGGGGGCCGGCTCGGGGAAGAAGGCGGCGAACCAGGCGCGGAGGGGCGCCTCCAGCGCCCGCGCCTTGTCCGGCGCCAGGTCGTCGTTCACGCAGAAGAAGGCCGGGCGCGTCGCCACGATCGGGAAGAGCTTCGTCACCAGCTGCGCTTGATTATGTGAGCTTAAGCAAGTAAGCTTTAGCTTAATTAATATAAGATAGAGTAAGCTTAGTTATGTCATCAGCTGCGCAGTTATGTAAGCTTAAGCCCTCCTGTTCTGCTCTAGGAAGAGGGCGGGTCGGAAGGGTCGGAAGGAAGGAAGAAAGGGAGGGAGGGAGGGAGGACCGTGGTGGGGAGGATGGTCTTGAGGGTGATGAAGAAGGTGTGGAAGCGGTCCGCCTCGAGCTTGGGGAGCTGGGCCCCCGGCGGCGTCGGCGGCACCCCGCCCGGCGGCACGTACGGCGGCGCCGCCGGCCACTCGCGCTCCGGGGTCGTCTTGTAGCGCGCGAGCAGCGGCCAGCGCGCCTCGGCGGCCGGCGTGCGCAGGAGCTCGCCGTAGAGCGCCGCCGCCGCGTGCGCCGCCGAGCGGGGCGCCAGAGCCAGCGCGTCCTCCAGCTGGGTACACGTACGTTCGGCTGGGGTACGGGAGCGGGGGCGGGGGGAAGAAGCGGCGCACGGGGACGGAGGGCTCGGGCCCGGAGCGGGGCCACTGGTCCTCGCGGGCCCACGGCGCCCCCTGGAACCGCCGGAAGAGCGGCCGCCTGCCCCGCCGCTCCACCTAACAGACAGCAGCAACGGCTCAGGGAGCGGGCGGGGAGGGAGGGAGAAGGGAGAAGGGGCGCACCTCGCCCCGGAGGTCGGCCGCGTATCGGAGGAGGGCCGCGAGGGCCTCGGTCGCCGCCTTCTGTTTCTCCTTGTCCCCGGCGCCGGCCCCGGCGCCGACCCCGCCGGCCGCCGCCGGGAGGAGGGCCCTCAGATGGCCGGGAAGCGCCTCCAGCTCGCCCCTGTCCAGCGCCCCGTCCCCGTCCCGGTCCCTGGGGTACAGGGTTCATCGGGAGGGGGCGGGGGAGGAGCGCGGGAGGGAGGGGTACGGGGCACCAGAGGTCGGCGGCGACGGCGCGCAGGGACTCCTCCGCGTACCGCTCGACGAGGAGGTGCGGCGCCAGGAAGAACACGTGCGCGTCCTGCGGAAGGAAGGGGGGGGGAGTACGCGCGTTGGAAGGGGGGAGGGGAGGGGAGGCGAGGGGGTACGGGAAAAGGACCTCCTTGGAGCGGAAGCGGCGGCGGGCCTGGGCGCGGAGGGCGTCGGGCCACGTCTCCGCGACCTGTCCGGGGGCGAGGCGGGGGAAGTGAGGGCGGGCCGGAGGAAGTTAGCCGCAGAGCGGGGCGGGGGCGGGGGCGGGGGCGGGGGCGGGGGCGGGGGCGGAGCGGGGGCGGGGGCGGGGCGGCGCACCTCCCTCAGGACGGCGACCTCGTGGAGGCGCGGCATGTGCGAGACGTACCCCCGCTGCGCCTTCCCGAAACGCTCGTCTGCGATGCCGCGTCGGGGGTACGCGAAAGGTGGAGGGCGTTTGAGGGGGAAGGGGTCACCGAGGAGGCGGTTGCTGTTGATGAGGGCGTCCCACTCGGCCTGGAGGCGGCGGCCGGTGCCTCCTCCCGCCCCGGCCCCCGCCCCGGCTTCGAGCTCGGCCCGCTTGACGCGCCACAGCGCCGAGTCCACGGGGGCCTGCACGCGCCGCTCAGGAAAGGAAGGAAGGAAGGGAAGGGGCGTTCTGGGCTCCGGCGCACGCGGGAGGCGGGGTCGGTCTCCTTGGCGCCGACGGGCAGGTGGGACTCGAGGAGGAGGCGGAAGCCGCGGCGCGGGGACCAGAGCTCCGCCAGCGCCAGCGGCCGCCCGACGAACATGTCGTCGTTGAAGAACAGCGCGCGCTGCGAACGAAGAAGTAAGGAGAGGCGGGGGGGGGGAGAAGACGGGGGGTAGGGGCGCCTTGGAGATCCCGGGGATGCGGTGCAGCTGCGCCTCGATGGCGAAGGAATTGAAGACGGGCAGCGCGTCCCCCTGAAGCGGGGGCGGGGCTCGAAATTCCAAGCGGGGATGAAGGGGGCGGGGGGGGGGGGGGGGAACGAAAGAAAGGGGGTACCTCCTCGAAGAGGGTGCGGTGGTCGACGACGACGACGCGGCGGCGGCGCCCGTCGCGCCCGACGAACTCGACGGCGTCCGACCCGTCCTGCGCCGTGCTCGGCGCCAGCCACGCCGGCCGCTGGCCGTCCGTCACGATGTACACGTTCCTGCGCGGCGGGGTACGCGATCACGCGGAGCTGGGGGGGGGGTACGCGGGGGGGGGGTACGCGTACGCACCCCGTCCAGTTCGTGTACTGAAAGACGCTCCGTAGGCTGAACTTGAGCTCGTCGCGCTCGACGAACCTGTACCCCGTTACGTCGGGAACGGCGGGCGCCCTGGACGTCGACGGCGGGGCGCCCACCTGTTGGCGCCGTTGTCGCTGGTCTCGGCGGGCTTGCCGATCACGGGCTTGCCGTTCGCGGGCTTGCTGCTGCTCGCGACCGGGATTTCCGATGTGTGCGCCTCGCGCCGCCGCGCCCACGCCGGGTCGCTCCCGTTCACCCTGCGGCCGCGCGCGGCCGAGGCGTCTCGCCGCGTCGCCGAGGGCGCGGGCGGGCGGGCGAGCGGGCGGGCGCACCACGTGTACACGACGTCGACGAGGTCGTCCGAGGCATCCGAGGCGCCGGCCGCCGCCCCCGCCGCCGCCCCCGCCGCGCGCTCCTCCCGCTCGGCCGCCGAGAAGCGCGTCAGCTCCGCCCGCACCGCGCGCAGCACCTGCGCCGCAACGCGCGGGCGCCGGTCGGCGGGAGCGGGAACGGGAGCTGGGGCGGGGGCGAGGGCGGCAGGTATAGAAGGCCTAAGGGCGGCGGGGGAGGGGGTGGAGAAGGGGGGAGCGGCCATACCCGCTCAGAGGATGCGAGCTTGGCCATGAGGCGCTCCGCGGAGACGTCCGCCGCGGCGCCGCCCGCGCTCAGCTCGAGCCCCGCCACGGCCCGCAGCAGCGGCTCGACCCCGGCCGGCGGCGGCCAGAGCGGCTCGTCCGCCGCCGCCGCTTTGTCGGGGGCCTCCCCTGCAGCGAGCGAGCAAGAGTGAGGTGGGGAGGCGGGGGAGGGCGCGGACGCCGCTGACCGGTACCCGCGGTGGTGGTGTTGGCGCCCGCGGCGGCCGCGGGGACCGCTGCCGGCCTCCGGCGGGACGCAAGGACGGCGTAGCCGCGGTCCAGGGTTTTCAAGAGCTTCTCCGACTCGAGGGTCTCGACTGCGGACGTCGACGGCCCCCTCTCGCCGAGGCCCGTACTGCACTGCAGCTGCCTGTTCGCGCGAAGCGAGAAGCCAGTGATTGTGATCATGCAAGACACAAGCGCAAACGTGAACTGCGCGGCGAAGATCAGGCCTAGGAGGCTTCAGGGACAAGAAGGGACAGGCGCCGGCGGGGCCGGGACGAACCAAAAGTTTGAACGCGCGCTCTGCGGGACCGGAGCTCGAGCCTCCTTTCGCGTGGGAGCCGTACGGGTTTGGGGAGCGATGGCTCTGCGTATGGCTTCCTGGTCTGAGAGTTGACCGCGCGCCACGTCCATACCGCGCGGCCGCGGGTCGCTGCAGGAGCAAAGCGCCGATGGCGCTGGCGACGATGGAGACTCCTAGCGCAAAAGCAGAGGCTCCCTCGCGCAGCGCCGAAGCGAAGTCGCTGGCGGTGACCACAGAAGTCGGCAGGTCTGACACGACGGCAACCCTCCCGCACTCCGGGTCGGAATCCTCCCTGCCGTTTTCGTGGCCCATCGCGGCTGCAGCTGATGCTCCGCTATTCCATCAGTCTGTGCCAGCTATTCTATTAAGCTTGCAGCAGGCCTATAGGCCTAGGTGTTGCGCGCCTCGACTTCGATCGGAGCTCCTGCTGGCTAGCTATCTCCTGCGCATACTGCTGCTCCTCGCGCTGCTGCTGCTGCTGCTGCTGCTGATGGTGCTGCTGCTGCTGCTGCTGCTGCTGCGTGCGCCGTGCGCTGCTCGAGCTCCCGCCGCCTCCCAGACGTCCGCGCGCGCGCGGATGCACATGTACAGATCGATCGGAATTACGGCCGGCGACGCGAACGTCGCGAAGGCACGCAATCGTGGTAAGTCGACGTCTTCCATTGCATACAATTACTATTGATCGGTTTCGGAGCTTGCAATATTGTGAACCTCTGACGCTCATATATGTTTACATTTTTTTTCACAAAGCCCATATCAAGGGCGGTGGCGATTGTATTTGTTCAGTAACATCATCGTACGCACTACCGGTTCGGAATAGGCCGAACTCTGGGTCAGAGCATAACCTGAGGCCGGAACACAGGGATAGGCGCCTCGACGCTACAGCTGAGCGTTTCTCTTGTGGGGGGAGGCGTGGGAGGGGGTCGTAGGTGTGAGTGTAGACGTACAGTTGGGAGTCGTGGCGCCATGGGGGCCAAGCTTATCAGTCAGGGGAGAGCGGGGCGGGGAGGGAGGGGGGGAGGGGAGCGGCGCGGGCTAGGGTAGCGGGCGCGCCCCCGATTTTTATTGCGTGTGGGGCGCGGGTGGGTGTGGGCCGGGTAGGGGCTTTATCGGGTATGCCGCGGCCGCGGGGACGGGCGGTGGCGGGCGGGGTGGCACCCTAGGAGGGTCAGGGGACAGAGGGGCGTGGCGGGGGCGCAGGCCGTGGAGCTAGTCTGTCGCAAGCGTCCGGGCCGGAGAGATGCTTAGGGAGTGGGGCGAACCCGTAGGCGGGCAAGGCTTAATGCGAGGGCGGGTAGGGGGTGTCATTGCTTCATGGAGCTATCTAACTCAGAGAGGAGGGCGGCGGGCTTGTCACAAGGCCCTTTCTTCGGCAGTCATGCTACCGCAAATTGTAGAGAGAGGAAAGAGAAAGAAATCGGGGGCCGAAAGGGTAAAAGTGCCGAGAGAGGAAATTTCTACGCTGCCGCGTTGTCGGCGGCGGCCGCCCGGCGGCCGGCCAGGAGGGCCTCGATGGCGGCGGGGCCCCCGAGGGCCCAGGTGAGCTCGGCGAGCACGCGCTGGGCCGCCTGGTAGTTGGTAAGCGAGATGGTGGCCGGCCCAGGGCCGGGGCGGGGCCGGGCCCGGGGCGGCGCGGGGCGGCGGCCGGTGCCGGGGCGGCGGCGGCGGCGACGGCGGCGGCAGCGGCGGCGGCGGCAGCAGCGGCAGCGGTGGCGGCGTTGGCGGCAGCAGCGGGGGCGGCCGCGGCGGCCGCGGCGGCGGGGGCGGGGGCGGCGGCACCGCCCTCGCGCTTCTTGACGGCGTCGGGGCCGAAGCGCTCGATCGCGCGCTTGTGGGACTGGGCGGCGATGTCCGCCGCGAGCTGGGCGGCCTCCTCGGGGGTCTTGTCCTCGTTAAGGGCGCTGAGGCGGTTGAGCCGGCGCGCCCCCGTCGAGTGGCCGGGGCGGTAGGACGCGCGGCCACCCCGTCGGGGTAGTTGATGCGGTGCTCCCGGGATCGAGATCTTCTTGCTGTTCTTGGTGGCCTCGAGGGCCACCGAGTCGGGGCCGCCCCCTATAGCTATATATATGCAAATGATCATGAGCTCAAGGGCCTATATAGCTAGCTATGCGCTTGTACGCATGCAGTATATATATACCGTACGCGGACCCTGTCCTGGTTCTCTTGTTAAACGTTTAGACTCTGAGAGATTTGCATGCAAGTTCGAGCTCGAGCGAGGGTGCCCAGCTCCCTCGTGCAGTTAAAATCTTTCGAATCGCTCCACTAGGGGGCCAAGCTTTTAAGGGCCTCCTAAAGCAGACGGGGGCCGACTTATTCGTGTGTATATCGATATCGCAGGCGCCCCTCAAGCTCGCCGACCGTATAGGAGGCTTGCATCGCGGGGGGTGTGCAGGGACCGGTCGCCTCGTGGGGGAGGGCCGGCGGGCATGAGGGGCGGGCGGCGCGGGGCCTGGCAGCGACCGCCGGGGACGCACTGCCCGCCGCTGGGAAGTCTTCGACGGAGCCCGGGGATTCCGGGTCCGATAGTGGGCGAGCGCCATCAGGCTCGGACCCCACGAGGGCGGGTCCCGGCGAGGCCGGGCCCTGAGGCAGGCGAGCGCCGTCTGGCTCAGACCCGCGGTGGTAGCTGGGCGAGCGTTTGAGTGCTCATGCGCCCGGGTAGACGTAGGGGACGTCGGCTTGCATGCCGGCGCCAGCGGCGCCAGGGGAACGATTTGCATAGGCGCCAGCGGCGCCAGCAGAGGCGGCATCACAGCTCGGGGCTCTGTCCACTGCCGCGTCTTGGGCGCTTGCTCCGCGTCCCGCCAGAGGCCTGCGAGCGTCGCGCACGCGTCACGGAGAGCCAAGTGAGCGGGGGGGACGCGGCCCCGTGGTTCTTGAGTGTCGTGCTGGCGCGGGCGGCCCCGCGCACGGGCCGCCGGCGCCGGCGTGCTCTGTGGCCGTACGGGTCCGGCGTCAGAGTTCATAGAGGAGGGGCGCGGGCGGAGGGCGTGAGCGACGGGCGCGGGAGGGTCCCGCATGATCGGCGGCAGCGGAGCCGGGTGCGTTGGCGGAGCCACGCGTCCGACTGCGCGGAGTCGAGTCGAGTTGTGCGTCGTGCGCTGTGGGCGTGGGCTCAGGCGAGCCGCGCATGCGCGGTGGCATGCGTTGGCGGGAAGGCGGGCGGAGCGAGGACGGGAGCTTAAACGGGCGTATGTTGGCTCTAGATGTTGTGGGCGTCTCTCGGCGCGCTCGGAGTGGCAGGAGAAGGCGGCGGGGACCGGCCCGTTTAAACACGTTACCGCGGGAGCTGGCGCGAGTCGCGGCGCCAACAGGGGCGCAGCTGCTCTTCGAGATGTCTGTGGTGTCGCTGCGGCTGTCGTTGCCCGCCCGGCGGACCTACTTTGCGCGTTCGGGCCGTGCTGGTCGTTGGGCGTCGGCGCCGCGAGTTTTGGGACCGGCCACGTGCAGTGCTAGCAGGCACCCTCGTTGGGGAAGCCCCACTGCGCCGGCTTACTCGCTCGCGGGCCTTCGCGCAATTTTCCGGGGTACCGGAATCCTCCATATATGTTTACATATACACAGTATCAAGGATTGATGAACTTGGGAACTCCCAATCGATCGATGCCTCCCGCCGCGGGCTCCCGCGGCCGCCGCCTCCCGGCCCGAGTCCCGGGCCCCGGCCCCCGGCCCGGGCCCCTGCCATCAGCAGCCTAGGCCTGGCATCGAGGCTGCCATCAGCTCCCATATGCATCAGCTGCAGCTGCATGCGCGCAGGGCTTCCTATCAGCTGCAGCATGCAGGCCCTGAGGGCTTCGAGGGTGACATGCAGGGCCGGCGCCCTGGGCCCCGGGGGCCTGAGCTCGTCGCGTGGCTCTGCGCATGCGGGGGAGGGAGCCTCAGGGAGGCAGGGAGGCAGGATCCGGAGGCAGGCCTAGAGGCCCGGGGGTGTGTGATCAATGGGGGTTTCAATTGCAATCTCACGCGCGAAAGTACCAACTATCATAGTATTAATATAATTAAGTGAGTCGAAACAAGTCGACTCAAGAACTTCGGAAGTCATTTCATAGAAATGCTGCAGCCTGTCTTAAATGCACAGCCGAGGGAAAGGCGGGCCGGGGGGCTTGGGAGCCGGTCCCTCACAGAGTCAGGGGGTAGAGGCCGGCTTGCCGGCTTGCGCGACGGCCGCCGGCAGCTGCGTGCGGAGGAGCCGGGCGGCCGCCGACGTGTCCGCCAGAGCCGACTTCCGGTAGTTCATCTGATTGGGAAGGGGCGGGGGGGGGGGGGGGGGGGGGGGGTCGGAAACAAAAGCGCGAGGGGGTCGGGGTACAGGCGAGCGCACGACGGGGAAGTCCGCGGGGTCGAATCCCATTGGGTTGTCGAGCTCGACGTAGAGGAGGAGGATACCCTCGAATATGAGCACGTTGAAGGAAATGATCAGGTACCCTGCCGCGCCGTCAGGGGGGAAGGATCGGAGGGGGGTAGGGCCCGCGAACCGAGGACGATGCGCTCGGCCTGCATGTTGAGGAAGCCTACCCCGATGACGCTCGCCCCGTACAGCGTAATGAAGACCTGCGGGGGGTACAGTTCGCCCCCGAGACCCGCGTCGGACGCAGGATTGGGGGGAGGAGGCGGCGGGGGGTACGCACGAGGTGGAACTTGGTCATGACGGAGAGGAGGTGGGCGTACGCGTACGGGATGGGCGTCGACATGATCCCCAGCGCCTCGCCAGCTGCGGGGCCAAGGACGTTTCCGGGGGGTACAGGATTCACAATTTGGGGGGGGGGGAGGGGCAAAGCGGACCGGCGTACTGGGCATCGACGAGGTCGCGCTGGAAGCCGAAGCACATGTTGGGCGGGGCGGCCTGGAAGCGTGTCTGCTTGAAGAGCTCCCGCAGGATGCACATCGCCCACCCGAAGCAGATCTGCCACTTGTTGTTCACCGGCTTCTGCGGGGGGTGCTCAGAGGGGGGGGGGAGGGGGGGAGGTGGAAGGGAGGTGGAGGGGAGGGGGGTACCAGCAGGGCCAGCTCCTCCTCGGTCATGAGCCCCTCCCGCACCAAATCGTCGTACCTCTTCGGGTCCGGCAGCGGCTCGTCCGTGATCGCCGCTGGGGGGTACGCGGTGAGCAGGGGGAAGGGGGAAAGAGGAGGCGCGGGGGCGGGGGGTACGGGCGCACAGCGGGGCGGGTCCTGCTTCCCCATGAGCCGCGCCTGCTTGTGGAACAGCGCCAGGGCCAGGTGCATGTAACTGCCACCGGGGGGGGGGGGGGAGTGTTCGCTCGCCGGGGCAGAGGGGGGTACACGGCGAAGGGCTGGGGTACCGGATGATGTCGTTGACCATCGTGAGGCCCTCCTCGGAGCTCGTGTCGACGATGGCGTACAGCTGCGACGCCATCCGATTCGTCCTTCCGAACATTTGCTGCGGGGGTACGCGATTCGATTCTCGCCCGGGGGAGGAAGGGGGAAAGGGCGGGGGCAGGTCGAGGGGGGTACGCGGCGCGCCTGGAGAAGGTTGCGGAGCTGCCAGTACCTCGAGAAGATGAGCGAGGTGAAGAGCGAGAGGAGGAAAGCGGCCAGGGAGGCTAGCGTCAGCGCCTGCGAGTTCTCCTGCGGGGCGGGGGTACCGCATCGGGCCGGGACTGCGGTGCTACACAAAAGAACGGACCAGGGGCACGCAGATGGTCCAGCCGTCGAAGTTCCGGGGCCCCGGGCGCGTGTCCGAGCGCGCCGGCTCGCAGCTGGGCGGGGCGGGGAGGCGGGGGTGAGCCGCGCGGAAGAGAGACGGCGCGGGGCCTCTGAACGAGAAAGCGGGCGGGCTCGTAGGAGGAGGCACCGGTAGTACCCGAAGACAGTGGCGACGCCGCAGAGGAAGAGCGCCTCGAGGACGAGGCGCCACGTCACGACCGTCGCCGTCCGCATCTGAGCGGAGCAGCTCGGCTCAGCTGAGCGGGCCAGAGCGGAGCGTAGCGGGGGCGGGCGGGCCTGCAGGAAGGCCCAGTTGAAGAGGGACGAGGCGTCGTAGCGCACGATGTTGCGCTGCGTGTGCAGGTCCCACCTGCGCGGCGCCGCGCGGCGCAGCGCGGCGCGGGTTAGCTGGGAGGCTGCGGCGGGGCGATCTCGGGGGGAGCGCGCGGGCGCGTGCATGCGCACCCGATGTGCGGGGCGCCGGGGCGCTTCTTGGCCATGGTGGCGTCGGCGCGCGCCGGGTTCGTGAGCTCGTGGCGGATCGACCTCTTCGCGCCCCGCAGGCGCATGCTCATCTCGCTCCAGCCGCCGCGCGCAGGAGCCGGTGTCCTCCCGAAGACCCGGACCGCGTGCTTCGCCGGCGGGGCCGCGGACGACGCCGTCGTCGCGCCCATGTCGATCACAGCCGCCGTCGCCTCGGCCTCCGCCTCCCGCGTGTGCCGCGCCGCCTCCGCCTCGACCGCATCCCACGCGCACGACGACTTCTGCGGGCGGGATCAGCGACTTGGCGAGTCCCTCTACACAGCTTTCGCTCCGGGCGCACGGTCGAGCGGACGACAACCTTGTGCGCAGGCCGGGCGGCCGGCCTGCTTTCCACTAGCTCTTGCGCGTTCTCCAAATCCACGCTCTCCATTGCGTCGCCCCCCTTGAGGTTGATAGGCGTTACAGCCGCCGCCATCGCACGCCGCTGGAGACTCGGGCGCTAGCGCGCACTCAGGGCTGGGCTGCCGCGGCGCAGCTAGCTATGGCCGCCCTAATGCTGACACAAGGTCCAGATACCTAAAAGCAGCCCACCGAGTCGCGGGCCTCGCGGCGATTGCGAGCGGGGGTGGCGCGACCGCTGGCGATATCGATGGAGCGGCGCAGCGGTACAGCTATTAGCCGGCTAGGGAGCTGCTTCCCTGCTTCGCGCTCGGGTGTTGCGCGCTTTGCTGGTATGATTTCAGCGCACCCCAAGTTGCTCACTGCATGCAGGCCGCAGCTGCGGCAGGCTTCGCAATGCAGACTACCCGTACCCCCCTTCGCGAGTGGCCTTTCGTCTTTCATCTTCGAGCGAAGCGATCGATGGCGGGCCATTGGCGGCCCAATCATGGATATGGATATATAAGGCTCTGCAATGCGGCAGCGCCGGGCAGGCCGGGGGCCGGCCCCGCCGGGGCAGCCTGCATGATGGCTGCATCTGAGTCATCAGGCTGAATGCGCTGCGATGGTGCGCATTGCATGCGCAGCAAAGACGAGCACGACGGCGCCTGGCGCAGGGCTACTGCATGGGGCACTGGGGCTGCTGCCCGCCGTGCCCCGGCGGCCGCGGCGCCGGGACCAGCATCTTGGGGTCTGTAACAACCTGCGGGCGCTCGAGCCTCAGCCCAAGTATCGCTTAAGGATAGGCTAGGCTAGGCTTGGCTTGGCTAGCCACCCCCCACTCTCCTACTCCTCGTGACCTGACCTGGAGGCGCTGGTCGATGATCTGGATGAGGTCCGTACCCGGCCCGTCGCAGATTGTGAAGATCTCCTTCGCTTTCCTGTACCCCCGGGGGACTTCAGGGGCAGGGCGGGCGACGCGGGGAGCCGCCGCACCGCAGGTGGTCGGCGGAGCGCTCGAAGAGGCGCCGGCGCAGCGCGACGGGCGCCTGCCGCGACCGTGAGGCGGGGGGAAGGGGGAAGTCCGAGGGGGGTACGCGCACGGTGGTGCCCTTCTGGTGGTAGCGGTCGGCGAGGGCCATGAGGAACTGGCCCCGCTCGGGGTGGAACGGCGGCAGGCACGCTTCCGCGTTCGCCAGCACCTGCCGAGGCTCGGCGTCAGCGCCAAGGAGAGGCTCGGGTTCAGGATACTAGTTATAGGAGCCTAAGAAGAAGAAGAGCTAGACGTGGCGCTCCGGCGCCTGTTCTACTGCACCGGGACGGGCGTCGGGAGCGGCGGGGACGGGGCCTCACCTCGCGGCCGTGGACGATGGCCTGGTCGGTCTCGTTGACGCGCATGTAGCACTGCAGGAGCAGCATGTTGCAGTGCAGCAGCAGCGAGTGGTTCTTGTGCAGCTTCTCCTTGTGCTCCGACATCACCTGAGGCCGCCCGGCGCTCGTTTGTTTGTTTGGTTCCGTGCGGTGCGGTCTTGCAGGCGCGGGGGCGGCACCTTCTCGATGGCGGCGGCGGCCTTGGCGAAGTCTGGCTGGGGCGGCTGCACACCGGGCGGCGCGCTCGGCTGCAGGCGGGGCGGGGCGGGGCTCAGGGACGGAGGCGGAGGCGGGGGCGGAAGGGACCGGGCGCGCCGACATGAGTTCGCGGGCGCGGCCGGCGGCCTCAGAAACGGCCCGGACGAGCCGCCCGACCTCGGCGTCGGGGCGCTTCGCCTTGCACTTGGTGCAGCGCCAGTGCAGCACGTTCACCGGGCCCGGCACGCCCGGCGGCAGCCCGTCGTGCGAGTGGGCATCCCCCTGCGGTGCGGTACGGTTAGAGGGAGAAGAAGAAGAGAAGTGCGTGGGAGGGGTACGGCAGCGCACGTGGTCGTGGCCGCAGCAGCCGTCCCCGTGCACGTGGCCCTCCCCCCCCTCCTTCTTCTCCCCCCCCTCCTTCTTCTTCTCCTCGGTCCCCGCCTCCTTCTCGCCGGCCTTGCCCGCATCCGCAGCAGCCTTTGCCGGGGCGTCCTCGTGCAAGCCCTGCGGGGAAAGGGCCCTCGGCGGGGGGGTACGCAGGGCGGGGCGGGGCGGGGTAGACGGGCCTCGATGATGGGGACGAGGTACCCCCCGCACTTTTGGGAGAAGCACTTGACGCCGTTGAGGTACCGGCCCTGCTCGTCCGGCGACAGGCACCGCGGGCACCTGCGGGCCCCCGGCCGGACCGTGAGCGGAGGCGGGGAGGGGGGGTACAGGGGGCCCGGCTGCGCGCGCCTGCAGCAGAAGAACTTCGCCGCGCGGAGGTTCGCGTGCCGCTCGGGGGTAGAGCGCCACTGCTCCGCGTACGAGACCTGGGGGAGGTTCGGCTCAGACAGGGCAGGGGCGGGTGGCGGGGGGTACGGGGCGTGCGCGCCGTGAGCTCGGAGCCGGCGGGGACGTCGGTGAGGCAGTGGACGGAGACGCGGCCGCGGCGGCTGGAGAAGCCGCAGTTCGGCACGCAGGAGTGCCCGAAGAGGGCTGCCTTGCAGTAGATTCCGGTACCCAGGTTGCGGTCCAGGGGCCCGTCCCCCGTGGCGAACGCGTTCACAACGATGCGCCCGATCCAGCTGCGGCGCGGCCCGAGCCTAAGAGAAGAGGACGGCCGGGCCGGGAGGGGCGGGGCGGGGCGGAAGGGGCGGGCCGACCCGACGACAAGGTCCCGGGTGATTGACTCGGGCTCGCCCTCCTTGCCCCGGATCGACTCGGGAAGATGCGCCAGAAGCCGCTCCGCCGCCGCCGCGAACACTAGGGAAGGTGGGCGGAGGAGGGAGGGAGGGGAGGGAGGGGGAGGGGTACGCTCGCGCACTGGCGGCGTGCTGCGGGGGGAACTTGTCCAAGTGGGACTCCAGGCCCATGAACTCCGCGTACTTGCCCTTGGGCATCTTTCCCTTGCCCTCCAGGTGCCTGCCGCCGCCCCCGGCCCGTCAGTCAGCAGCGGGGCACCGCACCTCCTGCTCCCTCCCGCCCCCGCCCCCTCCCCCCTCACTTGGAGATGGCGATGCGGAAGCAGGTCCAAAGGAGGAAGGGATCGATGCGGAGTTCCATGGCCGAGTGCAGAACGTTCCGCAGGACATCGCCTGCCGCGCCGCGTCGGCGGGGCGGGCGGGCGGGCGGCGCGGGACGGGAGGGAGCGGGGGATGGGAGGCGCGGGGCCGGGGCCGGCGCGCACACTCGATGGAGTGCAGCGCTTCGTTCTTCTTCGCGCACTCGGGCGAGCAGTACGGCAGGTCGCACTTCTTGCACCGGTGCGGCGCCGGCTTCCCCTCCTCGCGATCCACCTGCCCCCCCCCCGCCCGCCCCGGGTCACGCGCCCGACCCACTTAGCTACGCGCCGGCCGCCGCCCCCCGGTGCCGCTCGCGCGCCCAGCCGACAGATAGGATGCTATTTGACCACGAGCCGGCCGCCCTCGCGCTCAACGCGGGGCTCCATTCGAAAGAAAGCCCCGGTCGATCCCGCGACTGGCGCACCTCGGAGGTGCAGCACAGGCAGACCATCAGAATCCGCGGGACGTTGGGGTGCGTCACGAAGTGGTCACTGCGCGCCGTGAGGGAGGCGCGTGAGAATGGCGGGGCAGCTCCGGTCACCGCGCGCGCGAAGTGCCCCGCGAGGCAGAGGCGGCGCGCGCTGGGTGCATGTGCCATTCTAGGTGGGACGCAGGCGCTCGCGCACTCTACGAGAACGACCTCGCCGGGCTTCACGTCGCGGGTCGGGACGATGAACCGGCCCTTCTCGGCAGACTCGCGGATCTCCAGGAGAGCTCCGATCTTCCCGATCACCTTCGAGGGCGCTGCCGGTGCTGCCGGTGCTGCGGGCGCGGCCGCCGGCGCGACGGGAGCGTCCGACGCGGCCGGAGCCGACTCGCTCGTCTGGGGCTCCGCCTGCGCCTTCGCGCCTGCACCGCCACCTCCCTTCTTCTTTCCCATTTCGAAGCTGGGCGTTGTGTCGGTTCGCGAGTGTACCCCTGTCGAAGATCACTTCCTCCGCACGCTCCAGACTCGCGCGTCACTGCCACCGCAAGGAAGGAAGAAGCGCCCCGGACGGGATGCGACCCAGCCTGGGCCGCCGCGGAGGAGCCCGCGTGAAGTTTCTCAGCGCTCCAGCGTAGCGCGTAAGCAGCGCTCGACCGTAGCGCGTAGGCGCGTAGGCAGCGCTCGTCATGTACGGGAGACGCGCGAGCCTTCCTGGCGCGCTCTCGGTGCAGGGCGCCTCCGGTGCGGCGAGGCCAGCAGCGCTAGCGCTACCAGGCGGCGGTTTGCCGGCCGTGCCGCCAGCTGGACGTCCCGTGAGCTTCACGGGAGGCGCCGCTGGACCGCCCGGGCACGCTCTCCCGCACGTCCACTCGGGAGCGCAGCCCGCGCAGCGCTCCACGGGCCAGAATCCCTCGCATGCGGTCCCCGTCGCTTCCGCGGCGCACGGACCCGCAATCGGAGCGGGCGTCCCGCAGGCGGCGCCGCGGGCCCTTCCCGCCGCCATCGCCCGGCTGCAGCCGGGCCCGGCGCCGCCCGGGCCGTCGCCCGTCGGCGGCGTGGCCCGCAGGCGGAGCGTTGAGGGACCACTCCCGCCCCTCGGCTCCGTGGGCGGCGGCAGCGGTCCCGTTCCGAGTCCCGCCCCGCCCCTCGCCGCGCCGGCTCCCGCGCCCCGCGCCCCAGCACCCACCCCCGCGTACGTCAAAACCGAACCCGGACCCCCGGCACCCCCCGGGACCTCCCTCCGTCCCAACCAGCCAGGAATCCGACAGCCCGTACCCCAGCCCCAGCAGCAGTCCTCGCAGGCGCCGCACCCCCTCTCCCAACAGTCTTCTTCGGCCGCCGCCCCCGCCCGCCCCCACCCGCCGGCCAAGCTTTCCCCGCCCCCCGCCGCCTCCTCTCCGGGGCCCGTACCCCCTCCTAAGCCCGCCTCCCCCGGGCCGGGGGACCTGGAGCACGCGGACGGGGGGGTGGAGTCCTTCGACGCCGGGTACGCCGACTCACGCACCGTCCGCGCCTTCCTCAGCTCCACCTTCCGGTCCGTACCCCCTTCATTTCCCTACCCCCCCCCCTTCCCTACCCTCCCTTCACTTCGACCCCTCCAGGGACATGGCCCCCGAGCGGGACGCCATCTTCAAGGTACCCCCCTCTTTTCCTCCCATCCTTTCTCCCCCCGACGCCCTCCGCTTGCAGAGTGCCGTACCCCGCATTCGGCGCGCCCTTGCGGACCGCGGCCTTTTCTTCGTCGCCGTCGATCTCCGCTGGGGTACGCCCCCTCCAGGGGGTACAGGACGCGCCGCCGTCGGCCCGCGATCGAGACCCGAACGCGCGCAGGGATCACCGAGGAGGCTGCCAAGGGCGGGGAGGCGCGCCCGGGCCCCGCCCGCCCCGCGCGTGCCGCCCCCCGCCCCTGACGCTGTACCCTCCAGGTCGTGCGGCTGTGCCTTCGCGAGGTCTTGCGCTCGCGCTACTTTATCGGATTGTGCGCGTACCCCCATATGGATCCTTCCCCCCTCACCGCGCCCTCGGCAGCCTCAAGAAGCGCTACGGATGGCTCGCGCACACCCCCGTGCCCCCGACTCCGCCCCCCCTCCCTGACCCACCTTCCTGTACCCCCGCAGGCACCAGGACCCGAGCGCGCCCCGAGACGCCCTCCTCGCCAGGCGAGACCTTCGTACCCCTCTTCTCTCCCGTCCCACCAATAATTCGCGTAACCCCAGCTCGGTGGAGCGGGCGACGGGCGAGTTCCCGTTTCTGCGCCGCTTCGCCGACCGAAGCGTCACTGAATGGGAGGCGCGACCCGTACCCCATGCGCCTCCCTCCCTCTAAGAGGCGCAGGTCCGACTGGGGGCCTTCCTCGATGCGTCGGTAACCCCTTTTGGCCTTCCTGCGCTTGCTCGCCCCCCCCCCCCCCCCCCCCCCCCCCGTTCTCCCCCTCTGAGCCTTGGCGGGGTACAGGGGGCGCCGGCGGTCCGGAAGGACACGAGCCGATTTTACTTCGCGAGCGCATCGCTCATGGAGGCGTCAGCACGGGTGCCCCGTACCCCTCCACTCTCAGCACCCCGCCCTGACTGGCTCGTAGGAGCCAGGAGACGCGGAGGTACCCGCGGCCGCCGCGAAGCTCGCGGCCCTCAAGGCACGCGCGCGCTCGCACCGCACCCCCCGCCCCGTCTATTTTTAGACCGGCGGGCGCAGGAGGAAATCCGGGCGACGGAGGGCCTGCGGGTCGCCGACTACGGCGGCGCCTCCGAACTCGCCGCAGCCGTCTACGCAGACCTGATGGAGGTACCCCCATTGCCTCGTCCAGCCCCGAGGTACCCGGTTTCATAACGTGATGGGGGGTAGATGGTGGAGCGGGACTTCCCCCGGGGCCGCGAGCGGAGCTGGCTCCAGGAGGAGCGGTGCGCGCGCCGGGCGCCGGTGAAAAAGGGCCCCGCGACGATTCGAACCGGGGCGGCGCAGGGCTGCGCACGAGGCGTTCGGGCAGGCGCGCCGCCGGCTCTACTTCGCCGATCGCGGCGACTACGAGCGGTCCGCAAATGAGATCAGATGAGATCTGAGCCGTATTCCGGCTCCTCGCTGATGTACCCCCCAGAATCGACGCGTACGCGGGCGGGAGCGGCCCTGAGCTGCTGCTCCTGCGCGGCGAGTCCGGCTCCGGCAAGTCGGGTGCGAGTGTACCCCTCTAAACGCCCGCCCGCCCCCACTCCCGCCGAGTGTACCCCCCCCCCAGCGCTGCTCGCGAACTGGAGCGCGAGCTGGCGACGGCGGTACCCCGACGACCTCCTCATCGTCCACTTTGTTGGAGGTGCGCCCCCGTACCCCCCTTCCCACCCGAAAGCCGACGGGGGTAGGGACGCAGGGAGCCAGCAGAGCGCCCGCGTGACGACCCTGATCCAGCGCGCACTTCTTACCCCCCCTCCCGCCTTCACCCCCTACCCCCCCCGCATCGAACCGGTACCCCAGGCGGGTGGCGGAGGAGGCGCGGGAGGCGTTCCCGAACCTGCCGGCCCTCGAGATGGGCGGCCCCGAGAGCGAGGCGAGCGCTAGCTGCCCCCACTCCACTCCCAAACCAAGACAATGCCGTACAAGCTAGCGGGCGATTTAAAACAAAGCTAGTGTGCTGCCACGAATATGAGTTAGTTAGCTAATTATTCAGTGCCCTCCGCCGCCCCCCTCGCCTCGAATCTGACCTCGTCGCCCGGCGCCGCCGCGGCAGCTGATGGGCCGCTTCGGGGCGTGGCTCTCCGAGGCGGCGCTCTTACTCCCGCGCCGCCTCCTCCTCGTCGCCGACGCCCTCGACCAGGTCCAATACAATTTACTAACTGATTCTTCGATAGAATCTCATAGGGCTCTATGTGATTCTTTGAATTCCGTTAGCTGGCGGACGAGGCGGACGCGCAGCTGCTGGCGTGGCTCCCGCCGGCGGCCGCGCCGCGCCTGCGCGTGATCGTCTCGACGGTGGCGGCGGGGCGGGCGGCGGAGGCGGCGGCGGCGCGCGCGCACGCCGCGCACGCGGCGGCCCCTCTGGACCCGACCCGCCGCCGCGGCGTCATCGAGGCCTGCCTCCGCCAGGCCCGCCCGCCCGCCCTCTACTCCTTTCCTTTACTATTTACCCGCCCGCCCGCCCACCTTCAGGCCGGCAAGTCGCTGTCGGAGGGGCAGCTGGGCCGCCTGCTGCACGCCGCCCCCTGCGCCAACCCCCTCTTCCTCACGGTGCTTAAAATAGCGCGGCTATTATTAGACTTAGGCCTCTCTGGATTAGATTCTCAGCCGCTGCGCTCTTTACGAGTCCTAGCTCCCTCGCGGTGCTTTAGCGAAGCGCTCCGGACTATACGGTGCTTAAAAAATAGCGCGGCTTCTTAGGTTTTTTCTGGTTTAGATTCCGAGCCGCTGGGCCCTAGAAAGCCTTCGCTCTGAGCCCGGCCCTGGGCTATGCGCGCCCTGAGCTTTACGCGCAGGTGCTGCTGGAGGAGCTGGAGGCGGGGGCGGTGCACGAGACGCTGGAGGCGCGCATGGGCGCCCTCCTCGCCTGCAGCGAGCCCCGCGACCTCTATGCCAAGGTGCCCCCGCCCCGCCCCGCCCCGCCCGAACCCAAGTGGAGAGAGGGTGAACGAGGGAATGATGGGGGGGGGGGGGGGGGGGGGGGGGGGGGGGGTTCTTCGCCCTCGCCCTCCAACCATCCGCCCCCCGCGGAGAGATAGCCTAAGGACACCCAGTGCAATCAAGTCTTGCCCGACTGGGCAGAGTCTTAACTCTACCAGCACACCTAAGCCACCTTAGGCTATCTCTCCACCCTCCGACCGTGCGCCCCCCGCGGCAGGTGATCGAGCGGTGGTCGGGCCTCTACGGCGCCGCCCTCGTCGAGGTGCCCCCGCCCCGGCCCCGCTCCGTGGCCACCGTTCCAGCTTTCTTGGACAGCGAGCGCCTTCCTACCACTTTAAGCGCCTCTGAACTCGCCTCTGCTTCAGCCTCCGCCTAAAGCGGCGCCCCCCCTCCCCCCCCCCGCCCCCCGGAGTCCGCCCTCGGGGTCCGACGGAGGCGGGGGGGCGGGGGGCAGGGCTCCCTCTGCGCCATCGTCTGCTCCCGCCACGGCCTCGCCGACGCCGAGCTCCAGGCGAGCAAGCGCGCCCCCCTCGCGATTGTTTCCTTGCGGGGCCCGAGCGGGCGGGCGGGCCTGCGGCGCGCAGCTGCTGCTGGGGGTCGGGGACAGCGCGGGGGCCGGCGGGGCCGGCGGCGGCGGTGGCGGCGGCGGCGGCGCCGATGGCAAGGCCGTCGTCTCGCCCCTCGCGTGGTCCGCTTTCGCACATTTCTTCCATCCCGCGTTTGTTTCCTTCTGAAGCCCCGGCCCCGGCGCCGGCCCCGCGGCAGGTCGGAGTTCCTGGCTGTGGCGGGCTCCGTCCTCATCAACCGCGACGGCCTCTTCGGATTCTTCCACCGCGCCGCCAGCGAGGCCAGCCCCTGCAAACGATAAAAACCGATCGCGATGAGCTAGACATAATATTTAATAAGAGCGCTATAATAGTAGCTAGAATTTAACCTCCCATCCTTCCTCCTCCTCAGATCCGATCTGACCTGATCCGAGCGTCTGACCCGGGCCTCAGGCGGTGGAGGAGCTGTACGGGATCGAGGGCCGGGCGGGGGCCCCGCCGGCCGCCGCCGCCGCCCGCCGCGCCTGGCACGCGCGCCTCGGCGACTTTTTCGCTCGCCAGGCCCGCCCCGCCCCGCCCCGCCCCGCCCCGCCCCGCCCAATAGATAGGAGCCCGCCACTACTCCGCCCAGGAGTCCGCCTCGCGCTTCTCGTCCTCAGCGACCGCCACTCAGTGTGACTCCCCCTAGGGCCTGAACCCTTATCTCCGCCCGCCCCACCCCGCTCCGCCCCGCCCCGCCCCGCCCCGCTTATAATCTCCTCGCAAAGAAAGACGCGGCAGACTCGAGTTAGCAGAGGCGCCACAGTCTGACGCGCCGCCCCACGCTCTCTCTTCCGCCCATTCCTTATACTTAGAGGCGCCCGCGCCCGTCTGATGCGCAGCCGGCGGGGCGGCGGCGGGCGGAGGAGGGCCCGTGGCAGCTGGCGCGGGCCGGGGAGGCGGCGCGCCTCGCGGACCTCCTCGCCGACCTCGACACCCTCCGCCGCCTCACCGAGGCCCGCCCCGCCCGCCCCGCCCCGCCCCTCCCCGCCCCGCGCCGCACGTTCCAGCAAACGAACCGCCCCGCCCGCCCGGCCCCGCCCCGCCCGCCCCACACGTTCCAGCAAACGAACCGCCCCGCCCCGCCCCGCCCCGCCCACACCGCTTTACACGTTCCAGCAAACGAACCGCCCCGCCGCCCGGCCCCGCCCCACATGTACAGGCTCCAGCGCACAAACCGCCCCGCCCCGCCCGCCGATGCGGTGGCCCGCGCTCGCGCCCGGCCACCTCGAGCCATCCATCCTCCATCCATCCATCCATCGCCGGGGCCGCCCAGCTCCATCTCTCCTGATTCGAGCGCCCCGCTTCGCGATCGCCGGCGCAGGCCTCGACGGGGCGGCACGAGCTCGTGGCCCTCTGGGTCGCCTCCGCCCGCAAGGAGGCACGGCCCCCGCCCTTCCCGGCCCCCTCAGCCTGCCTCTGCGGAAGACCCGCGCCGCTGCTTAGCTTTAAGTTCGATTGACCGACGGCGTACCGCAGGAGGCGCCGGCGCGGTACGAGAGGGCGATCGGGCGGGCGGAGGCGGCGGGGGCGCCCCCCGCCGAGCTCGCCCTCCACTGGCAGGCGCGCATACCCCCTCCCCTCCTTTTCCCCCCCGCCCCCCGCCTCTCTCCTCACCTTTGCTCTGCAGCGGGCGGGGGCGCTGCTGCGGCTGCTGGGGCTCCTCAGCGACGCCACCCCCTTTCTCGAGCGCGCCGTGCGCCCCTTCGAATTCTAATTGTTTGCTGTTGGGTCCTTTAGATCCGAAGACCACTCAAGATCACTTTAGAGCGCGCCGTGTGCCTTTGAAGCTTTCAGTTGGGCGACTCGGTCTTCGCTTCTCGAGCGCGCCGAGCAACAATAATTCCGGGTCCTTTAGATCACTTCGGATCGCTCCTTAGCTGGCCGAGCGATGCTGATCGGGGCCCCCGCGCCCGTGCAGGTGAAGCTGATGGACGCGTCGGGCGCCGAGGACCCCGCCTCCCAGCTCCAGGCGCGGCCCCCCCTCTCCCTCCTCTTCCTTCCCTCCCTTCCTGTGCGGCTAGCACTAAGGCGCGCTCGCACGCTTGCACTCGCGCGCTTCGATACGACTCGGAAGGCGGCGGGGGCGTGCGAGGAGCTGGCGAACCTCTGCGCGGACCGGGGGCGCTACGACCGCGCCCTCCCCCTCCTCCAGGCCCGCCCGACTCAACGCTTGAACCGCCTCGCCCTTAAGCTTCTCTCTCACTTTGCTGGATGGCAGCGGGCGATGGCGATCCGTACGGGGGCGCAGGGTCCCCGGCACCCCGACGTCGCCCACTGGTTCGTTCGAGAGATCTGATGCCCCGAGAGATGCTAGCGCCGGCCGCTTGTGATTATTATCGACCGGCTGGCGCCCACGGCTCGCAGCCTGGACAGCCTGGCGGCCCTGTACTACCAGCAGGGCGAGGCGCGCCCGGCCCCGCCCACCCGATCCGATCCGATCCGACCCGACCTGATTTGATCTGGGCAGCACGGGCGGGCGGAGGCCCTCTTAGTGCAGGCGCAGGCCATCCGCGAGGCGGCCCTCGGCGGTCCGCCCCGCCCCGCCCCGCCCCGCTCCGCCAGTCTTCTAGAGACCTAGATCTAGATTCGCTTAAGCGGGATCTAGAGAAGAGGACCCCGTTGGGTTCGAGAAAAGGACCCCGCTGCTCGGTCCGCCCCGGCCCGGCCCGCCCCTCACCAACGCTCTTTCGCTGGTTTCCAGTCTCGGGGACTCCTTCCCCCCCGCGCGCGCCCCCCTCCGCCTCGGCGGACCCCAGTGAGGCCGCCCTCGGCGGTCTAATAGAGACCTAGAGAGAAGGACCCCGCCCGGTTCGATAAGAGCTCTTTAGTTCGCTCTTTAGCTCGATAGGGCTACGCAGCCTCGCCCCGGCTCGACTGAAGGCCCTATCCCCGGCCCTATCTGCTTTCTTCCCTCAGAGAAAGGATCTGCTAGAGGGCCTTGCGGCCTGTGGCCACGGCGTCTGACCCCCTGGGGCCGGCCCCGCTGACCCCGCTGGCCCCGGCACTATCTGCGGTTTTTCCTTAGAGAAAGGATGGGGCCGGCCCCGCTGACCCCGCTGGCCCCGGCCGGCCCCCGGCGCAGAGCGGCACGGGGACGTGGCGGTGACGCTGGACCTTCTGGCCCGCCTCTACCGCTCCCTCGGCCGCCTCGACGAGGCCGAGACCCGCCTCCAGGTGCCCGCGCGCCAGTCGCAAGGGCGTTCCGCCTAGGGCGGAGGTGCGCTCTAGATCTAGGGCGGAAGGGCGAACGCGCTGTGCCCGAGCGCCTCGCCTCGGGTCTCGCCCCGCCTCGCCTCGAGACCAGCTTGCGGTCGACGTCTCGGCGATCGCGGCCCACTCTGACTCTCGCCCGCCCGCCCGCCCTCCCGCCCGCCGCGCGCAGCGCGCCCTGCAGATCCGCGAGGCCGTCCTGGGGGTACGAATGCATACGCCCACTTCCCTCTAAATCCCTTCCCCCGCCCCGCCCCGCCCCGCCGCCCTCGCCCCCGCCCCCGCCCACTCTCGGCCTGCAGAAAGACCACCCGGAGGTGGCGGCGACGCTCATTGCCCTCTCCCTCATCAACACCGAGCAGGCCCGCCCGCCCGTCCCTTAGATCTGATCTGATCTGATCTGATCTGATCTGATCTGATCTGATCCGATCCGATCCGACCCAGGGCGACTACGGCGAGGCCGAGGACCTCGCCATGGCACGCCGGGCCGCCCCCCTCCCCTCGCCCCTCCCCCTACCCCTTCTTATCAGAGACTCTGACCCGGCGCGCCCCCCCCGTTCGCCCGCGCAGCGCGCGACGCGCATCCGGGAGCGGGCGCTGGGCGGTCCGCGCGCCCCCTCCCTCTCGATCTATCCATCTATATGTATCGTACCAAACTATCTATCTGCCCATCCATCGCAGGGAACCACCCGAAGGGGGCGGACTGCGTGCGGGCGCTGGCGGCGCTGCGGGCGGCCCAGGGGCGCCTCGCCGACGCCGAGCAGCTCTGCAGGGCGCGCCCTCGAGCTCCCCCCGCCTTCTCCCTTTGGAACGTGGAGTTCGGTTTTAAGCGTGGGAGCACAGCGGGCGCTGGAGCTGCAGAAGAGCGCCCTGGGGCGATCCCACCCGGAGGCCCGCCCCTCCCGCCCCGCCCCCTATCCCGCCCGCCCGCCTCACAGCCGTTCTCTCGCAGGTGGCGGGGACGGAGCACCAGCTGGCGGGCGTGTGCGAGCGGCAGGGGCGCCTCGAAGAGGCCGAGGAGCGCTACCTCGTGCGCCCTTGCTTGAAATCGAAGCCTTCGATTTCGTTGATAAGAGACGGAGGCGTCTAGATTGGATGCTGAACTAGAGTCTCGGCGCCCCCTAATTGCGTCGAAATCGGAACGCGCTTGTTTGAGGCTTCTCTAATCCCCCCGCCTGCATGTTTCAAAGCTCACGGCCTGGAAACTCACGGGGGCGCGCGCCCGGGCCGGGGCAGAGGGCGCTGGCGGTGCGGGAGGCGCGCTTCGCCTTCAACCACCCCCACGTCGCCGAGGCGCCCCCGCCCCCGCCCCAGCCCGGCCCGGCCCGCGGGTCCTAGGCCTGGGCCTGGGCCCTTAGAAGCCCGCCTCGATCTCACGCGGGCGGGCAGACGCTGGCGGCGCTGGTGTCGCTGCTGATGCGCGACGGTTTCCAGAAGCGCCTCGAGGACTTCCTCAAGGCGCGACTTTTGAAGTCAAACTTCGCTTTGTGCTTACTTAATTTCGTCCGGAGCGCAGGGGCGGGGCGGGGACGCGGTGGCGGCACTGCGGGCGGTGGCGCGGGCGTGCGGGACGCAGGGCGGCCGCATCGCCTCCGCCGCCTCCGCCATGCTCAAGCGGGCCCGCCCCCGCCCCGCCCCGCCCTCTGATTGAATGAATGAGCGAAAAAGAATGAACGAGATCTTAGAGAGCATAAAAGAGAGTCTGCCCGAATAAAAGAGCGCCGCCCTCTCTAGATCTTTTCCCGCTCTCTCGCCCCCTGACCTCACTTCGTTACGCAGGCGCTGGAGATGGCGCGGGCGGCGCACGGGCCCCGCAGCGCCGCCGTGCACCCGCCCGCCCCACCCCATCCCATCCGCTCAGATCCGATCCGATCCGATCCGACCCTCGCGCTCGCCCCACCCTCGCAGGCGGGGGAGGTGCTCTTCGAGCTGGGGGCGCACCACGCCGCCCGGGGCGAGGTCTGGGAGGCTGAGCCCGCCCTCCAGGCCCGCGCCCCCCGCCCCGCCCCGCCCCGCCCGGACTAGCTGGAGCGAGGAAACTTGAAACTAGCTGTAGGCCCCTAAGCTTGAGAGGAACTGGGCCCCGCACGGACAGGCCCGCGGGCCCGCCGCCCGAGACAAATAGATCAGAAATATATGACCGCAGGGGCCCCGACTGAGATAGAGCCCCAGATGCCCGCCATTTGAGACGTGATCCTACCTCCTGCCGTCTCCTGGCCATGGGGCCTAAACCCTCACCCCCGCGCGCAGGAGTGTGTGGAGGTGCGGAAGGCGGCGCACGGCCCGAGCGACCCCAAGGCGCGAGCGACCGCCCCCCTCCCCCCCTCCCCTCCCCAAGCCCTCCAAATAGAGCCTTCTGGACCCCGAACCCCCATATTGTGCTCTTCCTCTGACCTCTGACCTCTGGCCTCTGGCCTCTGGCCTCTGGGCAGGTCGGGGAGGCGCTGCTGGGCCTCGCCGCCCTCGCCACCCGCGAGCGCCGCCACGCCGCCGCCGAGCCCCTCCTCCGCGTGCGACCGTACCCCACACACACACACATTCCACGCTATTTATAGCTTACGCTGCACAAACTGCGCAGCGGGCGCTGGAGGTCGCGGAGCAGCGGGGCGGGCCCCCCGCGCGGGCGGCGGCGGCGGCGGCGCTGCTCCCCGGGGCCCTCTCCGGCCTCGCCGCCGCCTGCGCCGCCCTCGGCCGCCGCCCCGAGGCCGTCGCGCTCTACAAGGTGCTCTAGATCTAGTATACTTAGATCTGATTCGGCCTCTAGATCTGATTCCAGTTCTTTATATACTTGCCGCCCTCGGCCGCCCCGCCGAGGCCGTCGCGCTCTACCGCGTGCGCCCGGCCCTTGTCTTATGAGCTCCTCCCAGACATAGAATCTTAAGGCCCAGTCAAGCTATCAGCTTCGAGCTGCTTGGAGCTGAGCTCCCTACGCTTTGCTCTGCCACGCTCGTCGCAGCGGCTGGTGGAGGTGCAGGACGGGGCGGGGGCGGAGGGGGCGGACGCGGAGACGCTCCACGCGCTGGGGACCCTCCTGCGCGACGAGGAGCCGGCCGCCGCCCCGCCCGTCCTCGAGGCCCGCCCTTTCTATTTACAGACTCCTCCGCTATCCTTCCTTCTTCTTCTGATCCCTTCTTACGGTAGCGGGCGCTGGCCGCGTGCGAGCGGGCGACGGGGCGCGGGGACGTGCGCGTGGCCGAGCTCCTCCTCGCCCTCGGCGCCCTCGCCGCCGCCACCGGCCGCCACGCAGACGCCGAGGCCCACTTCGAGGTCTGATCTGATCTGATCGGATCAGATCTGAGCCGTCTGATCGGAGCGCAGCGCTGCATGGCGGGGCGGCGGGAGGAGATCGGGTCGGGCCGGCTGGACGCGACGGGCCTCGCGGCGCTCCGCGGCCTCGCCGCCGCCCTCGCCGCCCAGGGCCGCCCCGACGAGGCCGCCGACGCCCTCCAGGTGCGAGCGAAGGAAGAGGAGGGGGAGAAGACGTAAGAGAAGAAGAGAGCGGCTCCTGATCGAGAGCCCTGCGCGCAGCGGCTGCTGGAGGCGCAGGAGCAGACGCCGGCGCTGGGGCCCGAGCACCCTGACGCCGCCGACACCCTCCAGGTCCCCGACCCATCCCAACTTCCCCCTGCTTAGCTCCCCGCTGAGATTCGCTTTGCTTCGCGTCGCGTGGCGCAGGCGCTGGGGGCGGTGCGGGGCGGGCAGGGCCGGGCGGCGGAGGCGGAGGCGCTCCTGCGGCGGGCCCTCGCCCTCCGCGAGAGGGCCCTCGCGCCCTCCGACCCCAAAGTACGCCGCGGCCGTCGCCTGGCGGAGATGGGGGGAAGCCCGGGGGCTAGACTCTGAGACTCTTGAAGTATGTAAAGCCTAGGGAAGGCTGGATCGTTCGCTTAAGTTTGTGCGCAAAGCCTGCAGCTGATCGCGGGTGGCGGGGCGCGCGCGCGCAGGTCGCGGAGTCGCTAGGGTCGCTGGCGGCGCTGCTCGCCGCGCAGGGGCGCCACGCCGACGCGGAGCCCCTCTACCGCGTGCGCCCGTGCCCCCCTTCCTTCCTTGAGAGCATATCTCACGGCGAGGCGTCGGCCGCGGGCGGCAGCGGTGCGTGGCGGGGCTGGAGAAGGCGGGGGCGGGGGCGGGGGCGCCCCCGGGGGCCCTGCGGGAGGCCCTCTCCGGCCTCGCCGCCTCCTGCGAGGTGAGGTAGAGAGAGAGAGGGAGAGAGAGAGCGCGCACCCTTAAAACTTCGAAGCTAAGTCAGGCTTTAATCTTCGATCTCCCTTAATCCTTCCTGGCAGGCGCTGCAGAAGAAGGGAGAGGCGGCGGCCGTCCTCCAGCGGCTCCTCACCCTCCAGCGCACCTCCTCGACGGCCGCCGCCGCCGGAGGCGCCTCTGGAGGCCCCGGCACCGGCGGCACCTCAGCCGCCGCAGCCGCAGCTGTGGCCGCCGGCGACGCGGGGACGGAGCTGCGGCTGGGGGCGGCGCTGGCCCGCGACCGCAAGCTCGAGCAGGCGGAGCCGCACCTGCGGGTGGGCCCGACGATATACACGCCCCGGCCCCTTAGCTCAACCAGATTCTCGGAGTCCTACGAAACTTCCTCGGATCCGCTGAGCTGCGGGCCCTCGCCCCGCAGCGGGCGCTGGCGGGGCGGGAGGCGGAGGGCGGGGCGGACTCGCCCGGGGCGCTGGAGGCGGCCCTCGCCCTTGCCGACCTCCTCAAGGCCCGCCCCCCCCCGCCCGCCCCGCCCCGCCCGGAAGGATATATATTTCGAGGCATGTAGAAGTCTCTTGGAGACCGTCGGACATTTCTAGACATGCCCGCCGCCTCCCACCTTCGTCTCTGGCGCCTGACGCGGCGCGTGCGCACGCGGGCGGCAGGCGCGGGGCAAGTACCCCGAGGCCCAGGCCCTCTACCAGGTATCCCCCTCCTCCTCCTTCCCCCCCTGGCGCATCCTTATCTTCGCCCGCCCGCTCGCCCGCAGCGCTGGCTCCGCGCCAACTACGCCGCGCTGGGCGCCGGCGGCCCCGCCGCCGAGCAGGCTCGGGTCCCCCGTCCCCCCTCTTCCTTCCTTCCTGCTGACGGCGCCCCCCCCCTACCCCCCCCCCCCCCCCCCACCCCAGGGCCTGCGGCTGTTGGCGTCGCTGCACGAGTGCCAGCGCCACGAGCGCGCCGCTGACGCCATCGCCCGCGTCCGCGCCCCCGCCCCCGCCCGCCCGCCCCGCCCGCCCGCCCGCCCCCGCCCGCCCTCCCGCACTTAGCGAGAAGGAAGGCGCCTAGCAACGACACGGGCCCCCGCCTGCCCGCCCGCCTCGAAATCCATCGCCCTCATAATGCACCACGCGAGCCATTCCGCCGCCTGCGCCTCGGCTGAGAGGGCGGCCGGCCGCGCGCAGGAGCTGATCGAGCAGCTGGCCCCGCGCCTCGACAAGCCCGACAAGGACAAGAAGCAGAAGAAGGGGAAGAAGAAAGGGAAGGAGGAGGCGGAGGCCGGCCCTGGCGCCCCCGGGGAGGAGGACTGGGGCCCCCTGAATGGCGAGGGCGCCCGGCGCTGGAACGAGGCGATGGCCGCCCTCCGCCGCGGCGGGCCCCAGGTCCGCGCCGCGGGCCCGGGCGTCCATGTAAATATTTAAAAAGGCCTGCCCAGCGTATGATTATAAGCACGTTGGGGCGGCGCAGGCAGCCTGCGCCCTAGCCTAGCCTAGCCGGCGCTGACCATATGACCGCCCCGCCCCGCCCCTTTGGAAGAGCTCTAAGGAAGGGCCCCGGCTCTAACTCTAAGGAAGGGCCCCAGAGAGGCGTTTAATCGTTTAAATGCGCGCTAGAGCTTGGCCCCGCCGGCGCTGACCGCCCCGCCCCGCCCCTTTGGCAGAGCGCGGAGTACATCGGCGCGATGAAGGCCGCCGAGGACGCCTTCGCGGTGCGCGCGTACCCTTCCCCCCGTCTCCCTCCCCCCCGGCTTGAGCTTCTTCGATCCCCCTAGCTTCCTCCCGCCCGCTTTTTTCGGCTCCCTTCGCCCTCCCCCTCCGCTCTCCCCTTGAACAGCTTAACTTCAGCTTCCCCCTCCATTCCTTCGAATTCCTCGGTTGCCTTCGCTTCGGTTCTCATCCCTCGACGCGTCTTTCTTCTTGGCAGGCGTCGCTGGGGAGCCGGGAGCGGCACCTGGGCCCCGCCGACCCCCGCGTCGCTTTCGCCGCAGCCAACCTCGCCCTCCTCCACGCCCACCGGTACCCCCCCCTTCTTTTTTCCAGGCCGTTCTATTCTATTCTTCTTTGCAGGGGTAGCGCGTCCCTCGCGGAGGTCCTCGCCAAGGTGCGATGTACCCCCGGCACGGCGAGCCGAGCGCGTACCCCTCTGTCTTTTCGAGTCCGAGGTCGATCGTACCCCGCCCGCCCGCAGCGGTCGCTGGCGCTGCAGGAGTCTGCCGCCTCTCAAAAGAAGGGAGGCGAGGCCAAGGCGCGGCTCGCCCCCCCCCCCCTCCCCGCACGTCTACCCCCCATCTTAATCGCCTACCCCCCACCAGGCGGGGGCGTTGGCGGAGGCGCTGACGCTCCTCGCGGCGCTGCTGCTGCGGAAGGGCGAGCTCGCGCCCGCAGAGGGGCACCTCTCAGTACGCCCCGCCCCGCCCCGCTCCGCCCCGCCCCGCCCCGCCCGCGCCGCTCCTTTTGTGCTTGTAAGCTACTTCACATTCCGCCCCTCCTGATACGGGCGGGGCGCGGTAGAGGGCGCTCGAGCTCCGCAAGAAGGCCCTTGGCGAGCGGGACCCCAAGGTGGTTCCCGTACCCCGCCTTTTTCCCCCCCCCCCCCCCCCCCCCCCCCTCTTGAGCCCGGGCGCAGGTGGCGGGTCTCATGTTCGCGCTGGGCTCCCTGCACGCCGCCCAGCAGCGGCCGGCCCAGGCCGAGCCCCTCCTCAGGGCGCGCCTGACCCTTCCACGCCTCGAGCTCCTAAACACTTATGAACCTGAACTGCCTTCATATACATACATAAGAGAGCCTTATAATTACGTATGCAACTCGTCTCATCTCGCGTACTCTAACGCGAGCAGGCGTGCGCGGAGGGGCGGCAGCGGGCGCTGGGGGAGGCCCACCCCGCCACCGCGTCGGCCCTCGCCGCCCTCGCCGCCCTCCTCGCCGCGCAGGGCCGCCACGCCGAGGCCGAGCCCCTCCTCCGCGTGCGCCCGTACCCCCCGCCCCATCGCTCCGCTCAGCCTCAGCTGATCTCGGGGCGGCAGCGGGCGCTGGCGGCGAGGGAGGCCGCCCAGGGGGGTGCGCGCGCGCCCGGCCCGGGCTCCCTCTTGCAGGAACGATCTAGTCTAGTCTAGCGCTGCCTGCGCGAGCTTAAGCGATCAAAGCGGGCCTCCCATCGATGCTCCCGAGCCTTAAGAGCTTCTTTTGACGCTGCTGCTCTCGCTGCTCTCGGAGCTGTTCTCTTCCTGAGGGGCGGCCGCAGGGGAGCACAAAGCCTAAAGCTAGCAAGCAATGCTAGCTTTCTATCTATCTATCGAGCCTTAAGCTTCGCTTCCTGAGGGGCGGCCGCAGGGGAGCCGCTGGAGGCGGCGGAGGCGGCGGCGGCGCTGGCGGCGGCGCGGGCGGCGCAGGGCGACCCCGCCGAGGCCGAGCGGCTCCACCGCGTGCGCATACGCGGCCCTCGGGTCCAATACCACGATACCTGAATTCATAGCCTGGATCTTACTCTAATAAGAGGCTTAAGTAAAGCCTTAAAGCTTAGAATGAGAACGCGTTTTCCAGGACATCAAACGCTGAGTCTGGGCGCAGAGGGCGCTGGGGGTCCGGGAGGGGCGGGCCGGGGGCGGCCCCGAGCACGCCGCCTCGCTCGCCCAGCTCGCCGCCCTCCTCCTCTCCCAGGCCCGCTTCCCCCCTTCCCCGCCTGGTCTATTCGTCTCTGAGGCGGACCGGGGCAGGGTCGGGGGCGGGAGGCGGCGCCTTTCGTCGAGCGTCTGCAGGGCATCCTCGCGAGGGGCCCCGGCGCCGGCGCGGACGCGGGGGGCGGCCCGGGCGGCCCCCCGAAATAGATATATTACGTATACGTAAACTAAAAAGTATTTACTGTTAATATTTAATGGAGGCGCACGTGCACCAGATCTAGATCGAGTGAATGGATCGCAGCGTACGCGTTTGCAAAATCACAAATTGTGAGTTATGATTAGGCAGTGCACTGCTCGCGGTTGCTGTGCAGCTCGCTCAAAGCATATATAATAGAACACATTCAGAAGGGCCTAGTTTCCGGTGCTGTTGGGTGTGACCATGCGTGCTGTGCAGCTTTGGCAGGCTGGCGGCGCGAGCGAGCAGATCTAGAGCTGGTATTCTAGGGGCAAGCAGTCACAGGGTACAAGTGTGTCACCCGGGGTGTGAGCCCGGGAGGGGTACATGAAAAGTAGTGGGGGTCCAATCGGCGCACTCAATGCGAGCGCTGCAGAGACTAAGGCCAAGCACTGCGAGACAGTGCGAGTAGCGCGACTCGGGGCGCCGGCTCCTGACGGCAGAAAGCCGTGAGGCAATAGTGCCGCAATACCCGTAACATGCACAATATTATGACATTGCGACAGCTTAGCAGCTCACGAATTAACATGATCGACGAAGTCGCGTCGCGCGGCCAATATCACGCCTAAATTACATCTAGAGGAGGCGGGCGTCGCCCTCGGCCTCGGCGCCGAAGCCGAAGTCGAAGTCGGCGGCGGCGGCGCCCTCGTCCGCCGGCAGCGCAGCGTCGTCCCCCTCCTGCGCCGTCATGGGATCAGGTTCAAAAGAGGAAGTTCAAACGAGGGGCGGGGCGGGCGGGGCGAACGCGCACGGCGGCGAGGAGGGCGGCGGCGTCGTCGAGGGCCGCGTCGAAGGCCTCCGCCGAGTAGGCGACCACCTGGTCGTCCGCGTCCACCTGCCTGAAGAGAGGCACCCCGACCCTCTGCGCGTAGGCCCGCGCCCGCTCCTCGGGGGTCGAGTACGTCGGCGCGTTGATCGGCTGCATGGTCTGGCGCCCGGGCCGCGGTCGATCGGGGTCGCAGGGTCACGTAATTGATTGACGTCAGCCGCCACCAGCGCAGAGCAAACCGCACTCCGCACTCACCGCGATGGTGCCAGAGGCGGTTCCCATGCCGTAAGTGGCGGTGGCGTCCGCCGCCGCGCTCAGCTCTCGCATCAGGCAGTCATCGTACTGAAAGCCCTGGAGATTCTGCCCCCGGCAAGTGTTCATCGCCCTCCCAACCGCGTTGGTCTGCCGGACGCATGCGAACAGCGCGGTGAGCGACGCCCGACTGTGGGAGCAGCACGACGGGGATCCCGGAGTGAATCGGCGCGGCCGCCCGGCCGCGCCCACGAGGCGCCGCTAGGATCGCCGATTCGAAGCCAGAGAAGCTTTTAAGATATCGCACACTCACCGCCATGGCAAAAGAGTTGTCGGGGAGAAGAGAAGCCGGTTGATGAGTTGCCGCGCTCACCAGGAGTGGGGGTACGAGGCTCCAGACAAAGAAAGCGTACCCCTGTCCGAAGCTACGTTCCGGATCCGGTAGCGCTGAGCTGAGCTGAGCGCCCTCGAGCTCGGCGCTGGCGCTTACGCACGGCGTGCACAGATCTAGTTCTAGCTAGTTCCGGCCGCACTGCGCGCGGCAGACCGCGCAGACCCGGAAGTCATGATATCGATCATATGCATGCATATGATCGCGTCCGCGGCCGATGGTACCGGTCGACGCGCGCACGAGCGCACATGTACACCGCGGCGCGGCGCCGGCCGGCTCAGCTGCAGCGGCAAGCGCTGCGCATGAATATGCGCTGAAGTCATGGGCAGCTCTTCCGGACCTCGAGCTCAGGGGCTGGCGCCGGCGCCGGCGCGATGCCAGAGCACAGCCTGGCATGCGCAGCTGCCAGGCCTGCGCGGGCAGTCTCAGCGCAGAGCCTCGGAGCAGCGCTTATAATTAGCTATCTCGGATAATGCTAGTGACTGAGGGCCTGTTGAAACGAAATGCGATCGATCTACCCTACACAAGCGTCTAGCTGGCCGCGCGCTGCGGCGCAGGTCCTGGCCTGAGCTGCAGCCTATAGCTAGATGTCCTTCTTGCCCTCGGTGAGCGCCGGCTTGTCCGCGGCGGCCGCCGCCCCCTCCCCGCCCTCCTCGTCGTCGTCCCCTGGGAGGGCGAACTTGCCGCCCGCGACGGCGTTCTCGACGGCGGCGGAGAGGCGCGCCTCGACCCTCCGCAGCGCCGCGAGCGTCTGCCTCAGGTTCTCCCGCGTCGTCGCCTTCTCGGCCGCGCTCGCGCCCCGCCGCTCCGCCTCGGCCCGCGCGCGCGCGTACGAGCCGGCGGACTGGCAGAGGCGCCACGCCGAGTCCAGCAGCACCACGAACTTGGCGATACCCCCCTTGGAGAAGGCGTCGATGTCCGGCCGCAGAGCCTCGTCCTCTGCAGACCGCGCCGGACCGGACCGGACCGGGTCAGATCAGATCAGATCAGATCAGGTGCGAGCGAGCGAGCGCACCGGCCTTCTGGCGCGTGAGGGTCGTCCTGACGACGTAGAGCGTGACGAGGAGGATGAGGAGGCCGAGGGCGAAGAGGCGGTACGTCGGGTTGAATACCATCGCGCAGAAGGCCGCCAGCCCGCCCGACGCCAGCGCCTGCACGGGCCCCCAGAGCGTGTCGGAGAGAGAAAGTGAGAGGGAGAGAGAGAGGGCGTACCGTGCGGGCCATGCCCATCTTGGACTTGTTGCGCTCGCCCAGGACGTTCCGCAGGTAGAGGTCGATGTCCTTCCGGTTGCGGATCTCCTTCGCCGTCAGCACGCGCAGCTCCTTCGCGCGCTCCTCGCACGCCTCCGAGATGTCGTCCAGCGTCGGCAGCGGCGTCGTGCCGTCCTCGCCCACCATCCCGAGCGCCGCGAGGGGCGCCGTCGAGCCGGTCAGGAACGAATCCAGCAGCGCGGCCGTCGCCTGGCTCGCCTCCCTGCGCTCGCTCCGCGTCGGCAACTCCGCGCGCCGAGGCCCGCGCGCGCCGCGGGGAGGCCGGACCGGAAGAACACGAGCGAGTAAAAGAGCGACTGCACCGCTTCCTCCGTTCGGTTCGTCTCTCCCATGAGCACGCTCGTGGTTATTTGCATGCGCTTGAACCTGGGCGGGGGGCGTCGGCGAAGGGCCATAATGAGCGCTACTCGCGACAGCCCGAACCGGTAGAACTGTTCGAGAACGTCCATCGGAAGCGTCTCCAGGTGCGGATCGGCGTCTTTGAGGGACGTTTTTAACCGCCGCACCGCCCGCGGAAGCGAGACAGCCTTGGCCGCCGGCAGCGAGGTCAGCGCGCTGCCCGCCGGCGCCTCGTCTCCGGCTGTAGAGGCAGCGGCCGAGCTAGCTAGACTCTCATCGCCGCTCCACGTCTCGTCGCCGACCGCGGCCGGGAGGTCCTGGCCCTCCTCGGGCAAACTGTCGGCTGGCCCTCCGCGCGTCGCTCTCGGCGGCATACGGCTAGCCTACGCGTGTGGATGGTTTTATAGCGTCTTTGCTAAGCGCTACGCGTTGGCGGCGGAAGCCCTGCGAAGGATGCTCTCTAGATGCGGCCCCCGTGCGGCTCAATGACAGCGTACCCCTGTGCCGACCTGCCACCTCGCGCACGCGGCGCTTCCCGGAGCCTTCAGCGGCTTCCTGAGTTCCTCAAACGATCTAGAGACCGGCAGTACAGCCTCGTCTCTTCGTCCGCAGTCCAACGGCTACCTGCACCGATCGCACGACCGACGCACCGGCGCGGCTCGAGCGGAACTTGTAGTGGCTTAGATCAACCAGAATCAGCGGTTTCTGTTTGCCTGCCCACGCGAAGGGAGTCGGAGATGCCGCCGAAGCGCGTGGACGAGCGCGTCATAGAGATCCTCAGCAGCGATGACGACGACGACGACTGCGTCGTGGTCGCCAAGTCTCGTCGCAAGACGCTCGCGCCGCGGGCCCTCGGCCTTCAGCTGCCCCCGGCACCCGCGGCGCCGGCCCCGCGCCGGAGCTCTCGCCTCTCGGATCTCGGCGACGGCGAGCTGAAGGTAATGCGTCCATCTCGCGACCTCTCTCTCGCTCACGGGCCGCCTGCAGGTCGTTGGGGCGCAGGCGGGGGTCGCCCAGACCGCCCCCCACGCGCGCCAGCGTGCGTGCCGCCCCTTCCCCCTGCGAATTCGATCCGGCGACCGACCCCGCGCAGACTGCCTGGAGCACCCCTTCAAGCCCGGCGACGCGAACGTGAACGTGCAGCGCTGCGCCACGTGCTACTGCTGGGTGCGCCCGCGCACCCTGCGCGCCTCTGGCTCTAGATCTCCTCGCTCTGAGGGCGGGACAGGTCTGCGACATCCCAGCGAGCACATGCGCTTCCTGGGGCACACACTGCAACGGTGCGCGCCGCCAGCGCCGAGCTGGGAAGCTTAAGATCTTATAATTAAGATCTTAGATCTTATGAAGCTTAAGATCCGGGCCGCCTTCTCGTCTGTGAACGTTGCTGTTGGATTGACCCGGCCCGGCCCGCCCCGCAGCGACTGAGAAGGAGTCAAAGTGGATCCAGGAGAGGGGCATCGCGAGGCGAAAGGCGGCGGCGCCAGCGGCCAGCGCTTCCGCCCCGCGGCCGGCGCCGGCCCCCGCCCCGGCCGCCGTCCCGGCCCCGGCCCCGGCCCCGCGAGTGGCGCCGGGCCCCGCCCCGCGAGTGGCGCCGGGCCCCGCTCCGGCCCCGGCCCGCGAGCGGCTCCGGCGCCGGTCTTCCCGCACGCCTCCCGCGGCCCCGCAGCGCGCCGAGGTCGGAGGATGAGTCGGAAGAGGATTCCGACAGGGAGAATCAGGGGAGAACCCGAGGCAGCTGGCGGCGGCCCGCTGGGCGCCCCCGCGGCCGGCGCCGGCGCCGGCGCCGGCCCGCCGCTACTCGTCCTCCACGGACTACTCGAGCGAGGGGGAAGAGGCGCCGTTCGCGCCGGCCCGTGGCCGCCCGCAGAAGGCGCCGGTGGCGGCGGCGCCCGGCGCGCGGAAGGCCCCCTCCGGGCTGCAGAAGGCGCTGGCTTCCTCTTCGCGCGCCCCGCAGCGCGGCGGCGGCGGCGGCGTCGTCAAAAAGGCCCTCGCCCACAGCGGATCGGAATCCGCAAAGGCAAAGCAGGGGCACGGCTCCAAGAAGGCTCAGCAGGGGGGGCCCAAGCTCAAGAAGGCGCCCCTCGCGCCCCTCCCTGCCTCGTGACGGCAGCAGGCTGGCTGGCCGGCTGTCCTCACCTCCAGGCTAGGAGCCGACAAGGTAGAGCCGAGTAGCATCAGTCAGAGAGTCGAACCAACTAACCGTTGAACCAAACAGTATGCAAACATGATCATGAGCCTCCAAACTCGTTTAATCGAATATTAATTCGAACATGCACATGCACAACAGGTACCGCGCCACATGCATTCGCGGTACGTATCGTATTCAATTGCAATATTAATGATATCCGATGATCGATTCGAATTCAATGATTCCCGAATTCCAATTCCAATTGCAATTGCAAGTTCTTCGATTCCGAAGTTCGTGGCATGATGCATATGGCCATGGATTCGTCACTCGCGCGCGCGCGTCACACGGCGTGTGCAGTGTGTGTCGTGATCACGGCGTGGCACACACTGACTGATCATGACTCGCAATCTGAATCGCAAATCGCAAAAGGCTCGAGACTCTGAGAAACGACATACCAATATGGTACTATGGTACTGAACTAACTGTAGTGCGTCAAAATGATCATGATGCATGCATTTCACTGTCAAAGAAACTCGAAAAACAGAAAAAGATCGACTAACTCGTGAAAAAAAGGAGTGGGAGAACGATCGATGACCGGGCCCCTAAGAGGCCCTCAGAGACTCCTCACTCGACGGTGGCGGCGCCCCCCTCGGCCCCCGGCTCCATCTCGAAGGTGATCTGGAACTCTCCAAGGGGCGCCGACGCGCCCGGCTCCTCCACGGCCGGCGCCGGCGCCGGCGCCGCCGCGGGGACCGGGGCCGGGGTCGGGGTTGAGAGCGCCTCGCCCTCGAGGCCGGCCCCGCGGGGCGCGGCGGGGACGGTGCTCGGCCGCTGCTCCCGCGAGGCGCGTGGGGAAAAGCCCCGCGGCGCGGACCGCCGCGGGCGGCCGGGCGGCGGGGGCCGTCGGGGGCCGCCGGGCGGCGCGGGGGCTCCCGGGGGCCGAGGATGGGGACCAGGCGAAGGGGCGGGGGGCGTAGGCGGAGAGCGGGTGGCGGGGCGGGCCCCGGGGCGAGAGGTCGATGGGGGGGCCGAAGGAGGCGAACGCGGAGAGGGGTAGGGGCGCGTACGAGGGGGGCGCAACGCGCCCCAGGGCCGCGGCCACGGGGTCTGGTGAGGCCCCCAGGAAGGGGGGCGAGGAGCGCGCGTGCTCGGAGCGGGGTACGGGAATCGGGGCGCGGTAGCTGAGGAGGGCGTCGAGCTCCCGGGAGCCCACGGCGCCGGGGGTAGCCAGCGCGAGCCGCGCGAGATCGAGCAGGTCGAGCTGGAGGCCCGTACCCCCCGCCCCCCGCGCCCGCTCCACCTCCTGGTGGGGAAAGGCGTCGGCGGGGTACTGCGAGCGCGGGAAGGGGGTAGGGGATACGCACGAGGCTGCGTCGGTACACCTCGTGAGCCTCAGGGGTACGGAGCTGCGAGCCGGTGAAGCGGCCGGCCCGGACGAGCTGTAGGGGTGAGCGTGAGGGGCTGGGTGGGAAGGATTTCAGGAAAGGTACGCAATTACCTTGACTGTATCCCGGAGGATGGAGGGGGGAGGCTCGACGGGGGGCGACGGCATCCGGGGTACGGGGGCGGGGGCGGGGGGAGCAGAGCGGGGCTGGAGGGGAGGAGCCGACAGACTTTGGTGGGGAGAGGCGAGGGGACGCGAGGAAAGCCTGTGAGGGCCGCCAGGGCGCGGGGCGGACCGGGCGGGCTGGGGCGGGGCGGGAGCCCGCGCGGGGCGGCGGGCCGGGCCGGCGAGGGCGGGTCCGAGGCGGTGTCGGGGCGGGGCGCGAGGGGCGTGGCGGGCGCGTCGCGATCGGGTCCGCGCGACCGGAGGCGGCGGCGGCCGGGGAGGAGGCCGGGGCGGCGGCCCGGCGCCGCCGACGGAGCCGCCCTGCAGCAGCATTCGGACCACAGCGGCCATACTGCTGCCGCCGCCGCCGCCGTCGGCGGCGCCCTTGGGCGCGGAGGCGGCGGGTGCCTCCGCCCCCGCCTCGCCGTCCTCGTCGTCGTCGCCGCCGCCGCCGTTCTTGTCGCCGGCCTCGCGGCGGGCGGCGCGGCCGGCGGCGGCGGCCTGCTTGAGCCTCGCTTCCGTCATGACCCGCTGCAGCACGCGCTGCGCCGCTTGCTGCGGGGCGGGTCGAGTGAGCCGCGAAAAACAGAGCGTGTGGAGCGGGTGTACCTTGGCCTGGCGCTGGGGGGGGATGGTGCGGGAGGGGTGCAGCGGGGGCCGCCCGCCGGGGCCCGCCGGCGCCTCCCGAGCGAATCGGTCCTTGGCCGTGGGGGGCAGGAACGAGCCCGAGGGCCCGGCCCCGGAGAGGCCCCGGGCCGCCTGGGCGCCGCCCAGGACCACGGAGGCCGCGATGCTCCCCGCCACTCGGAAGCGCATCCGAGGCTGCCCAAAGATGAGGCGGGAGACAGGGGTACACAGTCGATCGATGGTTCGGCGTACCCGGCGCTGGGAGGCCTGCTTGATGGCCGAGCGGTCCAGCACCTCCTCCTCCTCCTCCTCCTCCGTCTCTTCGGGGTACCCCGTGGCCGCTTCTTCCCCCCCGGCGGCGGCGCCCCCTCCGGCCGGCTCCTCGAGCCCGGCGGCGGCCCGCGAGGCGCTCCGCCGGAGGGACGTCGCGTGCCGCTTGGAGAGCGCCCGGGGGAGGAGCACCGTCCGGCGGATCACCTCCTGCGCCTCCGCCCCGGTGGGAAGCGCCGGCCCGGGCGCCGCCCCCGCCGACCCGCCCGGCCCGGCCGGCCCGGCCGTCACCTGCTTCCGCGAGGAGCGGGAGCGCGGCAGCGGCACGCGCACGTTGCCGCCCTCGGGCTCGGGCGGCGCCGGCGCGGGCCCCGGGAGCTGGAAGGGCAGGAAGCGGAGGGATCGGGAGGAGGGCACCGGGGCGGCGGCCGGGGAGTAGAGGCGGCAGTGGGTGAGGAAGGCGACGAGCGCCGACGCGCGCTGAGAGAAGAGGGCGAAGAGGGCGGGGAGGTTCCCCGGGTCCACGCGCACCGCCGCCGCCGCAGCGGACGGCGCCGCCGCCGCCGCCGCGAGGGATAGCGCGGGAGGGGCCGTGGAGGGCGCCCAGGACAAGGCCGATTCGCCCGAGGGGGGGCGGGGTCCCAGCCGGGGGGAGGCGAGTAGCCCGCCGCCGCCGCCGCCGCTACCCGCGGCCGAGGAAGACGAGGAGGATGGGGCCGGGGGCAGGGCCGGGGGCGTGGCGGGCCGCGCGGCCGCCTCCTCGGCCCAGTGCTGAGTCGCGTCCACCAGCCGCCCCGCGATGTCCACCACCTGCGGGGGGTACCCGTTTGCGGGGGGGGGGGAAGACAGAGCCGGGGGTACAGCGCACCGCCTGCTGGGCGGAGCACGCGGCCTGCATGAGGGCCTTCGCCGCCGCGCGCTTCGCCTCCGACTCTCGCTCCGCGTGCTGCGGGCGGGAAAAAGGCACCGTCGGAAAAGGGCGCCGCAAGGATTCGAACCCGCGCACGATGATGCGCGAGTAGACGGCGTCGACGGCGCGGGCGTCGGAGGGGCCGGCGCCCACCGCGAAGCGCTTCTCCTCCACCTCCATGGTCAGCTCCCGCTGCGCTCGGACCGGTTGGATCGGGCGGAGATGAAAAGGGCCCCGGCGGGGCTCGAACCCGGGTCTGGAGGAGCGTCTGGACGCGGGCCTGCGCCTCGTCGGCGGCGGCGATGAGCTCCTCGCGCGCCGCCAGCTGCTGCAGCAGCCTGCGCGCGCCGCGCCGGGCCGGTTAGAGGGCGAGGGTGGAGGGGGGAAGGGAGAGAGAGAAGGGGGGTACCGCTCGTAGACGTCGACGGGGGAGTCGAGCCCCGTGTTCTCCACCAGCTGCCGGATCTGCGGGAAAGAATAACGCACAAGAAAAAGCTTGCTGGAGGGAAGTACAGTCGGCCGCGCGCCTTGGCCTCGGCGCCCTCGACGCGGTTCTGCTGCCGCACATACTCCTCTCGCTTCTCGCGGTACAGCTCCAGCACCTGCGGCGGCGGGGCCCCGCCCTCGGATCAAATCGAGAGGCGAGGTGGAGGGGGGGGAGAAGGAGGAGGGGGGTACGGTGCCGACCTTGCGTATGGACTCGGCGGAGACGGCGGAGCGGCCGGAGCCGTGCGCCGCGTCGAAAGCGATCGCGTCCCGGCGCTCCGCCTGCGCCCCGGAACCGGTACCCCCCGCTCAGACACCGGTACCCCCCGGGATTCTAGGAAAGAAGCGGCTGGGCGGCTGATAGGGGGCGGGCTACGCGGCTCTACGGGGGAGTCAGCCTAGGGGCGCTGGCGGGGGGCCGTTGCGTGGGCCACTAGGGGCTGCGTCTCTGAGCAATCTGAAGATAAGAGGCGGAAAGGCGACGGCTGGGCCGCTGGGGGCTGCTAGGGGTCCCTAGCAAATCCGACGACAGGGACCGGGGCGCGGATCCGGGCGCACGCACGCACGCACTGCCCTCGGTCCCCAAGAGAATCTATCTAAGAGAATCTAAGAGAATCTATCAATATGTAAAATATGTAAAAATCCGTCCCTAAGAGAATCAATCCATCAGAGAGGGCGCACGCGCTGCTGGAGGTCGCGGTTGAGTCCGATCTGGGCCTCGAGGAGCGCCCGGAGCGCCGCCAGCTGCGCCCGCCACTGCTCCCGGTTCCGGTGGATGCGCCCCGCCAGCCGCACCACCTGCGCCTGCGTGCGCGCGTGCCCCGGGGGGCGCGTCAGAGACCAGCAGAGACCACGTGCGTCTCTTGTCGGCACGAGCTCGCAGTCAGAAGAGGCGCGGGAGGATCTAGCTACTCTCGTCCTCTAGATCCAGGGTCTAGCCACTTAGTCCCTCAGCTCGCGCCCGTCATTCGAAGTTGTCGCGCACCTCGTCGGCGCGGCGCTGGGCCTCTAGCTACTCTCGTCCTCTAGATCTCGAGCCAGAGCCTAGCCAGGGAGGCCTGGCCAGGGAGGCTAGCCAGGGAGACCTCTGTAGATCTAGGTACTCTCGTTCTAGCCTAGACAGTTAGTTAGCCCGCTCCAAGAAGCACCTCGTCGGCGCGGCGCTGGGATAGCCAGCTATCCCGTGGGATAGCCTGGCTAGGATAGCTGGCTCGAGCCAGGGCCTAGCCAGCTAGCTAGCCCACGCACCTCGTCGGCGCGGCGCTGGGCCTTGGCGTCGGCGCGCAGCAGGACGAGCTCCTCCCCGTCCCCCGCGTTCTGCTCCAGCCGCCCCCGCACCTCCCCGAGCCTTAAGGAGGGGAGAGTGAGCAAGGGAGGAGGTAGGAAGGGAGGGAGGGAGGGAGGGAGGGGCGGCACCGGCGCTCGGCGGCGTGCCGGGCCTCGCGGGTGCGGTCGATCATGTGCTCGAGCGTCACCGCCGCCTCCGCCTGCTCCTCCACCTGCCCAGAGGAGGACGACAGGTTGAGAGGAATCTAAAGGGACTACTCTTCTTCGCTGCTCTGTGTAGCGAGAAAGAGGCGGGCACCTTGGCCTCGGCCTCGGCGCACTGCCGTTCGAGCTCCTCAATGCGGCCCGCCTCCAAGCCCCGCTGCAGAGGAGGGCTCAGAGAAATGGGGGAGGGCGGCCGGCCGGCCGGGCAAGGATGCGAAAGGACTCGCCTCGGGGCGGAAGGAGGGGTGCGAGGGGTCCATCTCCGTCAGGTGCGCCAGCTGCACCTGCGGTGCGGCGGCAATTTGATCCCAATTCGATCTCAATTTGATCCCAATTCGATCCCATCCCATCCCTCCCTTCTTCTTCTCACCTGGAGAGTGTGGAGGCGCAGTTCGCGCTCGCGCCGGGCCGCCATGAGCGTGTCCAGCTCCCCGCGCATCCCCGCGATTGCGGTGCGCAGCCGCCCCGCCTCCCGCGTCGCCTTCTGCAGGTGCTGTCCCTGCAGGCGCCGGGCTGAGCAGGGGGCGAGGAAGCAGGGACGGGGGGGATGCAAAAGGCGTGGGGCGCACCAGCGACGCCTCGAGGATAGCCGCGCGCGCCCCCCAATGCAGGAGCCTGCGGCCGCATGAGCGTCTCTATGACCGGACCGAACGGGCGCCGGGAGGGCGCAGAGCGCACCGCGGGTCCCGTGCGACCTTGCGCGTGGTTCGCTTGCGCGCCGCCCGCGCCATGCGAAGGCGCGCGGCGACCGAGAGGCTGCTCTTGGGCCGCTCCTCGCCAGATTTGGACTTCTGCGCTTCCTCCTTCTGCATCGCCTCCGCGAGCTCCAACATCTCGCGCTCCTCCCGCGCCAGTCGCTCCGCCTCCTGCGGCGTGCGCGGGGCGGCGGTCGCATGCACAGCGTGCGAAGGCCAGCGGGGAGAGAGCACCTGCTCGAGCTCCTGAGTCTCGTCATGCGGCTCTGCTTGTGCCTTCTTGCTGGGCGTGTCAGGTGCATTCACGGTGCTCCCGCTGAATGTGATTGTAGCCGCTGGCAGCGACGTGCGCCGGGACTCCGACGTGCGCAGCTTCGAAGGGCTGCCGCTCGCCATGGGGGCAGCGCTGCTCGCTGCGGCCCGGCCGTAGCTAAGCTGAAGCGCTCGCCGACCCGCACCGCAACGCGGCGTCTCTCAGCGAGACGCCGCTGATGACTGCGCCAACCCGCCCGTCTCGCTGGCTGAAGGAAGCGGCTGGGGCTGAAAGCGCACTGCAGGGGCAGCAGAGGCGAACCAGGGCCCTCTAGACTGCGGGCAAAACAGATCGGAGGAGGCCCAAGACAGGTGTTTCGCGTACCCCGGCAATCGTTGAATCGTTGAGCACGCGACTTAGCGAGCCCGTAGCCTGCTTCGTACACTGCCCGCTGGGCCTTCACAGTCGTCCCTCTAGCGAAAATGATGGCCGCTGGGCCCTTCGGGGCCTCGTTCCCTATCGGGGCCGTCGGCTATTACCTCATCGAGCGGAACTACAAGGTGAAGGTGACCAAGGGTCAGGACCGCATTCGGGCGATGTACAAGGACGTCGAGGGTCACAACCCGCGCATCGAGACCGTTCCGGGCGCCCGGGAGCCCTGCTCTCTTTGCTGCGGTGAGCATCGTCACGACAACGTGCCCAAATGAGCGCTTCCCCCCTGAGAAACTTCCCCCCAGGCACCGAAGCCCAGGGCGAGAACTACTTCGCATCCCGCGGGATGCCCTCGGCCACTTCCTGCCTTATGCCCATCTTCTCGCTGTTCTCGGAGCCTGCTCCCCCGGTGGCCGCCACGGCTTCGCAGCGCTGTGAGCCGTCCCACCTCCGCTCGGAGATACGTCCGTTGGCCGCCAATTTGATCCGGTTTGTCTGCAGCTCTCCGGGACGTGCCGCAGGCGATGTCGGCTTCGGCGAAGGTGAACGTCATGAGCAATGACTTGAAGTACACGTCGAACGACGCTGGCTCCCTTGCCCGCAATCTGATGGACGCGTATGAGATAACCAAGTCGTCCCCCAGTGAGCGGGCTCTCGCCTCCGCGGCTCAAAGTTCCGTGCTGACTCTTTCCGGCCGAGCAGGCACCGTCAACAACCTCGTGAACCAGGGCTACGTGGAGGTTCGTGGATCGAACCTCGGCCGCTCGGCTGCAGCTGACGCGGGCCCCGAGCGCAGAGCTCCGTGCAGGGGATGATCAAGTTCCAGAACAGCGAGGCCGTGCACGAGGCTGCGTTCCTCCTGCTCTCGCAGCTCGTCAACCACGGTCCGCCCGCGCCTTCCTTGCGACGATGCGCGGCGCCCTGCCAACCGCTCGATGTGCTCAGACCGGGGCGAGAGAGTGTCCAAGTCGGGCGCGGTGGTGATGGTCTCCGAGATGATCGAGCGGCGGGCGAACTGGTACGGCGCGGCCCTCGCCGCGAAGGTCTTCATCGAGAAGATGTGCCTCGTCCAGCGTGCGCGCCGCCCCCCTCCGCTCTCCGCAGCGCCCCTGAGGTCCCCCGCAGCGAGCGTCGCCGAGTTCTGGGCGAACCGCGGCATCTGCGATGTGCTCTTCAAGGTGCGCCCCGCCCCGCCCCGCTGCGCGCGCCCGCCTCGGCCGCCCATGCGAGCGCCGCCGTCGGCCGCAGTCCATGGTGGACAAGTTCGAGCCGCGCACCGTCGAGACGACCTTCCGCGCGTTTAACGCGATGCTCGAGAACTGCCCCTCCAAGACCCGCATCAGTGCGCTGCCGCCGCCGCCGCCGCTGCCGCATGTCGGGCGCCGCCGCTCGCCCGTCGCCCTGTGACCTCACTCACCGCCGCGCGGCAGAGCTGCAGAACTACCTGAAGCGGGCGCGGCTGCTGGAGTCGGCGGGCAAGGCGATGGAGCTCAACATGAGGCGCCCCGAGGTCCTCGTGCAGGCCCTCCGCCTCTTCACCGCCATGCACGTCGGCAACGTCGGTCCGCCCATCCGCTCTCGCCCCGCCCCGCCCCGCTCTGCGGAGGAGCGCCGCCGAGCGCGCCGCCTCGCAGAGATCCTCACGTACTCGATGACCAAGAACCTGTGCGACCCCGTGATCCAGGTCCGCGCGGTCCAGGGCGGGGCGGGGCGGGGCGGGGCGCCGGCCGCGCTGACGGGTACCCCAGGTGATGGCGGCGTACCCCAACGACGACCACATCATCTCGCACGGCAAGGCCTGCGTCAAGATCCTCGTCACCCCCTTCGAGTGCGGCTTCTGGCGTACCCCGCCCGCTCCCTCCCTCCCCTCACGCCTTTCCTCCCGCTCCCGCAGCTACGACCTCGTGATGAAGACCATGACGGCAATGATCATGCAGAAGGTGTAACCGGAGGGTCCCCGCGATTTCATCTAGCTAGGCAGTTCCCCCGCCTCGCCCCAGGACCCCCCGCGCGCCCCCTCTCGCCCCCGCCCTCCCCGCTGGCGCTGGAGCAGCGCCGCTCGCTCGTATTGGGCCCCCAGCCCCTCCCGCTGTTATTGAACCAGATAAACCACCACTACGTATGTCTATATATATGCTTTAAAATACCAAACGATACGGACGCCCTTCAATGAGAACTGCTTGAAGAATTAATGTAGTCTGCCTAGGCCTAGATAGATTCTGGACTAGTACTCCGGCTACTTGAAGAACCACCAGGTCGGAAGCCCGAGGCACTCTATGCAGCTCATCCCGCACTTCTGGTTGCAGCTGGTCGCGTGCACCGTCCGCCCCACCTGTGGACCGGGCCGGACCGGATCGGCTCTCGATCTGGGTCTGGGTCTGGGGACAGGTTCTAAAGAGCGGACCTTCAGAGCAAAGGCGTCGACTGCTGTCTTGACTCCGAACTCGGTATCGAAAGCGTGCCCGTCCAGGTAGTCGTGACCGGAGAAGAGCCCCCCGCGCCTCAGCTTCGGCCACCTGCGCCCGGGTTCAGAGCTGAGAGGCAGAGTGGCCCAAGTTTCGAATTAATATTCGAATTTCGCACCAGGCCTCGAGGTCCTCGGTGACGCCGGCGCGGTCGTGCCTCGCGTCCAGGTAGATGAAGTCGAAGTACCCGTCCTCGAACGTCTTCGCGGCCTCCTGAGGCATGCGCGTGTGGGCGAGGCGAGGGGCAAATTCGAGGCCGGATCAAATCAGACGAGGCAGAGCGCGCACGAGGGAGTAGCTCTTCATGACGACGACGCGGCCCTCGAAGGGGGCGACGTTCGCCTGCGCCGTGCGGTAGATCTCGTCTTGCTCAGCCTGCGGCCTGGAACTCAGCGCCGGCCTTGCCGGGTTCGAATTCACGATCACGGTCCTGCACTACGCGGACGGACCTGGCCCTTGTTCGCGATGTCTCTGTACTCTTTCGGATCCTGGTGCGCCCACTGCGCGCGCGGATCGCAAAGCTCGAAGTTTAGGAGAGCGGAAGGAGCCGGGGGCCGCGGCTGGGCGCGAGACGCGTACGCCGCGGCCGGTCGACGTCGCAGCGCCTTAAGCTTAGCTAGCTATAGGGGGCGAGCGGAAGCGCTGCGGCCGGAGCGAGCGCTGGAAGGAGTGCGGAGCGCACCGCGTCCACCAGATACAGCGTCTTTCCTCTCCAGCGCTCGAGGATCCCGCGCGCGTGCTCCGCTCGCTGCACGCCGACCTCCACACCGGCGCCCACGAGGCCCTGGTCATTGAGCGCCTCCGGAAGACCGATGCGTCCCATCTTAAGCGCTGCGGAGCGCGTGGACGCGTGCGTCACCTACAGGGCGCACGTACGCGCGCGTACGCGCGGGCGGCGGCGCGGGCGGTGGCGCCGGCGGCGCTCCGGCTCGTGCCGAATGCGTCGAAGCTCACCTTGCGACGCTTCCACCTCGAGCGCCCTGCGCTCCGCTGCGCGCGGGAGAGAACCACATCAGACGCCCAAGCTTATGTGCGCCCGTCGGCGTCAACGCCCCAGCGCAAACCGGCCGCTGGATCATCCACCAGGTTGAAGTTCGTGCCGTCGTGCATCGCCAACCGCGCCGCGATGGCGAGGAATCCGAGGGCGGCCAGGCCGACGAGCAGCCGGCGGCGGCCCGTCATGAGCGGAGCTCGAGGCGCCACGTAGGCCTCGCGATCATCGTCTCCGGCCATCCCTCCTTCTCCGGGCCTGGGGGAACGCCGCTCAATTGCAATTGCAAGCTTTTCACGCCGTACCCGGCGGATCAATTTTGGCCGACAGCGCGCTCGCAGGACGTCCGAAAGTTCCGAGTGCATATGCATTGTCTTGGCCGCGCTGCCAAGCCCGCCCTCTTGATCCTTCGGCTGCTTACTCGCATGCCCTTTATTGAACACGGGAACAAAACATCAAATCTCATCTCTACAACCCGGACTACCGACTGGACACCCCAAACCCGAACGTGGTGCCCAAAGACGAGGGCGAAATGCAAGCAGGTAACTAATCTCAAAACGGTGATGCGTGCCGACGGGCCCGGCCCGAGAGGGCAGGGGGCGGCGGCCGCGGCCTTGGAAGGGGGCGCGGGGCCCCCGCTCGCGCCCGACGCTTACGCGTAGCTGTAGGGGGCGGCGGTGGCGGGGATGCCCGGGGCCGCGCCGAGGCCGGCGCTGTAGAGCGCGAACACTGCGGGCGGCAGAGAACGAAGTGTCAGAGGACCTCCAGGGGGGTACGCGATCGATCGATGGGGGCGCACGGTTCGACAGGATGTCGAGGGCGAACGCGGCGAAGATGATCCCGGGGCCCGAGAGGTACGAGGTGGCGGGGTACCGGCGGATGAAGTCGCCTGCGCTCGCGCGGCGGCCGCTCAGCGGCGCGGTCCAAGGCGCAAGGGGAGGGGGGGCGGCGGGGCCGCCCAGGTCAAACACACCGTAGGTCCAGACGAGGGCGATGAGGATGGCGGTGGCAAGGACGATGAACTTGCGGACGGTCGCGGCGTCGGCGCGGAGGAGGCCCTGTGCGAACAGGGTCGGACCGGGGCGGGGCCGGCGGGCGGGGCGGGGCGGAGCCGGGGCCGCCACGCACGGGGCAGATCATGCCGTTGAAGGCGGCGAAGTGGAGGGCCCAGAGGCGGGTCACGAAGACGGTGATCTACGGGAGACGTGCGCGGATCAGCGAGGCGCGGCGGCGGAGCAGAGACGAGCGACTCGGCGGGCGGGGCGGAGCGGCGCGGGCACCTCGTTGTCGTACAGGGGCTCGGCGGTGGTGCCGACGAACGCGGGGAACGACCAGCGGAGGTACGAGGCGGTGCCGAAGAGCGCCCACCTGCGCGAGGCGGCGGATCGGCGTCAGCTGCTGCTGGTTGCTGCTGCGAGGCGGGCGCTGTGCATCTGTACGCACAGGGCAATGACGAGCCAGCCGAGGGGCTTGACCCACAGGTAGACCTGCAATTTGATCCGAAGTCAGATTCGATCCGCGGGCGGCGAGCGGCGAGCGGCGCGCACGATGGTGAAGATGTCACGGCCGGAGCGGGGAGCGGCGCCCTGGACCTGGGTCGGGGCCTGGCCGGTGGCGTAGCGGTACGCTGCGGACGCGCCGAGTCGGTAAGTCCGTCATGGCGGGAACTCCGGATCGGCGGCGGGCGGCCGGACGAACCGAAGAGCGCGGCGAAAAGGAGCGTGACTGGCATCGTGCGCGGGTCAGAAGAGCCTCGGGGGCGCGGGCAACCGCGAAACGGCCGGCCGTGGCTCACCGACCCAGACGAGGAACACGATGACCGGGACGGCCTTGATCTCGGTGGGCTGGTGGGCCTTGTAGAACAGGCCTGGATCGAACGTGAGGCGCGATTTCGGAGTCGGCGAGGCGAGGAATCGAGGGGCGACGAACCGTACATGATGAGGAAGATGGTCATACCGACAGCGACCTGCCCGGCCCAGGATTCGCTTTCGATCGCCGAAAAGCGAGGTGACAGGCTCGGACCTGGCCGAAGATGAGGAAGAGGGTCCGGCCATCGCCCTTGAGGTAGGCGTGCTTGGTGATGATGTAGTACAGCGAGACGACGGCCAGGCAGGACAGGCCGAGGATCTTGGCGTTGCATTCGAAGAGCTGTCGCCGGATCGCACGCCCGATCAGGCCGGGCGCCCGACTCGGGAGTTGCAACGGCCGCCAGGGCGGGACTCACCGGGTCGCTGGCGTACGCCTTGGCGGCGACGCCCGGGAACCAGTGCTCCGTCGCCCAGTCGGGAGCCACAGTGAACCAGGCGCCCGAAATGGCGAAGATCCTGCCGGCCGGTTTCGGCGGAGATTCGCGGACTCGGAAAAAAGGTCACGGCGTTACGTACGCTGCGACGGCTCCGAAGAGCATCCAGCTCTCGAGAAGGGAGAACCTCATCTTGCCGGACGGTGGTTACTTTTGAGCCTTCCCGGAATGTCCGATCGAGGGACAAACTCGGAATTTATAGCGTGTACCCCGGCGCTGACGTACCCGCGGCCGGCCCGCAAGCTCAGACTGCTCAGTGCTCGGCACCGCTGCATCGCAGCTGCTGTGGTAGAGCACATCCTGGTCACTTCCGGCAGTTAGGCAGCTGCCGGCAGTTACGCAACTTCCGCCGGCAGTTACGCGCAGGCGTCTCTTTCGACGTGCTGTATACGCAGTGTTCATCCAGTCTTGCTCACTACGAATGGCCTTTGCGACCTGTCCACTCGGCGGCGGCGCTGCACCTGGCGGCGCGCGCGCTGCCTTCGGCATCGCGTCGACGTTGTGCGAGGCACGCGCCCCGCTGCAGGCCGCCCAGCGGCCGGTGCGCCTCGCTCCCAGTGGCGCGTTGGATCGGCCGTGCTTGAGGCGGCCGGCGCCGCGGCAGGCCGGCGTCGTGTCTTGATCGTCGCGTCAAGTTCACTCGCGCCTTGCATTGCCTTCTGGGCTGCGCCCCGCTCTATGCGCCGATCACAACACACACACGCCGGCGCGTGTGTGCCCGCAGGAATGCATCGCCTCTCGACTCCTGGACTACTCGCCCGTGGAGTTCGCCGAGGACGCCGGCAACGTGCGCCTGCCACAACCGCGCCGCCTCTCGCCGATCGAGCCGCCCACAGGCGTTTGGCGGCGGCGTGCAGTCGCGTGCGAGCGGTTGCCGCAAGCATGCGCACGGGCGCCCCGCCCGCCTCCCAATCTGCCGAGCCGGACGGGGCGGGACCGCAGGGAGCCCTGAAGCCGGGCCTGCCAGAACCGAAGGAGGGCGACACGTTGGAGATCGTCTGAGCCGACCTCCGCGCCGCCTCCGACGTGGCTCGCTACTCCCTGCTCGTTGAGGAATTGCCCAAGCGCAAGGTACCCCTACAGCTACCCGCACTCTCCGACACACCGTACCCCCTGACGCCTGGCACCCCGGCCCAGGGCGAGGCCCGCGACGTGGGCGGAGGGCAGTTCAATCGTTGAGTTCATCACGGAGGGGTAGCCCGACCCGACCCGCTTTCGATCTTGTACCCCCCTCACCCTCATCCCCCTGCAGGATGTACGACGGGTATGTGCGGAATTCGAAGAGAGACGGCATCCGCGCACCCCGTCCCGCCCTAGGCCTCCCCCCGTCCCGCTCCCGTACCCCCCCCCCCCTCCCCTCCGTCCCGCTCCACCCGAGGGAGGCTGAGCCTTGAAGCCCGTCAAGATCTGTAACTGCGTCTGTAACTACGGAGCCCCGGCGGGGCTCAGCACTTGCAATTGCACCCTGGCGGTGCGGAAGAGTTACGCCCATCGGCTGGCGGCTTACGAAAGTTCGCCCAAGAAGCTTTCGTGCGCTGTGCCCGTAACCCCCCCCCCCCCCGGCTCCTCTCGCGTCTCTCGCTCCTCTCGCCCCCTTTGAGCCGGCCCTCCGCGGCCGCGCAGGAACGTGAGCGACTAATGGCTGCCGCTCGTTCCGAGGCGCTAGTGCTTCGCTTCAAGTTTGCAAGATGCCGGGGCCGACTCTCGGCGAGGGGCCGGCCGAGGCGCTTCGCTTCAAGTTCTTTTAAATTTGCTTGCAATTTAAGTTTGCAAGATGGCGGGCGCCGGGGCCGGGGCGGGGCCGAGCCGGCCCAGGGCCTTCGATCCAGGCCTCCCCCAGCACGCTGGGCCGCATCGATCCCGTCGTCCTCCCCCCCCCTCGTTTCATTTCTTCGAATTCCTCCCTCCAGGGCCATCAGCCGCCTCTGCTGGGGGTGCCGGCCGCGGGGGAGCCCAGGAGGCGGGCGCGGCGCGGCGGCGCTGAAGAGGACCCCCGGGCTGAGGTGCTCGCGCTTCGCGCCTCGAGGTCAAAAGATAGAAGGCCGCCGCTCCGCCCAGGAGCCCGCCTCGCGCTACGCGTCCTCAGTGACCGCCACCCCATAAGGCCCTCAACCCTTATCTCCTCGGCCCGGGCCCGGGCCCGGGCCCGGGCGGAGGCCTGCTAGCGCCCGGTCCCTCGGGGCGCAGTCCCGCGGCGAGGAGTCAGCCTGAGCATCCAGCTATAGGAAGAAATTGTACTTTCTACGAGGCCGACTTTCTTGTACCAATTTGTATTTGTACTTGTATTTCGTGCTGTCTGGTTGCAGTTCGAATTCGCTAAATCATGATTTCACAGTTATACAGCGCCCTACGTATACGCCTGCAAGCATTTGGCCATGGTGGCTTGGGCATCAAGCTAAAGACACCGATCGCGATCGCGAGGTCGACTAGTACTGTGGCACGCAGCCGAACGCCTCCATCCGCTTGTCTGGCGCGGCGCCGACTCCGCGTCAGCCCGGCGCTCGAGCGCTCGCTCATGGTCGCGATCGCGGGGATCGAGATCGATATCCGGATCCGGGCCAGTATGGCCCGGGGCCATGGGCGCACAGTACGTTAGGCAGAGGAAGGCGTGCTCCTCGCGCGCCGCCTCTCCCCCGCAGAACCGCGCCCAGTCCCGCCGCCTGGCCCCAAGGAGGCAGAAATTCAGCACAAATAAATTAAACATATACAAGTGATCATGATTCCAAACAGTGAATCTCACTCACCAGATGTTGCAGTAAATCTCGCGCTGATCCTTCGAATTCGAATTTAATTATCATAGTATGAATTCGAAACGCGAATGCGAGGCCGTCGCGATAGAATGCTGACCGGGTCGGGGCGCCGGCTGCAGTGCAGTTTGTCCAGATGCGCCTCTGCAGAGAGAAATTCGGGCCGGCGCAGGGGAGGTCTAGAGGCCCGCAAATTAAAGGCCTCGGGATGGGGCGCGCGCGCGCGGACCGGCGTCCTGGCAGGACCTCCTGTGGGTGGGGAGGCGGAGGACGTAGGGGTCCGACTCGTTCATGCAGTACGTGATCCAGTGCGAGCGCCTGCATGCGCGATATCAATAGACGCTGGCATCAAATTGAATTAAATCGAGGCTGGCGCGTAAATTTAATCTGCAGCTGCAGCTTTAATTGCTGAAGGCGACAGATCTAGACGTCGACGCGGCGATTGTTAATTAATTACCAGAACGTGCACCACGAGTCCTCTTCGAATTCGAATCTCTGCCTCTGCGCATTCTTTTAAATATGCTTGCAATTTAAGCTTAAGCTTGTTCGAATTCCGGATCCAAATGCAGCTTACTGAAGCCTCGTTCTCGACGAGTTCGATTGCGCCGGGAGCGCGGAGCTCCGAATTAGATTGCGAGCTGGCCGTCTGCAGCTGTGCTCGCGCACAGTGCAACGTCTGCATCCTCAGTTCTGCGTTGAGGAGGAATATTAATTAATTACAGCGCTCGCAGCTGCAGCCTGTGATTAATATCCGAGATCTCGAGAAGCTTTAGCTCACCCGTGCTCTTGCAGTACAATTCCAGGCCCCGGCGCTCCCTCTCGCGCACGCGCGCGGCTCCACCTCGGCACTTTTCCGTCAACTCTCCGCCCCTGCGCATGCGCATGCGCATGCCGCGCCCCCGGCCAGGAGTCAGAGACGGGTACGGGCCCACGCACGCGGTCCCGGCTCGGCTGTATAAAAATTCGCTCACAACCGAGTGCACAGCGCCTTGCGAAGCTCCTGCGAAAAACGCGTTATCGCATCCATCCCAGCTCTCATCGAAATTTGCGAAATTTAAGATTGAGCTCCGATTTCGCACCGGGTCCGGCTCCAAGCCGCAATGCAGCTCTTTCAGCTTGGCATCTGCGCTGGAAATTATAATCTAGATCTGGAGCTGGGGACAGAATGTTCGCCGACGTCGACGTCGACGGTGATGATTATAATTAAATATTAAGGGCCAACCTAACCTAAGGATCCAACCCAAGGGCCTCCTAATTATATAAGGAGCCAACCTAAGGGCCTCGAGCTCTCGTTTCCCCCCAAGCCCGATATCGACATCGATACTCACCGACGTCGGCGCAGAAGGCGCGGTACACGCCGACGCGGTAGGGGTTCGTCTCGTTCGTGCAGTACACCACCCGCTGCACGAGCCTGGCACCGTGGCACGCGTACGTGAATGCAGTATACGTAAGAGATCGATAAGAAACCTGCAGCTGCAGGCGGCGCACCAGAACCTGCATCCAAACTGCGAAGGCGGTCACCGAAATTCATTTCAGGAGGCTTCCGATCGATTCAATAAAAGAGCTCGATTAATATTGAATATTCCGGTGCCGAACGCGAACTGTCCTCGCACCGGACTTGCAATTGAGACTTCGAGCTCCGACATCGACGCGCCGTCGACGTCCACGTCGGCGTCGGCGTCCTCGCCATGCTCGCCGAGCTCGCCGATGTGGGGCCGCGGGCGCGGGCGCCGGAAGGCCGAGCCGAGGACGTCCGCGCAGGCGAGGGCGCCCTCGGCCTCCTCCACCGCCTTCCGCGCCAGCCGGCTAGCGCCCCCTGAGCAGACCCGAAATTCTAGAATTTTAATCGGGCGCGAACGCTAGAAATTATAATTAAAGCCGCGGCCCGACGGCGCACCCTGAAGGGTCTGCAGCTGGTGCAGGTCGCGCAGGAATTCGCACGCCTCGGTCATCTTCGCATCCCGCAGCTGCGGCGGCGGGTGCATCATGCATATGATCGTAGCCGGCCTCGATCGGGAAATATCTCTAAATGAGCTCTACATCGAGATCTAGATCTAGATCTCGCACACCTCGTATTCGTTCAAGCCCGGCGCATACCAAGCGCTAGCGCGCGAAGCGAAGGAGCCCGAGCGATCGCGATCAGAGTTGCAGTCGAGGATCTGCGCCGGCAGCCCGGCCCGGCCCGGCCCCGCCCGCGCAAGCTCAGTCAGCACGCGCAAGCGCAGATCTAGATCTAGAGGCGAACGATACGACGAGGAGGACGAAAGCGGTGCGCACGTCCTCGATATTCGCGACGGCGCTGCAGGGCTGATCGTTGGCGGCCCGGCGCGCCGCGGTCCCGCACGCCAACGCCCAGACGAGGCGGCTGCGAAAATCGCAAGCGTGCCGACGTCGACGTCTAGATCTCACTCAAAATTTATAATTAAATTTAAAGCGCGCGAGATCGATCGATCTAGATCTAGAGCGGGCACAGAAGCGCGGAAGCGAGGCTCGCATTCTGCGGCAGGCCAGGGCGCCCGGAGAGGTATCGACGTCGGAATTCGCGATCGAGCCCTCGTCGATGTCGGGGTCGATGTCCTGAGCATATGCATACGCCGGCCGCGGCAGCTCCTGGGCGCGCGCGCGCTGGATCAGGCGCCGCGCAAGGGCGGGATCTATTTATGAGATCAAGAGGTCTTCTTGCCTGGAGCGGGCGACCGAAGACGGACGCGCCCGGCGCGCCGAGCTCGCCCCCGCTACGCGCGCCGATCTCGAGCTGCCGGGTCGCACCGGCGTCGTCGCCGGTCGCGGCGATCGCAGCTGCGGAGACTGCGAGCGCGAGAACGAGGAGCGCGGCGCGCGTGGTCATCGTGCACTTTGCAAGTCCCGGGTACGCCGATTCCTGGGCGCGATGCCGGGGCCGGCGCGAGCCATCGTGTGGTTCCGGTGCACGGCGCTAGCTCCTCGCAACTAGCCCGCTGCAGCTGAGCGCGGGCCTGGGGCGCGCGTAGGTCCAACCTTCGACTGCACGACAACGAAGCGCTGACGCTGGCCGCGGCCTGCAGCCACCTGCTGCCCGTATATGTGCGTGCAAGTCACCCGTGGGAACGGCGCTTTCGTTCGAACCGAGCGCGCTCGGCACGAGCCGCCGCCCGTCGCACGTGCCCCGGCCCGCGGGTCTACCTCTACCGCGAAGGAAGCCCCAGCGCTGGAATCTAGAAGCGCGATCTATCTTCCAGTCGCGGCGCTGCGCGGCGCTGGCGCGCGTACGCCTCGGCCTCGCCATATCCGGGGGCCCGATCAGCGCCGCGCCCTCGCGCTCGAGCCAGCGCGCGCCCCGGCCCACGCCAACGCCGCCCCGACCGCAGGTCTTCGACAAGCGGATCTTTGGGGCGCGCTCGCGCTGGTTCGACCAGGAGAAGACCGGCGCGCACCGCGCCCGCTTCCTCATCGAGTGCCCGCGAGCACGCGCACGCGCTCCGAGGCTCGCAGCGCGCCGCTCACGCCCCGCGCGCCGCGCAGGGCTGTGGAGGACCTGCGGGCGTCGCTGCGACGGATCGGCAGCGACCTGCACGTCGCCGTCGGGAAGCCGGAGGACATCATCCCGTCACTCTGCGAGCGGCCCGCCCCCGCCCCCGCCCCCGCCCTCGCCGTCGCCCTCGCGCTTCCACCTGATCCTCGTCCTGAGGCGCGCGCGCGGGGGGGTACCGCAGGTTCCGAGTGGAGCGGGTGCTGACGCAGGGCGAGGACTGCAGCGAGGAGGCCGAGGTCGAGCGCGGCCTCCAGCGGCGCCTCGCCGCCCTGCGGCCCCCCGCCTCCCTCGAGACGGTCCGGCCCGCTCTGACGTCAGATCGGATCAGATCTGATCTGACCTGAGCCTTTGCCACCTCAGGTGAGGGACGCGACGATGGTGGACGCGCGTGACGTTCCCTTTGCTGTACCCCGCGGCCTCCCCGAGGTCTTCACGTCTTTCCGCAAGGTCCTATAGAATTCTTTCTTTCTTTCTCTCTACGTCTTAGCTTCCGCAATCTTTAATCTCCGACTAGATCGTGGAGGAACGGAGCGAGGTGCGGGCGCCGCTGCCCACGCCGGCCACTCTACCCCCCCTCCCCGAGGACGCCGCTGGGGCCCGCCCCGAGCCCGGCGACGTACCCCCCCTCGCCTCCTTCCGCCTCGCTTCCCCCCCTACCCCCCCTCCGGCCCCGACCTCCAGCGTCTCCGGAAAACCCGTACCCCCCGACGCGGCCTTCGAGGGGGGCGAGACGGCGGCTCTTAGGAGGCTGAAGGAGTACCTCTGGGACAAGGACCTCCTCAAGGCGTACAAGGAGACGCGGGACGGCATGCTCGGCGCCGACTACAGCAGCAAGGTGTACCCCCCTCCTACCCCCTCCCCGCCCTTCTTCCCGTCTCACCGTACCCCCTTCCCAAGTTCTCGCCCTGGCTGGCGGCTGGGTGCCTCTCCGCGCGGCTCGTGTACGCGGAGGTCCGCCGCTACGAGCGCGAGCGCGTCGCCAACCAGAGGTCCGCCCCCTTTCTTCCTCCCCCCGCCTCCCGCTCCGTCTAGGCTAAATTTAGATCGGTGGCCTTGCGCTTCTTTGAGCTCGCCGGCTCCGCATCTAAACGGGTACCCCCTAGCACGTACTGGCTTATCTTCGAGCTCCTCTGGCGCGACTTCTTCCGCTTCCTCGCCGCCAAGGTGCGCCGTACCCCCTCCGCTTCCCCCCTACCCCCCCGTCCGCCTCTCCTCCCGGCCCGACCGGTACCCCCCGGGGCAGCACGGGGACCACCTCTTCTTCCGGGCGGGGATCAAGCGGACGGGGTACGCCTGGCGCGAGGACGCCGCCCTCTTCGACGCGTGGGTCGCCGGCCGGGTACGCGTCCCGTACCCCCCTTCTCTCTCCCCCCCCAAACGGTCCCGCAGACGGGTATGCCGCTGGTGGACGCGGCGATGCGGGAGCTCGCGGCCACGGGCTTCATGTCCAACCGCGCACGCCAGGCAAGCCGGCGCCGGCCAGCCCCTCCGATGAGGCCCGGCCGGCTGTAGCGCTAGCCGGCTGTCACCAAGTGCCTATAAATAGATCTCTTCACGCCCCCCCCTCCCCCCTTCAGCCTCGATGAGGCCTGAGCTGGCTGTCGCCGAGTACCTATAAATTGATCTTCATCTTCTCACACCTACCCCCTCAGAACGTGGCCAGCTACCTCGCCAAGGACCTCGGCATCAACTGTACCCCCCCGCGCGCTCCGTCTCTCTACCCGGCGCCCCTGACCCCCCCCCCCCCCCCCCCCCCCCCCCCCCCCCGCCCCGCTCCCTTCTTTCAGGGCAGATGGGTGCCGAGTACTTCGAGGCTGTTCTGCTCGACTACGACCCGGCCTCCAACTGGGGGAATTGGTACCCCTCCCCCTCCTTCGTTCGCCACGCTGAGCGCTGAACGCACGTACCCCCAGGCAGTACGTGGCGGGCGTGGGGAACGACCCGCGGGAGGACCGGCGGTTCAACATCACTAAGCAGGCGCGCCCCCGCCCGTCCTCGCATTCGCGTACCCCGGCCTCGATCGCGACGCCCCCCCCCCTCCTCCCCCCCTTCTCCCCCCCCGGCAGGCGAAAACGTACGACGCGGAAGGCGACTTCGTTCGCCGGTGGATACCCGAGCTCCGGAGGTGCGGCTACCCCCCCCCCCTTCCCCCGGCCTGGATCGGTTCCCCGTATACGTACCCCTCCTGACCATCGCCGGCCTTCCCCCCGCCCGCCGCGCAGACTCCCGGCCTCGAGGATACAGTGCGAGCCTCCCGGCACACGCCCTCTGCTCGCGCCGCGGGGGCGCCTTAGATCTAGACCCGACGATCTGCGCGTCCAGGCGGTTCCTGCCCCTCTAGCTATATATAGCTTGCTCCTTCAGATCTGCGCGCTCGGCGCCCCCCCCCCCCCCCCTCCTCCCCCCCCCCCCTCCCCCCGGGCGCTCGCACTCGCCTCACGGTCGGGCTCGCCGCCCCGCAGCGAGCCCTGGACCCTTTCCTCCGAGGAGCAGGCCGCCTACGGCGTCACCCTCGGTACCCCTAGCCTCCCTCCTGTGCACTTTTGCGTACCGCCCTCACCCCCGGGGTCCTTGACAGGCGTGGACTACCCCTGCCCCTCGTGCCCCGCTGGCCTTTCGGCCGCAGTCCGGGGGTACGGCGGCGGCGGGCGCCAGGGGGCGCGGGGGCGGGGCGGGGCCTCAGGGGCGGGCGCGGGGCTGGCCGCGGCGGCGGCGGCGGCGGCGGCGGGGCGCCGCAGAAATACGGCGGGCCGAAACCGAACGAAGGTGCTTTTGGAGGCTCGAGCGCGAGGGGCCGCCGGTGACTGCACCGCGGCGCACGAGGCGGCCGCGCCGGGGCTGCCCGGCCGGCGCGGCGCGCGCGCGGTCGACATCGACATTAACGTCACCCTTCAAGACGCTGATCCTCATTCGATTGCAGTCAATTTGCAGACAACAAGCCCGATCGAGGCTCACGGCCGCGACGCGGGCGCCGGCCCAGCCCGGCCCCGCGCCGTGCGCGCGCGCCGTGGGCCCGCGGCCCGCGACCGCATGCAGGCCCGGACCGCCCGGTGCGCGACCGTGCGCCCCTTCGCAAAAGAATCGCAATTTGCAATGCGCACAGTATGATCCAGCTAGATATCGATTGCAAACGTTAACTTGAAACTTGCAATCAAAAATAAATATTGCCGATCGAGCATATGCGCATGCACGAATATTAATCATCGAACTCGAAACAAAAAGTTCGCATTGCATGCGCGCGCGCGTGCGAATCGGTGCGATCGCGAAGCACTGATGAATGCCGCCAGAATGCGAAGCATTGCGAACCCCCTCGCGATCACTTCCTGCGCGTTTCGTTCCTCTAGTGCTATACCCCTCAGGGGAATCCTCAAAATTGGCTCGAACTCGAACTTCGAATTTCGAAGGCTCCGGTCCGAGACTCCGAGCGTGCAGCTGCAGGCAGTGATGGTATTCCGAATTAACCCAAAAATGGACCATTTCGGAAACGTTTCCGAAATATTTCGGAAATATTTCCGAAATATTTCCGAAATCAGGGGCCCCTCCCGAGGGCCCTTCTGCTGATGCCTGACGCTCCCTTTAACCTTCTTATGCTTTCCTTATTGGTAACAGTCCAGTTTCGTGTCTTCCGAATCATCAGAACATGCGACAGTACCAAAGGGAAATTCACACCTCGTACCCCCTGCCAGCCTTGTTGGCGGCTGAGTTCCGGTTCTAGACGTCTACGATAGACTCCTATCGTGTTATATAACCTTTCTATCACGTTTCCTATCATTTTAATGCGTTGTTTCGCCGTGTTTCGCGCAAAATGTGGCAAAACGAAAGTACCCCCCCTTTATTAGAAACAATTCCTAATTAGGGGGGTCTCTCGGGACCTTTTCGGAAACAATTTCGAAATTGATTTCGAAATTGTTTATAGAAATGTTTCTAGAAAAAATGCCATCACTGGCTGCAGGCGCCGGCTGCGCATGCGCGCGCGGCGTTGCAAGTTGCGCCGCTTGCGCGCATGCATATGCCCCTCGGCGCGGGCCGCTTTGCAAGTTGCCGGCAACTTGCCGCAGTGCAGCTGCTCGGAGCCACACCACCTGCTCTGCAGCTGCAGCTCCATCAGCCTCCATGCCTGCAGCACCCGGCTGCAGCCGCGCGCTGAGCGAAAGCTGAGGCGGCCTTCCGAAGCTCAGCGGCAGGACCGGCGGCCCGGCCCGCGGCCGGCCGGCGCCCGCGAAGCTTCATACGTATACCGGCGGCGGCTCGCAGCCAGCCGCGGCCGAGAGATGGCGGCGGAGCGCGTTGCAAGTGAGTGCGAGGGCGAGGGCCCGGGCGCACCGGAGTTCTCGCTGCTGCGGCGCCAGGTGATGGGCATCGCGAACACCGTGCAGTCCTCCTTCCTCCTTTACGCTCCCGTCGCCGCCGCGGCCGCCTCGCTCTCGTCGCTCGACGAGGACAGCGGCGGCGGCCCCCTCGTGCACTACTCCGCAATCGTCAAGCAAAGGCACGGGCAGCCCGCCAGCTGCAGCCAAGTTCGCCAACTCGCGCTCGCTCATGCGCACTTGCGCGCACCGCCGCGGCCGCAGGCAGCACAAGCTAAGGGTGACGGACCCGAACAGCCCCTGGATCGGGCGGCAGCTTATCATCGAGCTCGCCGACTGGGGTGCGCATGCGCGCGTGCCAGTGCCGGCCGCCACGTGCACGCGCCCCGCTGCCTCAAGCGCCGCTCACGTGCGAGCCGTGCGCTTCGGCGCGCTCGCGATCGCAGAGACTGGCAAACTCTACGAAGGCCACGCGTGCGCGGCGCGGACGACCTACCCCTTCGTGAACGCGCCGCGCGTGACGACGCCCGTGGACGCCTTCGGCGAGACGGGCAGCTTCGCGCTCGACTCGTGCCGCTGCTACCGGGACACCACATTCGAGCTGCGCATCCGGGATGCAGCCACAGGCCAGCGGCCCAGGGTGCGCACGCGCGCACGCGCTTCCCTCACCCTCGCGATCGCGCGCCCTCCCCGCCCCGCGCGCGAGCTCGAGCTCGAGCGGGCGGGGGGATCGCAGGTTCGCATCAAGGTGGAGCTGGTGAGGCCCGGCGCAAGCTCCAAAGCCGAGCGGGAGGCGGCCGCGGCCGAGCGCCGCGCGGCCCAGGCCGCGGCCCCGGCCCGGGCGGGCTCGCGCCCGCCCTCCCCGCCAAGCACGGCGCCGACCAGGCGCCGTGCCCGTGCCCTGCCTCAAGCGCCCCCGCGCGCGCGGCGCCGTACGCCCCGTACCCACTTTCTCCGCCACCACCGACGAAGACGACGAGGCCGATGAGTGGCCCGTACCCCTCCCGCCCCCCGCCCGTACCCCTCCCGCCCCCCGCCCCACCCCATCCCGCCCTCAGCCCGCCGCCCTGCTACGCCCCCTGCCGCCGGCGCCGCCCCTGCCGCCGGCGCTTCCCCTTCCCTCCCCCGCACCCCCCCCGCCCCCCCTCATCATCTCCCTCAACACCCGCCGAGAGGACAGCGTCCTGGAGGAGGCGGGGTACCTCGATTCGCTGCTCTCCGCGTTCACGCGATCGGCCCCCGCGGAGAACCGTTCCTCCGTCTCGGAGCTCCTGTCCTCCGCGGAGAAGAAGTTCTGGGACCTCTTCGTCAGCTCCGAGGCTGGGGAGCTCTCCTTCGGAACGTTGAAGGAGGAGGAGGGGGACGAGGGGGAGGGGGGGGAGGAGAGCGGCCGGGGTACGCTGCTGGCCGCCGTGGCGTCCGGCCTGGCGCCGCGGGGCCGGGGCGGCCGCCCCCCGCGCCCAGTGCCGGAGGCCGACGTAGAAGCGCTCTTCCTCCAGCTCTCCAACCTCTCCGTCGATCCCGACGCCCCCGCCCCCGTCGCCGTCAGCCCCGCCTCGCCCCTGGGTCTCGAGCCGGAGCCCCCCGCGCCCTTCGCCGCCCCCGTCCCGCCCCCCGTCCGCTTCTCCCCCCCGCCCTACATCCTCGACCCGTCCGAAGAGGACGAGTTCATGGTACCCCCCACCCCTTCCAAAAAAGAGTCCGCCTGACCGTATGGCCGGCCGGCAGCGGCGGGTGACTGCGGCAGAGGCGGCCGGCGCCGGCGCCGCCCTCACCGTCCTGCTCGGCGACCCCCGGTACCCCCCTGCCCCTCTGCCCCCCCCTTCCTCCCCCCGCCCTACCCCGACCCTTACCCCCCCGGAAGGGTCCTGGGCACGCCCCTCTTCCGGACGCCCGCCGGCAGGATACGGACACGGCACCTCCTCGTGGTGCGGCCGCGTACCCCCCGCCGGGCCTTCCCTCCGCTCAACCCCATGTACCCCCCAGCTCGTACGCGTCTCTGCGCGCTCCGCCGGCCCCGGACGGCCCCGCGCCCTCTTTCCTCCCCCCTCGGTTCGGCCCGCTTCCGAATCCCGCACCCCATTGCTTCCTCACCCCCACCCCACCCCAGTTCGACGCCATCCTGCAATCTCTCATCTTCAACCTCCACGCCGGCCCCTCTTCGTACCCCACCCTGTCCGTCCATTCCCCACCTCGAACTCGCGCGCTCGTACCCCCCGGCTCTCATTAACCGTACCCCCAGAGAGGAAGCGGAGCGCGCTTGCGAGAACGTGTGGAACTTCGTCACCGTCGCCACGTCCGGTGCGCGCCTTCGACGCCGTACCCCCTCCTTCTTCCCCCCCCCTCCCCCGCCTTGACGCCCCCCGCCCCCCCCCCCCCCCCCACAGACTTCGTTCTCGTGTCGCCCGACTTCCTGCTTGTATCCTTCGACGAGGTTCACTCCCCCCCCCTCTCCGCGCCAATCTCACTCCCGTACCCCCCTGAACAGGTTCTGGCGCTGCACGAGCGGGCGATGGAGCTCGCTGCGAACGCAGTCGCGAGGTTCGCGCGCGCGGGGGCGGGGCGCCTCCGCGGGCGGGCAGCGCCTGAGGGAGCGCCGCAGCTTCGGGCCGGAGCCGCGCGCCGAGCTCCTCGCGACGGCCGCAAAGGTAATTAGGGGCCGACTTTCTACCGCCTCGGGTTCCTCCTTGATCCCTCGCTAAGGGCCTTAAAGCTTGAGCTATCTTAAGGTTCCTCGGGGCCTTAAAGCATGAGCTAGGCGCTCGTCTAAGAACAGGTTCCCGCCTCCTAACTAAAACTATCTGCCGTCTCGGGTTAACGTTCCTCCTTGATTCCTCGCGGTCGCCCGCGCCCTCACCTCTCTCTCCCTCTGCCCCCACGCACGCAGGCGCGGGCGGCGTTCAGCCTGCGGCAGCACGGGCACCTCCGACCCTCCCTCGAGCTCCAGTTCGAGGTGAACGGTCGCCCCAGGCCTCTTCTAGACCTCCTCTCCTTGAAATTCTTGGAGGAACCTTTCGTTAGACGAGCGCCTAGCTCAAGCTTAGAGATGGACGCGGTTCATTTATAAGGCTTTAGAATCGAAGTATCTTTTTAAGATTTGTGTAGATCCCCGCCCCCGCGCCTGCCAGGCTGACACCGCCCGCTGCGCCTCCCTCTGGAATTGTCGAACAGGCCTGGGACGACCTCCTGCGCCTGTGGGTGCGAGCCTCCCGCCCCCCCCCCCCCCCCCTCCCCCCCGCCCCCGCCCCCCTCCCCTCCTCCCCCCCCACGCCCCCGTGACTCGAGGGTAGGTGTACCCCACCGGCTCGAGTGCGAGGTCCTCCGCGAGCTCTGCGAGCTGCACGGTGCCGCCGTACCCCCCATCCCCCCCCCCCCCCCCTTCACCCCCTCTTACCCCGGCCGACGGCCTTCGGCGCGCAGTGCAAATCGAGCGGACGGACCTCGCGCGCCACTTCGCCGAGCGCCTCTACTGGTGCGTGTGGCTAAAGAGTTAAGACTTGGTGTGAGATAGCGGAGAGAGACCGGTGTGAGAGTTAAGACTGGTGCGTGCCGGCGGAGCGATAGCCCAAGGCGGCTTATAATTAGGCTCGAGCCGGGGCTGGCCCGGCTGTCTCACTTGAAACTTTGGACTCCGAAGTCCGTCTTTACTGGCAGGGGGGGGGGGGGAAGGGGGGGGTGAAGGGGATGAAACCTAACCGAATTCGTTACATGTCTGTTTCGATCCCCTACTAGAATCGAACCGAATCCAATCCGATCCGACGCCCCCCGTCAGGTTCGAGGAGACGGACGACGACATCGAGTTCAAGGTCTCCTGCCTCCAGACCCTCGGTACCCCCCGCTTCTCCCCCCCCCCCCGCCCCGCCCCGCCCCGCCCTTCCCCACCCGTGTCAACGCGCTGCTGCGCGGTCTCCGCTCTCCGGGACGGCTAGCTAGAGGGGGGGCTAGCTAGTGCTCCCCACTGCCCTTTCACCTTAAAAAATCTCGACGAGGTCCCGCGCCTCCGGACCCTCGGTACCCCCCCGCCGCTTCGCCCCGCCCCGCCCCGCCCCGCTCCCCTTCGCCCCGCTACGTTTTGAGTCGCCCCTTCCTCTTTCTTAATTCACCGTCTGCTCTCCTCTGCACTCGCAGCATACATCGAGTGGCACGAGGGGGCGCCTGGCGCGGGGGCGGAGACCTACCGCCGCGCCGTCGAGACCTGCCGCCGTGCGCCCCCGCCCCGCCCGCGCCGGCCCCGCCCTCCCCGGCACGCTCCGTCTAGATGGAATCTTCTGGGAGATCGTTCGCGGCACACCCCCTCCGATCGGGGGGGTCCCGCACCGCACCGCCCCCCCCCCGCTCCGCCCCGCCGCGGCCCAGATCTAGAGCCCGAGCCCGTCCTGGACTAATTAATTCCTGGGTCCAGAGCTCGTGGAGCGGTCCGGGGGCAACCCCTCCTACGCCCTCCGCCTCGGCCGTGCCTCCAAGTCCATGAGCCTCTGCGAGCTCGCCGCCGGTTCGAATCCCTCCGGGGCCCCTTCATTGTTTTTTCGTATTCTCAGAGCCCGTTTTCGAATTCAGGGCTCGTTGCGCGCTGGGGCCGCTCCTTTAGCACAGGAACAAAGGTCCGAGACGCCGCTTCTTCGACCTATTTATAGGCGCTCAGCTGATCATGAGAGGCGGCGCGGCGCTCAGGTGATGGACGCAGTCCTCGAGCTCACGAGCTCCGAGCACGACGACTTCGGCCTCGCCGGTTCGAGAACCGCCCGCGCCCATTTAATGTATCGAATAATCCTTCGTTCGCAGCGTGCGGCGTGGTGTTCCGGCCGGAGGGCTTCAGGCTCCGCCACGCGATCCGCATCTTGCGCACCTGCTCGCTCCACCTCGAGGCGCGCCCGCGCCCGCGCCCGGCCGGCCCCGCCGCCGGATTTCTCACACTTAAGCTTCCTGAAGAAGACCCTAAATAAATGAGGAACTCGAAATCAGAGCAAGTTGTAAAGCCCTAGCAGCTTCCTTCTTCTGACGCGGCGGGCGCAGTGGGGCCACCAGCGGTACCGTACCCCTCACAAGGTCGCCTCCGCCACCTACCACATCGGCCTCCTCTGGTAAATACCAATTCCAATTCTAATAAGCTCTAAGTTCTAAGAAGATGAATTTCTATTATGCCGCGTCGTCTGGCTTTCCTTTTTCTCTAACCTGTCTGCGCGATTCGAAATTCGCAGCGCTCTGGACGGGCAGCTCGAGGAGGCGCTGGAGGCGTTCTCGGCGGCGATGGCCAAGTACACGTGCACGCCCGAGCTCGCCGCCTGCTTCGGCGACTCGCACCCCCGCATCCGCAACCTCCGCCGCGCCGCCGCCTGGGTCGCCGCCCGCCTCGGGCGGCCCCTGCCGCCCGAGCTCGCTTTCTCCCCCGGACACAACTCCGGATCCGAATCGGCGCCCCAGTCTCAGTCCCAATTACAAGCGCGGGCGGGGGCCTCGCGATCGGGGCGGCGGTTGACGCGGCTCGCGTGGCCGCCCTGCCTGGACCCGGCGCTGTGGGCCAGCCGCGGGATCGACTCCGAGCTGCAGGAGGTCTTCCTGGCCACGTACCCCGCCGACGCGGTCCTCCAGATCGGCGCGTGGCTCGCCAACGGGCCCCTCTAACGCGGCTCTAAATCTAACTATGTACACGTGCGGAATGTTTCGTTCTTTAAAGCCCTTTCGCCTAGATCTTTGTCGATATTATCTCCTCGTGCATATGCATGTGCATAAATCACCTGTACGTATACTGGGGTGCAAGGGGGGAACCGGGATCTAATGAAAGAGTCAGAATTCCCGAAGCTTAAGTGTTCACGGGCTCCGTCCGGACAATGTAAAATTCCGCCGTTGCATGATGACGACACCGTGCAGCCTGCGCCACCCGCCACGAAGTCCCGCCCCGGGACGACGTCTCCGGGGCCCGAGTCCGGGCACAGAAGCGGCTGCAGCTCGCCGTCCCACTGGGCCATCTGATGCGGACTTGCACAGCAGCAGACTCACGCGCGCATGCGCAATTTGGCGAAGCTACTAGCGGGCATAAGGCTGCGGCGCAATCTGCCGAAGCAAGCACCGCGGCGAGTCCGAGAAGCCGATCGATATCGCGCGAGCAGCGGAGTCAGTGACGGTGAGAGAGAAATTGGTTTTCCCCTCGAAAACCACTTTTCGCGAGTTCGAGCTCGAGAGAGCTCTCGCGAGCTCGACTTCGACGCTCGAAAGTCGAAGGCTGACCGGTCCACCGAGCCAATCGGAACGCGAATAAAGCATTTTTTTCTGGTGTTGCATACTGGACCTCGAAAACGGCCTCGTAGAAAAATTGTGGCTGAAGCGAGGGAACGGGAATTCGAAGCAATTCATGCAAGCTGGGAGAAGCCCTTCGGTCTTCTAGATCTTCCCCCCTTGCAACATGCGCCTGCACATACATGTACATGCACATCCTCGTCTTGCAATTGCACCTGTATACGTACGTATACATGCATATATATATAAATGTGTGTGGGACATGGGGGTACGGAAAATTTGCGGTAGCGCGACGATTACGGCGGCGCAGCGGGCCAGGTTTCCCACCCGTGGGTTCCTGATAACGCTGCGTGTCAAGCTGCTCGGAAAGTCGCGCGCCAGCTCCACCCGACCCCCGTAGCCAGAACGCGCTAGATAGACCAGCCGGGCGTGCACGGACAGCCGACACGAGCACATCATCACCAAGCGCGACCGCCGAAGTCGATAGCCCGCCCCCGGAGCGCCAGGCAGCCCCGCCAACCTCGCCGCGTCATCTTTTTTGAATTCCACGGACCCCCGGACCTCACCTGCGCCCTGCGCGGAGCGCAAAGCACTCGCCCTGCCTCTCCCGATAGAAGATAAGAGCTCTTAAGCAACTGAACTGCCGCCCAGTCCCCGCGCATTGCGCCCCGATGCGGACACTCACTCGCTGCCTGTCACACCGCAGACATGAGCCGATCATCCACGGACGACACACCGGATGTCGCCGCCATGCCCGGCGAACGACGTAGACCGTGCTTGCGCGACGCTCGCCGGCGCCCAGGCCCCGCGGGCCCACGCCCCCGCCCCCTTTCCCCCGGACTGGGCCCAAAGGGCGCCCACCTGGGCTCCTCCCCCCCGAGGCCGGTACAGAAGCGTGTACGCTCGGACCCCCTGCCCCCCCGTCCGCAGTCCGAGCCAGACGAGGCCCGCCCGGACCCGGCCTTCAAGCCGGCCCCCGCCCTCCCGCCCCAGCGCCCCGCCCTCGCCCTCCGGCTCCAGCGCCCCGCCCCCGCCCTCCGGCTCCAGCGCCCCGCCCTCGCCCTCCGGCTCCTGCGCCCCGCCCCCGCCCTCCGGCTCCTGCGCCCCGCCCCCGCCCTCCGGCTCCAGCACCCCGCCCCGCCCTCCGGCTCCAGCGCCCCGCCCCCGCCCTTCGGCTCCAGCGCCCCGCCCCCGCCCCCAGCTCCAGCTCCCCGCCCTCGCCCTCCGGCTCCAGCGCCCTGCCCCGCCCTCCGGCTCCCGCGCCCCGCCCCCGCCCTCCGGCTCCCGCGCCCCGCCCCCGCCCCCAGCTCCAGCACCCCGCCCCCGCCCTCCGGCTCCAGCGCCCCGCCCCCGCCCTCCGGCTCCAGCAGACCGCCCCCGCCCTCCAGCTCCCGCGCCCCGCCCCCGCCCTCCGGCTCCAGCGCCCCGCCCCCGCCCTCCAGCTCCCGCGCCCCGCCCCGCCCTCCGGCTCCATCAGACCGCCCCCGCCCTCCAGCTCTAGCGCCCCGCCCCCGCCCTCCGGCTCCCGCGCCCCGCCCCCGCCCTCCTGCCCCAGCGCCCCGCCCCGCCCCCAGCTCCAGCGCCCCGCCCCGCCCTCCCGCCCAAGCGCCCCGCCCCGCCCTAGGCCTCCCGCCCCAGCGCCCCGCCCCCGCCCTCCTGCTCCAGCGCTCCGCCCCTGCCCTCCTGCTCCAGCACCCCGCCCCCGCCCTCCGGCTCCAGCGCCCCGCCCCGCTCCCAGCCCGTCACCCTTCCCGCCCGCCCCCCCAGCTTCCCGATTCCAGCGCCTCACTCCCGCCATCCTCCAGCGCTCCGTGTACCCCACTCCCTGCCCTTCTCCCCCCCCCCTACGCCGTGCCTCGGCGGGCACGCCTGCTGCTCTCCCCCTGCCCCGTGCGCCTCGCCTTCCCCCTCCCCTCCTTTTCCACAGGACCAAGGACACCAACGCCTCAGGCCCTCCTAAAGCCGCAGATCGATAGCTCCCAGCTAGGATAAGATAGCAGGACGTCTTCCCTCTATGCCGCAGAGCCTCAGAGCTAGCCTAGGTGCCCCCCCATGTCGACGTTAACGACGGGGCGGCGGTTGTTGTCATTAATATGAACATTGCCCGGTTGGGCTTTTGCAAAAACAATATATAAATGTGTGTGTACATGTACATGTAAATTAAACGTACAATCGATATCTGCAGCTGATCATGGGAACACGGACGTTGACAATTTCAAGATTGCATATGGCCCGGCCCAGTACTAGTGGCATTTCAGACATTGCACGCATGATCTTGCAATATTGTTTTTAATTGATCATGTATAGGTCAACGAAATTCTCTCCATTCCCTCCAAATCGACGTGCCTCCCCAAGGCCTCCGGATCCGCATCCATACCCCCCCCCTCCCTCCCCCCCGCTTCCCCACCCGGGCCCCACCCTCCCCGCACTTCCCCTCAATCATTGTATTCAATATTCGCATTTCCCGCAATAGCCTAGTAGCCACATAGGCCCCCCAATTGCAAGTCCATTAATATTCCTGCTTCGCACTGGCAGCTGCAAGGGTCGCTTCAATCAGGCTTGTTGTACAGTCGTCTAAGCTTTTATATATAGTACTAGTTGAGGGAATTCGAATTCGAAGGGCGCGCGCCGCGGCGCTCGCGCTCGCCAATTGCAAGAAACTCGTCAGGCGCACGCCTCCAAGAGCTCGCCGCCGGCGCTCACGCCTGCTTCAAGTTCGAATTCGGTGTCGAGTTCCATCGCCTTGTCCTCGATCTCGAACTCGAATTCTTCATCGGATGCCTGCGCAACAGGTTGGAGACGCGGTCTTGCTTGCGATCGCGAGTGGCAGCTTACCTCTTGCACGTCGTTGTCGAGAATCCGCTGCGCGCACTGCGTGTGCATTGTTCATCACAAGCCGCTGATCATGATTCGGCACTAGTACTGCAGCTGAGGGACTATATATACTATGATAAATACGCACAAATTTCATCGGCTCGCCGTTTTTATATCCGCTGTGGCAGTAGTTGCTCTTGCAGTCCTCGTTTTTGTAGCACTTGTAGCCGTTGTTGCACTTGCTAATATTACTGGAAGCACAGTGCCCGCCGCAGTCCACATCGCTTTCGCAGATTGTGTTGCCAGGACACCTCGTGCTTTCCTCACCGTCGTGGCTCTTGTTGTAGCAGTGCGCGATGGTCTTCTTCTCGGTCTCCTCCACGAACATATACTGGATTCCCGAATTGCCGAAATGGGTGTTCAACTGATGTTCATGTACATGCATGTGGTGGCGTGTGAGTATACGTATCGCAGAATTAGTGTCGCAGCGCTAGCGCACATCAGATTTGTTTACCTGCGAAACGGGCTGAACAAAAAAAGATTGGGCATAAAAAAAAGTAGAAACTTTCTTACACATATCGGCCCGACAATGTAGTCCGTTTCTTTGTAATCCTTGAACGCTTTCTCCGCCGCCAAAGCAAAAGATTCCGGGATGCCTGCATGTGTAATATTAAATAATTTTTTTCAGAGTGCAATTTCCGAGCGTACGAGTGGCCTGGCAATTGCGCATCATGATCACTCACTTGGAAGAATGTTCAACCAAAAGAGCTGCATATTTGCGCCAGGGGTTCCATTCTCATACTGCGGCGGTTCGAATTCCATGACGAAAGTGCAGCTAATTTTATGAATGAACTCTCAAGCATGGTCATGCATATGGCCGACGCACGTCTTCGATCGCCTCTACGTATTTTTTATCTGCGCCGCCTCCAAACTTGATTTTGTAACTGAAATTGAAGAGATCAAGAGGCGCGCGGGCAAGGATGTGAGCCATCAAAGTGACTCATAATCAGTGACTTGCCCATCCTTGACGCAAACCGAGTTTACCCAACCGCGGATCCCTCGTGGCAGCTGCGGGTCGGATGAGGTCCGGGAGGACCGCAGCTGCGTGGTTCTAGATCTAGATCTCTCCCGGGCACGAACCTACCTTGGGTAAGGGATCCTCCATCTTTCCGTTGAATCCCCTTGATCCAAAGTTGGAACCGCCGGACCGACCCTGGCACTATTTCGCAGCATCCCGACGCATTTAGACTTTGAGACAGGGCAATTTTGAACTCGACATTTTCGAATTCAGCTGCGCACGTTCGTATCTTGGAAGATGCGCAATGCGAATAGCATGTCTGCGTCGCCACTGCCAGTAACACCGTCGGCTTTCGGAGCATAATTGATCTGCGCAGTCCAGCAACCGTCGGACTAAGTCGCCACGACCCGGCCGCGGTGGCCATTTATATTGCCAGGCCTAGGTGCATCGGCAACATGTACAGGCCTATATATATATCCTATATATAGATAGCTCGGCGTGCAAACCTGATAATGCACTGCGCGCGCGCGCGCTCGCGGTCGGCCGCGTCAGAATAGCAGAGACCGTGCAAACCACCGTGGCCCAGTGGCACGGTGCACGTGCACGGTTGCAAATGTGGTGCACCTTTTTCCCAGTCCTTGTTCTCGGGCGACGAGGTGCACGTCGGACCAGCTGCAGGTTTAGAGCTTGATCCGCCCATTTTCAAGCAAGCGCTAGCTTAAGTTGTGCGAGCTTAAGCTTAAGATCTTTGTCGATGTCGAGCTCCGGTCCAGCTGCGCGAGATATATACGTATATATACGTACACGTACTACTATAGCTAGCGCTACGTGTACGTATAAGTATACGTATACGTATACGTATATATTACGTATAGGCGTAATAAACCGCCGCGGCCCGGCGGCGGCGCCGGCGCGGCCGGTACGTACGCCACGGTACGCGTACGCGCGTATACCTATATATATATATACGAGGGCCATCAATGGGCCAAACGCGAAAAGTCAACTCCGAGAGCTCGAGACTCGGAAGTGACGCTTGGATTGCGGAGGTTCTTATAACCGCCGCAACAGCTGTGGGGGTACCCCCTCCGAGGCTGGCGATCGCGGCGATCACGACCCTGGCGATCGCGATTTTCTCCCGATCGCGACCCTTTTCGATCGCGATTTCGAGATCGGGGACATTAATGCGATCGCGAGAAAGGAAAAATCGGAAAAGGCCGAAAAGTGCCGTTTTCACGCGTGAAATCGATCGAAAACGAGGGTTCGAATCCCGGGCCCGGATTTGGACTTGGTCAGAATCTCGAGTCAAAATGGGAGAAAAATGTGACCTGGGACTTGGGACTTGGACTTGGACTTGGGACTTGGGACTTGGACTTGGGACTTGGAAGAGTTGGAATCAGAGTCTGGACCCAAAAGCGGGGAAATTTTCGGACGGGGAGAAAAATGTCAGGCAATCTCTATTACGATTTTCCCTTTGAGTTGAATATGGCATTCGAGAGGTTGCGCGAGTTCTGGCGTTGGCACCTCACGGGACATGACATCCCCGACGTAACACCAGAGCCCAACACACAGGGCGTGCTTGAAGTCATCCGTCAATATCCGCGTCGATTCAATGAATGGATTGAGTTCCACGCGACGAGCCGTTTCCAGAGCCTCCCCGAGGCCATACGCGAAAATTTCGTGAGGCTGGTGGGACCAGGCTACGACAACCCTAACAATCATAGACCACGCCCAGCTGGCGTGACACGCGAAGCTCGAGAAGACCGTAGACTTTTCCGCAGGGAATTGAGAGAGGATAGACGGAGGCTTTCAATGGGGCTCCCGCAGATTGTGAGGGGGTACAGCCCGGATTACGAGACTTACCAAGAATTGTACGGCTTCGAAAATCCCTTTGAGAGGGCACTACCAGGGTGAGGGGCCAGGGGGGCCCCTGAGGGTGTACCCCCCACCCGAGACTCGACCTTCGGCGGACGCACTCGGGCGATTTCCGTCAGGCCGGCTCCCTTTTTCTGCCTTCGGTCCAACGCTAAATTTGGCTTTTTTCAGGCCAGTTGGCAACGTTTTCCGTTGCGAACTAGACCGCGAAAAAAATCGCCCACAAAACCGCGGTCCGCCGCCATTTTGGCTCACTCTTGAAACGGGTTCGCCGCCTTCTCTCAGCCCAAGGAAACCCCGCCTCTCCGAATTTTCACAAGTCCGCCCTCACAGTCACCTCACGTTTTGCCTTTGCTGATTTCTTTTCCCTTTGCGCAGATGTCGATTCCCGCTGAGCTTGCCGAGGACTTCGCCTTTGTCCAAGCAACGTGGGCTAACTCCGGTGGCACTCAAGGGGCTACCCCTGAGATGGAGCAGCGCGCCGACGCTCTGGGGTACATCTACAATTATGCCATCTTACGCGCCACTGGCCCCGAAGTGCAACTTCTCCCCAAGTCCGCCTTCACGTCCAAGGCCAAGAAATCCAAGTCCAAGCAACCCAAGCCCGAGCCCCCCGTCGACGTGCCCCCCGTCCCCGGCTGGGTCAAGACCGCCAACGGCTGGGGCGACCCCAAGCTTTTCGCCGAGTCTGCTGCCGAGACGCTCGCCTGGGCCTACCCCCTCAAGTCTTCACGAATTACCCCCCTCCGTCATCGTCGTCATCTGCCCCTCAGCCCGTCGCCGAGCCCGCCCCCGAGCCCGCCGATGACGCCAAGTCCGAGGCCTCTGACGTCGAGTCTGACATCAACGACTTCATCGACTTTGACGTGCCGATTCCATACGACTCTGAGTCGTCTTCTGACTCTGAAGGCGACAACGAAAACCCGACTCGCAAGCGCCGCATTATCAAGACCAAGTCAATCGTCAAGAAGAAGTTCATGGAGACTACGTCATTCACCGACAACTCCGAGCGCGTCAAGGACCCCGCCAAGGCACACGAGAAGGACTTGAAGCTCGGCGCCGGCATTGCCCGTTCTCGCGTGACGTCACACTACAGCGAGCGCCTGACTCAGCACGTCAAGACCATTGAGAAGCGCGTCCTCTGCAACGAGCTCCGCAAGGAGTTGGAGCGCAAGCGGCGCCACGAGCGCCTTGTCCAGTACCAGATCAACAAGGCGCGGATCGCCGAGCGCAAGCAGAAGGAGGCGGCCGAGCTCAAGGCGCGCATCGAGGCTCAGCAGCAGCGCGAGGCAGAGGCGGCAGCGGCCTTGGCGGCGCAGCGCGAGCGCGAGCGGCAGGACTTGGTGCAGGCAGCGCAGTCCCTTCCCCGCATTCCCCTTAAGTCGGCGCCCGAGGGCCTCATTGAGTTGGTTTCCGATGACGATGACTCTGACTTTGAGATGCTGTAAATAGTATTGCGTCATTCCATTGTACATACTTGTAAAAATTGGCCGACTATTCAGTTACGACTTGGCGCGATCCTGGGACTTGGGACTTGGGACTTGGGACTTGGGACTTGGGACTTGGGACTTGGGAAGAGTTAGACTCAGGGTCTGGGCCCAGAATCTCTCTGGATCTGAGAGTTTGCCGCGCCAAGTCCCTAACCACCGGGCAGACATGTAGAGGGGTACGGAAATCTGCATATGACGTTTCTGGTGACATTCCAGGTGAGATTTCAAGCGAGGTAGAGTCTGAACTGGTGTACGACTTGTAGCATGATACTGGACATGAAAGCTCACGAGAGTATGCAACCGAAAACGGATGTGAAGAGGGGTAGGAGTTTTCGTGTGAGATGTCGAGAGAAGGAGGGTACGAGATGGGATACGAGTAAAAAAGACTACGAGTAAAAAGACTACGAGTAAAAAAGAGTATGAGGAGTGGTAGGAGTAAAAAAGTCGGTAGAAAAACTCACCTGACTTGTCTGACAAATTTCTGATCCTGGAGAAAGTCTGGGCCGGGACCTGGGTTTCAACTCTTCCCAAGTCCCAAGTCCCAAGTCCCAAGTCCCAAGTCCCAAGTCCCAAGTCCCAAGTCCCAAGTCCCAAGTCCCAAGTCCCAGGTTTTTCTGAACCTAGGGCAAAATGGCCCTGCTCCGGTGCACCGACTCGCAAGACGTCGCCTACAACGTCCTGGTCAACTCGGACGTACCCCCGAGTGCCTTGGAGTTTCCCTGGAGAGTGGACAGGGACAGGGTGAGCAAGACGTTTGGAGGGCGCAAGCACTACCTCTCCCAGCTGATCCTCGGGAAGTCGCCACGTGGACGCTACGTGGAACACATCAACGGCAACCCGCTGGACTACAGGAGGGAGAACCTGCGCTGGGCATCAATGTCGGAGATTCGCAAGAAGAGGAGGGGGTACGCCAATTTACAGGAGAAGAGCGAGGAGATTCGGGAGATGATGGAGGCGACACAGGTGCTAATGCAGCTTAGCCAGTCTAGACGCTAGTGGTGTGAATCTTGGTGTCGTACTCGCGACCGACCGTTTCCCAGGCCACGTAAACTTCGGCTCCGGCGCCTGGCGCTGTCGAGTTGGTAGTCGCAGTCGTGTAGTCCGCCTCTGCCTCAATTAGTTCGGCCATGAGGGTAGAGCCCACGACCATTCCAGAGGTAGGCATTCCGGCGATGTTGTTGTACAATTTGAAAGTGAATTTCGTGAAGAGGAGCCGGGGCCAGACCTGGGTACGGGGATTCGAGGCGCCGTATGAATAATCGGTACCCGAGGCGCCGCCCGTGGTGGCATTCGTCATCATCTCCTTTGCGGTCATCTTCCAGAGGTTGTACATCTCAAAGGGAACGGCCTGCGTGGTCTTGTGTGTGGCATCGATGAGGGCGCCATCTAAATGCGTTTTGATGTTCGGATTCGCACCATTCCCGAATTTGCGAGTGAGGGCGGTGTTAGCGGTGAACTTGAGTTCGAGCACGCGAATGGCGGGCCGATCAGGCACAGAGGGCTCTATCTTTTTCAGGAGGCCCGAGAGCCAGAGCGCCTCCGCCTCATCCGCGCTCACGCCCGAGTCGATGTCAAAGTACACGTACACGGAGCAGGAGGCGGGATTCTCGAAATCGTTGGAGGTGACGCGCAACATGACGGGATTCTGGACCCTCACGGTGAGCGGGGTGGCGTAGTTTCCGTCCCACTCCACCTTGTCCGTCCCTGCGTTGGCCACGTTCCCAGCGTTGCCGTAGAAATCGGGGACGATCGAGCCGGCAGACACGGTCTTCACGATGGTGGCCGAGGTGGTCGGCATTTTGCGACCTCAAATGAGAAAGATTATCCGTGAAAGAGGGTGATGTCGCCACCGATGTTCATGACGCGGGCCCCAGGCACAGAGTCAGCGTCGGTGCCGTACGCGTAGGAAATCGAGCACTCACGCAGCTCCGCGCAGAGGCTGGCGCCCGTGCTGAAGTGGGGCTGGTCGGCGGCGTAGGAGAGGGGAAGACCTGGAACCTGAAAAAGGTGAAGGGGAAGCGGGGTAGAGTCGAGCCGCGTGGGTTGCCGCCCGTGTAGAGGGCCCCCAGGGTCGCGGGACTTGGATTGAATTTCGTGAAGAGCACGTCGCCCTTGAGCGTACCCCTCATCTGGTAAGTTCCCGTACCCGGAAGATTCGAAGAACTGGGGTACCGGTTCACGGTGGGGCCGTACCCCGTCTCCCTGAACTTGACCTCGAGACAGCGCAAGACGTTGGCAGTGGCCGTGGCAGGTGCCACCTTTTTCACGAGTCCTGATTCGTGCAGCAGCTCGATAACCTCTGCGCTGAGGCTCAGAGGGTCGAAGAAGAGCTGGTAGGAATAAATCTTGGGCGTGGCGTAGGCGTTCTGAACGACCTGAATCACGACGGGATTCTGCAGAAAGACGTCGACGTAACTGCCGGAGGGTATGCGTGCGAAATCCTTGGTGTTGTTGCCAACGTCAAGTGAGCCGCTGAGGGTCTGGTACCAGTTGGAAGTCATTTACCCCGGGGCAGATATTTTTTCGGATCGTAGAGGAAAATGCCCCGCTTCGTATTCGTGAAAAAGCAGGTGGTGCAGGCTCCGCAGTATGGCGTGGAGCCGATCTCGCTGACTGTGGGCAGGCCCCAGGTGCGATCGGGCTCCGTGCTCAACAACGGGAACAGTACGTACGGCTTTCAGCTGAACTGGGTCGCGGTCACCAACGCCGTCAAGTACAAGGTGTACAGGGCGACCAGCATCAACGGCCCCTGGGATCTCGTGGCCACGGTGAATGCGCCAACCGTCACCTACACGGACTCTCCCTTTAGTTTGGGGCCCAGCGACTCTACCGCGTGGCGGCGGTTCGCGAACAGGGCAGCAGCAGCACGGGCTCTGATGGCAAAGCCCCGCCCACAACCTACGCACAGTCGCTTCTCTACACCCACGAGGGTGCCATGAGCAATTACATTCTCTTCCAAGGCATAGGCGGCTTCAGCCCGCAGATCGAAGCCTACACCACGCTCACGACCGCCACGGCCCAGACCTACGGCGATTTTATTGCCGGGGCGGCCCCGCGTCTTCGGGCTTCCCGAAACCCGCCATAGTCGTCACAATCAACTGGGTGGCCATGGAGGGCGCGGACTCGATTCGAATTTACAGGAACGGTACGCCAATCGGATTTGCGAGCAGTGCCCTGTCTACCTCGTACATTGACGATAGCACTGCTCTTACGTGGGGCACGGAATACTCTTACCAGGTGGCCGGCATCGTGGGCGGTGTCGAATACGACAAGTCCGATCCGCTCCTGGTCTGGACTATGCCAAACGCCCCCACGAACGTGACGGCATCAGCACCCAACGACCAGCAGCAGCCTGTCAGCCTCAGCTGGACTGCGTCCACGGGAGCGACGGGATACAAGATTTACAGAGACGGGGCCTACCTCACAGACTCCGCGACCAACTCCTACAGCGACACGACCACCGTCTGGGGTACAGGGTACGAGTACCAGATCTCCGCGACGAACACGGGAGGGGAGGGGCCGAAGAGTATTGCGGCGTACGTCACCACGGACCCGGGGCGCCCACTGGGCTCACTGCAACCCCCGCGGCGGGGCAGCACAGCCTGTTGTGCTCGAGTGGTCGGTGCCGGTGACGGGCGTCACCGTCTCCTACAACATCTACAGGGTGGCGTGTTCCTTGCCAGCGACACGAGCAGCCCCTTTTCGGACACAACGACCGTTTACGGAACCACTTACACTTACACCATCAAGGGCGTCAACCAGATCGGCGAGGAAGGCCCTCAGTCCTCGTCTGCCAGTGCAACAACTGCAAACGCTCCTGTTTTGGGTACATTCTCCTACACCGGGGCCGACCAGACTTTCGTAGTACCAACGGGGACTGTGGCTGTGCGTGTCATCGTATGGGCGGCCGGGGTGGAGGCGGAGAACGCGCAGGTACGGGGGTCCGTGGAGGCGCGGGTGCTTGCGTAGTTGGTACATTGGCTGTGTCCTCGGGGAGACGCTCATCCTTGTTGTTGGATGCGGCGGCCCAAAGGGTGTATCGGGGACTGCCACTGCTACCGTCTACGGAGGTGGTGGAAGGGGCTGGAGCCATAGCGTCGATCCGGAGTACAAAAACGGCGCCGGTGGTGGTCGTTCTGCAATTCAGCGCGTTGCAGGGACCGACTTGGTTGTTGCAGGGGCCGGAGGTGGGGTACATGTGATTCGAATGGCGGCGGGGAGTAGGCGGGGGTTGACCGGTGGTGCGGCTGGGTTGGTTGGAGTAACCGGAGAGATACCGGCTCAAGGAGGCACCCAAACCGCTGGCGGAGCCGGTGTTGTGGCCTCAGGGGCCAGGCCCAGCAACCCGGGAACTTTGCGCCAAGGTGGAGAGACTGGGCCTGATTCAAGCGGCTACAGGTTCGGTGGTGGTGGTGGTGGTGGTTACTTCGGTGGAGGCTCTGGGTCCAGCAGGAGCGGAGTGTCAGAGAACCCAATAGCAAGAATGTTTGGAGGTGGCGGTGGCTCGAGCTACATAGGAAACTTGACGGATGCTACGGTGTATCCTGGGTCCGGCCAGGTGGCAGGAAATAGCGGAGACGCTCACTACGCAGCAGGCATTGGTAGGGGCGGCAACGGTGGCTCGTCTTTCAGCGACGGTGGCAACGGTCGAATTGTGATACTCGCGGTGTAGTTATTCCTAGTTGTTCCAGATCAGCTCGCCAGTGCCGCTACCTGGTCTTTGAGAGTTTGAACTTCTTGTGAAAGTTCCTGAATTGCCTTCAACGACAGGGAAATGAGCCTGTCGTAGTTTACCCCGAGAAATCCATCCGCGTTCTCGAAAACGAGACTCGGGAAGACGCCTTGGACTTCCTGTGCGATGAGACCGTAATCCGTTTTCGAACCCCCGAGGATGTGTTCTTCCAGGTGAACGACACGGGATTCAGCTGCAGCAGAAGAGGGAGAATGCCCGACATGCTCGCGACATTTTCTTTCAGGCGGCTATCGCTCGACGAGTTTGTCAGGTATCCTTGAGCATCCGAATAAACGGCTCGGTTTCCATCGCCCGTGAGCGTCGAGACGATGAGCCGACCCGTGATGCCAACGCCGACGGTTCCGCACAGCAGTCGTTCGGTGCCGTTGTTTCTCAAGGATAGACCAGAGCTGACGCTTCCGCTATCAACGATTGAAGTGTTTGCTATGCTTAGGCCATTAGTAGGGCCTTCGATTGCCGAGGTAAATAGAGTACCTGTAACACCAACGCCAAGAGTCCCACAGAGGAGTCTATCGTTTTCGTTGTACTTTATAGCTACGCCTGAACCACCGCCATTTATGTACGGTGACGTTCCGGTAATTTGCAGCTTATCGTCCAATGTAACGATGCCCGCCAAGTTTGAAGCCCCGCTCACCCTAAGCCCCCCCACCACGTTTGCTCCGCCTCCTTGCACATACAGAGCCGCATTCCCCTCCCCGTTCACAGTCCCATTAAAGGTCACCTGATTCGTGGTGTACCCGCTCCCGTCCCAGGCCCCGTTCGTGACGGTGAGCCTCTGCGTCCTCACGCGCCCCGGCACGGCCGACCCGCCCTCCCGCGTGCGCATCTTGTCGCAGCGCAGCTCGCCGACGCGGACGAGGTCGGCCTCGGAAAAGGGGACGGCCGTGGCGTTGTAGGGGCCTCGGTGGCCTGGTTTCCGAGGGTGGTCTCCTTAATCGTGTGATCGCCCTTGTGATTCACGCTGGCAGCATAGGTAAATAGAGGGACAGCGACCGACATTTTTGGATTGCATCAGAAAATCGATTACATAAGCAGCTTGCCGATCGCGGTCCAATGAATAAAAAGCTGGACAATTTGGGTGGGCGTGACCGTCATTCTGGGTTGGAATCTCACTTTAACTGTAAAGCCAGTGTGACTCACCGCCGTGACGTTGGCCCCGTAGAAATCGACATCCGTGCTGCCGCCGGGATTGATGTCGAACGAGGGGTTACGTTAATAACCGGCGTTGGGTTTGCTGGGGTCCCCAGTCCGCCTCCAGTGTCGTACGCCTGTCCGAATGTAATGTTGAACGTCACCGTGTATGTTGAATTGATGTTAAACTCCGTGTACGCAGCGTAGGAGTGGAAGGACGTGCCGTGCGTTATGTACGCATCCATGTTCACGTTTCTGTGCCCGTGGCTGGTGAGCGAGTACTCTGTGTGACTGTGCGTAGAGGGTGGGAAGGAAGTGGGTCGGTCGATGACATTATCCCAGTACACATTGTGACTGTGTGTAGAGGGGGGGAAGGTAAGTGGCTTGCCCGTTACGTTGTCCCAATCCACGGAGATGTTCGTCAAGTCCGGGGCCGTCCAGTCGCTGATCTGAGAGATGGTGTGCTGGTGGTCTGCGTGGGGATACGTACTCGGCTTCCCCGTGATGCTATCCCACGCCCACGTTGTTGGTATCACGGGTATCGTCGGCCTCCCGCTGAGATCTGCATACGCCCCCGTGTGTGCCACCGTCGCCAGCTGCGGCACGGCAACGCCCACGGTGCTCACGGCCTGGCTCGCCCCCGGCGCCATGTGCCACTCGTAGTTCTGCGATGCAAACACGGGCTGGCCTGGCTCGGGCGCCCAGTACTCGATGCCTTTGGCGATCTTCTTGGTGTATGGTGCTGCAGGCCTGTCAACCAATTTATCGACGTAGGCCTTGGGTACCAGCCAGTTTGCCTTGGGGCTCTGCGAATTGATCCCGTTGTCTATGAAGGCCCCGTAATTCCTGAAGGCCTCGGCCTCCCACCAATCCTGCATGCGGAAGGTCCCGGGAATCTCGAGGCGCGAGTTGGCGTCCGCCAGGCGGGCCACCTGCGCCCCTCCGTTCGACGAGACGCCCGAGTGACGGATGGCCGAGCCGAATTCGCGCCTTAGGGCTTCGATGTGATTGATCCTGTTGAGGCCCTCCTGGTAGACGGCAATTAAGACGCGCTTCCGCCCCTTGGTCTCCTCCTTTATCATCTGCTTCAGGTCGCGCATAAGTCGACTCAGGGCGAGCGAAGTCGACCCGAAGCCCTCCTGCATTTTAACGGTGAGCTGGGAGAGGAAGAGCACGGTCGCGCGATCGATTTCGAGCAGGGTCTTCTGGTCCTTGGGGGTACGGTAATCGTTGATGCTGTTGTCGAGCGCGCGAATGAAGGCCTGCAGCTCCTTCGGCTCCTTGATTTCGTTTAACCGCAGCTCCTGGGCCAAGAGCGAGGCCATTTCGCGCGCCTCCGAGGGGTCGTACACACCCAAAAATCCGGAGCCCAGCTCGCCCTCCAGCCGATTAATTCGGTTGCGCAGCTGGCTCGCCTCGTCGCCCCACGTCTCGACGCCCCAGTCGTAGATCTGTTGCGAGAGCTCCGCGATGAACTGTATGGTGTCGGTCGCCCAGTCGACGGGGTACTTGAAAAAGTTCTTCACGATTTCTTCCGCGCTGCGCCCGTTGATGATATCCACGATCACCTGCGCGATGGCGCCCGCGAGGATGGACAGGCCAAGTCCGCCCACCGTGCCGATCCTCATTTTCGTGAGGGCGCTCAGGGCGGACGACATGCCCGTCTGAAGGCCAAAAGAGCCGACCGTCATGATCATCTGATCGCGGAACGTATCGAAGAACTCGGCCTCCCCTATCTTGCCCTGCGAGAGCGCCTGGTAGGCCGAGAGCAGGCCGCCCGCCGTCGCCAGCCCAAGGCCGGCCGCCGCCGCGCCCGCCCGCCGCATGGCCCGCGAGCCCGTACCCCCCAGCCCGGCGCCCACCAAGTCGATGCCCGCCCCCTGAAATAAATCGGCTGCCCCGAAAGACATGCCGTCGTTGTTCGCCGTACCCATCGCGGAGAAGAGGGTCTCTGCGCTGAAGGCCTCCTTGGCCACCCCGGGCCGCCTGGCCCTCGGGCGCCCCAGGAAGGCGTCGCGCTGCTCTTTGGTGGTGAATCGCTCGAGGTCGAAATCGGCAAGGGCGTCGGCGGTGGCGCGGTTCCAGTCGCCGTAGGGCATGAGGGCGTTGCGCAGAATAACGTCCGAGTCGCCCATCACGCGCCTGTCGAGCGTCTGAAATACGCCCTCGGAGGGCAGGCGAGCCGTGCCCGGGCGCATTTCCTCTACGGAAACGTCGTCCCTTTCCGCGAGGGTGATGTCGTCCGGGCTGGCCGAGCCCACGCCCGCGCCCTCGTCGGCGTAGGCCCTTCCCCTCCTTTTTAACAGTTGATTGGCCTCCCGTTTCAATGCTTGGTACTCTGTCTCTACCTTGGTCTTTCTTGCCTCTTCCTCTGCCGCCTTGCGCTCTGCGATCTTCCGCCTCTGCTCTTCTATCTCGGCGTTGCGTCTCGCCGCGTTCTCCTTGGCTTGCTGCTTCCGCTCTTCGATCACCCTGTTTGCGTACTCCTTGTCCGCTTGGGCCTTTCTGTAGCGCTCCTCGATCTGACTCTTGGCCTCGTCTCCTCTCTTCCTTAGATCGCCCATGAATGCCGTCGTATCTATGTGAATCTTGTATTTGGCGGGTGGGTGCTCACGTTTGAAGGCCTCCAGATCGCGCACCATGGCATCGTACTGCGCGAGCCCCTCCGCTGGAATGATGGCTCTTCGCATTTCCCAAAATTTGCTCAGCTTGCCCACGTAATCGACCATGGAGAGGTACGCGCTCTGTGCGCCCGCGCTCACCGTTTTCGGATTGGCTCGCAGCTCTGCCAAAAACTCCCCCTTTTGTATCCGGTACAGTGACCATTCGAGGGCTCCCCGCCACAGGCTCGCTTCCGTCCGCAGTTCTCTGTGCATCTCCTCCACGTCGCCGTATGCTATCCAGATGGCATCGCTGATGGGCCTCTGAACAGCCTGACGCTCAAAGTTTTTCCACTTCTCATCGGCCATCTTTCTCCTCAGTTCTTCGGCGTCTTTCTGACCCCTTCCCGTCAGCTGATCCATAACGTAGCTAAAGTCGCGCATGTTCTCTTCCATGGCGCGGAGCCTGTCCCCCGATGCATTTCCTTCTTTCAGTCTTTTGAGCTCCGAGCGGTAAAAATCCATCTGCGCCCCCTGAACGTCTCCAGTCGTCGCTTACGCTCCGCTACCTTCGGCTCCTCCAGCCGTGCAAATTCCTCGTCTGATGCAGTTTGCATTGCCTTCAGTCGTTCCTCTTCTGTCTTGGCAGCTGCCTCCTCGTCCGCCCTGCGCCGCTGCTCTAACGCGTCGAAGAGGGCCCTCTGATCCTCGAGCGTGAGGCCAATGAGCTCTTCCACCTGGTCGCTCCTACCCAGCCGCGCGAAGGGCAGCCTCTCGGCGGCCGGCCTTGGATCGGGCCTTGGCGTCGTCTGCGTCTCCATTGTGCCCCTTGGCACAGCCGTCCCTATCCTCTGCAGCTCGGCCGTCAGCGTTTTCACTTGCTGCTCTAGGTTGAATCGTATGGTGGATGCGAGCCCCTCTGCCTTCTGCCTCTCCTGTTCTCGCAGTTCGAGCTGCCTTAAATCCTCCTTTGCTTTTCTGGCTTGCTCCTCCGCTGCCTTTCGCTCATCGTCCAGCATCTTTGTGCCCTCTTCGACCTCGTTTGCTATGTTGACCTTGTTTGCTATTTCCATGTCCAGTTTCTCCAGCTCGGTCCTTGCCTGCTCCTTTGCCTCCCTTATCGCGTTTTCCACGATCCTATCGGCCTCTCTCTTCCGGATCTCGGCTTTCTCCTCGGCCTCCAGGGATTTCTCAATTCTATCGCTCGCCTCTTTCAAATCGTCCGCTATCTTTTTCTCGGCCGCTGTCCTCATTTCGTTAAATTGCCGCTCCCTTGTCTTCAGCTCCTCTGCCAGTATTCTCACCTGCTCGTCTGAGTAAACGATCGTTTTGTTATCTTTCTGCAGCTCTGCAATGTCCCTTTCGTACGCCTTCCGATCCCTGTAGTACTTTGCACCGCCTGCAATCAGGGCCGCGCCGAAGATTCCCGTTGTTGTACCAAGGATCGGCACGAGCGTACCCCCTCCGCCGCTCTCTCCGCCCGAGCCGCCGCCACCCGAGCCGCTGCTACCCCCGCCCCCCCCCACGGGCGTGCCACTGGAGCCCCCTCCGCCCCCGTGCCTGTACCCCCACCCCCGGTGCCTGTACCCCCACCCCCGGTGCCTGTACCCCCACCTCCCGTGCTTCCGCCGCCCGTACCCCCACCCGGAATCGCGCCCGGCACCTTGGGCCCGCCGATGATGTCGTCGTACAGGTGGCGGTGCGCCCAGTCCGTGATGTCGGCCTTCACATGCGGGTGCTTGACGAGGGCGTACCTCTCGTCGTGGAAGTGGTCCTTCAGCGCCCAGTTCTGCGTCTTCGCCCAGTCTGAGCGATCGGGGAGCACGTCGGGTGCCGTTGGGATGCGGCCCCCGCCCGTCGTCTCCGGCGTCTCGCCCGTCCTGTCGGCGCTCAGGGCGCGGATGTTCACCTTGAAGTGGTCGAACCACGCGAAAAACTCCTCCCTGTCGCGCCTGTACTGCTCGGGCTCCATGCTCGGCAGCGCCTGGCGGCTCCAGTAGATGTGGCGCAGGGGGCCCGCGATGCGCTCGAGTGCGTTGTACCCGGGCCTCACGTCCCCCTCTGCGCCCTTTAGAGTCAGTTTCACGAGGTTCAGGGTGGCGTCTTTCGCTGTAACGGAGTTTGCGATTTTCACGTCGGCCGCCCTCTTAATAATGTTCCAGTCCACGCCCGTCTCGGTCGTGACGCCCCAGAGCCCCTTGATAATTGCGGTGAGGTCACCGTAATCGTCCAAGGTACCGACGGACGTCAGGAAATCGCTGTAGGTCGCGCCCTTGCGCAGCCTTATCTCGTCCGCGTAAATTCCCCTCACGCTCAGGCTCCCGTCTATCGCGAAGGCGCCGTTCAGCACCTCGTCCGGATTCGGGATGGCCATGCGCCAGGGGTCGTCGAGCATCGACATTTTATCCGCGAGAGAGAAAAATTAACTAATGCTCCGCGTCCCACGTCCACTTCAGCTTGCCGCTCACCTCGCCCGTTGTCCAACGGCCCACGGGCACCTGCCAGAAAACGTCGGCGTAGGGGTAATCGGGCCTGATAGTGATCTGCTCGTCACGCAGCCAGCGGTAGGCCTCGGAGGCGTCGCGTATTTTCGGCTCCCAGTATTCCCCGCCCGTGCCGTTCGGCAGCGAGTACCCCTCCCTTGCTACCCGTACCCTGTAAACGTGCTCGCCCGTTAGCGTGTCTACCCCCCTGTACTCGAATTCTACGATTAAGGCCAAGTCCTGCCATGCGCTCTCGCCGAGACGGATGTGACTGAGGCTGTGCAGCAGCCCGTATTTAATTGGACCAGAGGCGGTTACAAGATCGACTCTGTAAGTGAGGGGCGAGGGGTAGCCAGGCACGCCCGTAAAGGTGCGCGTCTTGACGCCCGAGCCCTTTCGCGGGAATATGATCAGGCGCATTTAAGGGGGCCTGCGAAAATCTATTTCGCAAAGGCCCAGAGGCCGAAGTTCTTGACGATGAAGGCGTTGTTCTTCTTGGTGGCGCCCGTGATGTCGGTGAAGCGCACGCGCAGCTCCTGGAACTTGTCGTACGCGACGTAGTTCGGGCGCACGGCCATGGGCACCTCGAACCAGTAGAGGATGGTGTTCTCGAGGCCGTCGTGGCCCCACGTCGGGATCACGACCTTGTTGATGCACGTGTTGACGTTCGAGATGGTCGTGACGTTCAAGTCGGGCACGTCCATCAGCAGAACGTTGACGGTTTTCGCGGCGGTGGGGTCCGGAATCGCGGTCGTGTCCAGCTCCAGGTAGACGCCCTTGATCTGCAGCGTGTCGATGTCGGCGGGGATCTGGTTCAGCCTGAGGCGCCAGAAGCCCTCGGAATCCTGCGTCTCTCCGTTCGACTGGACGTAGAGGTTGACGCAGGACATTATTTAGGAAGGGGCCTGAGAAATTATGCCTTCCTCAGGCCGTTGAGGAGGTAGGGCCCCACGAAGTAGTAGCCCGCGAACTGCGCGGCGAGGATCCGCACGAGGTAGTAGCGCGCGGGCGACATGTAGGCGACCGCGCCGAGGGTCAGCAGGCTGCCCAGGTAGCGGGAATCGCTGGTGATATCATCGAGGCTCGGGAGCATGGACGACATTGTTAAGGGCCCATTCAGAAATTTACTTGGGCATGAAGAAATTCCTGACGCGCTCTCCCTCCTCGTGCAGCGCCCACTGCAGCCGGTCGATGACGGCGGCCATCACGGGCGGGCTCGCGGCGGGGTTCTTCGCGTACGCCCGGGCGTCCTCTGCCATCTGGGGGTGGTACTGCTCGACGCGCTTGGCGTAGCTCGCGATGGCGCGGCGGGTGCACCGATCCAGGTCAGCCGCCATTTCCGCCGGTGCCTTCGGCTGCTGCTGCTTCTTTCGCGCGTAAGTCCTAAGAAGCCAAGGGTAGGCCGCGGTGCTGCTGCTGGAGTTGCTGGGCGCTGGAGCCTCTGCGCTGGGGGCTGGTGTCGCGGGAGTCTCCATTTCCCATGTTCTCTAGAAAAAAACGGGTACCGGTTTGCGTCATCTGAATGTCGACGTGGTGCGGCCCTATGTTCTGCGTGCTCTCGCGCCTCTGCTGCTCCGGTGGGGTTCGGGCTCGGGCTGTCCGCGGCGGACGACCCTAAGGGCCGCCGCCTTCAGGGCGCCCAGCACTGTGTTGGGGCCGACGCGCTCCGTGCCGCCCAGCAGCTCCGAGACCAGGAAGAGCGCGCCGCAGACGACGGTGATGATGTCCGAGTGGGTGCATTCCCCCTGGAACATTTTCGCGGGCCCGTCAGATTTATTATCCGCTACCCCTTCCCCTTCCGCGCCCCTTGCCTTTGCCGCGCCCTCGGCCCCTGGCCCTCAGGTCGCCGATTTCCGCGGCCTGCGGCGCGAAGCGGGGATCGTCCGCCTGGCCGGCGTCCGCCTGGAAAATCGTGAAGAGGTACCCGTCCGTGTTGTTGTCGGTGTTGTTCGTGTTTCGCGCGTGCGACCACTCTTTCAGTAAATCGCGCCTCTGCTTGTCGGGCAGCGTCTTTGAGAGGTACTCCTGCAGCTTGCTCGCGTAATTTTCCTCTGGGATCAGCGACGCAAGGACGGTGGGCGGATCTTTCCCCATGCCTATCTTCTCTTCCGTCAGCATGCGCTCGAGCTCTGCGATTTCCACCATCGTATCGATGCTCGGTTGAGGCCCTGCCTCTGCCCTCTTCTGGTCTACGAGGCGCTGCCCCGCCGCCGTGAATTTCGCGGACAGAATTTGGTGCAGCCGCTCGTACACCGTCGTGGTGCTCGGCTCCTTCTCCTTCAGCAGCACCACCCAGTCGTAATTCGCCCACAGCACCTGCAAATTCGATATGTGATCGATCGTCACCAGCACGTGGGCGTGCAGCGCGCCGTCCGTCGGCCCCACCTCCACGCCCCCTTGCACGCGAATTCCGATGATTGCGTTGGCGTACGTGTCGTCCTTGTACTTGCCGTTCTCTTCCTTCATATTGAAGCGTATGAACTTGTAGAATTCTGCATCCGAGAGCACCTCTGCGAGGCTGTCGCGCAGCGCCGCCGCCTCGAATTCTCGCGCCTCTCCCAGGCGCTTGTGGGTGTTGAAGAGCACCCAGTAGCGCGACTGGCGCGCCTGTCGTATGTCGTACCGCGTGCTTCCGTCGGGATTCTTTTTGTTGAGGATGAAGACCGACCGCCCCGTCTCGCTGATTTCCGTGATCACCTTCTCGAGCGCCTCCAGCCCGTTTGCCTGCGCCGCCTGCAGTCCCGTTTTCGCCTTCTCTATGTTCTGCTTTACCTCTTGCGCGTCCGCGAAGGTTGCCATTAAATCTTCCATGCTCGGCGCCACGATTTTCGCCTTTCTGATTTTCGACTGCGCAGAGTTGGGCTCGATGACGGACGATCCGAAGTCAGCGGCCGTATCCTTTGCCTTTTTCGTGGTCTTTGGCTTCGGCCCGCCGAGCACGCTCTCGACCATGTGGTCGCGCGTCTGCTTGGAGACGGTGGCCGTGTCGCCCCTCTTTCGCCTCTGCAGGCCCAAGATCACGAGCAGGCCCTTGTTGCCGAGCAGCGTGACGCACTTCTGGCAGAGCCACGAGTTTCTGGGCGACACCGTGGGCACCTGCGCCGGCTTCTTGTCCTTGATGAGGGGTACGGCTCCTGGCCCTTTTTCTTTCCCTTGCCGTTTTGCTTGGCCGCCCACGCGTTTGCCTTCTCTATGACCGCGACGTACTCTTCGTACACGGCATCCTTCCTCGCCTGCGCTGCCTCCCTCGCGGCGATTTTCTCTGGCGTGTTGGCCCCCTTGGCGCTCGGCACGGGCGTGGCTTCGTACATGAGGCGAAGGCAGCGGTAGCAGATTGGCGGCGATTTCTGCGCGCTCTGGTACGTGCGCGGTATGGCGCGCAGTCGCTCCTCGGGGAGTTTATCGTACTCGATTTCGCTGTGGATGCTCCAGAGGGTCGCGGGCTCGTGGTATGATTTATCGAGCAGCGATGGGAGCATCTGAACTTCTTTGGTGGCCGAGAGCTTGATGTAATCGGATATGCTCTTCTGCTGCTGGAATATGCCGTCCTCGCCCTGAACCAGCACGTATCGCTTCGGAATCTCAACGACGGGCGTCTCGAGCTCGTCCACGCCGGTATCGGGCGCGTTTCCCTTTGCCTTTCCCTTTCCCTTCCCCTTGCCCTTGCCCTTCGGCTTAGGCTCCGGCTCCTCTTCCTCTTCCTCCTCTTCTTCCTCCGACTCGGAGGACGGGGACGTGGGCTCCTCTTCCTCTGACTCGCTCGAGCTCTCTGGCTTCTTCTTGCGGCCTCGGCGCTTCGGAGGCATTTATTGGACACGAGAAAAAATTTACACGAGCTTTACAGCGCCCGTCTCGAGGGCCTCTACCGTCTTCGTAATGTACAGCTGCAGCAGATCCTTAAGGTTGCTCTGCGGCAGCAATTTTACGTCTACGTGCATCTGCCTGGCGGTTTCTCGCTTCCTGTAGCCCGTCTCCTTGCCCGTCCACTGCATGCCGAGGGCGTCCTTTCTCCGTATCGGCCGCACCGCCGTCTTCTGGTACTCCTCCCCGAACCAGTCGTCCTTGTAGAAATTCGGCAGGCCGCCCTGCCCCTCCGTTTGCATGAACTTGATGAGGAAATCCGACGCCTTCTTGCCGTCGAATTGCACGCGCGAGTAGTGCACCAGCGTGAGCAGGATGTGCGCGTGGAGCCGCCCCGACCGCGGCCCGTACTCGATGCCGATGTTCGCGTTGCCCTTCTCCACGTGCGTGTCGTACTGGTCGGACTTGAAATCGAAGCCCTTGGGGTTCGCCTTGTCGGGGTACACCCCCATCTTTATGCACCGCGCCAGCTGCCTGTCGTCGTAGAAGAGGGCCTCCAGCCCCCTGTGAAACGCGTCCTGCACCTTGGAGCCCTCTCCCCTGCTCCGCGGCTTGTAGTTGGTCTGGATGGTGATCATGAAATTCGACTCGCGCTGCGGCCGATCCTCCCCGTTCAGTTTCCTCACGGGCGCCGCGTCCAGCACCTTCTGGAACCACGTCTTGTCGGGCGCCAGCACCTTGTCGTTGATGTTGCCCACCACGATGTGCGTCTCTACCCGGGAGCGGCCGGAGGCGTCCATGCGGAGGTGAGGGTTCGGTGCCCGGGCTTGCCTGTTTGCTGCCACGCCCCTCGCGATGAGGTTGAGCATGTCAGACCAAGGCCTAGAAAATTTTCCGAGGCTGGGGTGAGCTTCCACGTGGGGCCCCGGGGTACGTCCGCACCTCACCTGAGCATCACCTGAGCCTCACATGAATCACCTGAGCAACGCCTTCTGCAACAAGTGCTTCCTCACTTGCAAGTGGGACCCACTCTCCTCTGAGAAGCCAACCTGTTGGTTCTGCAGGGGAATAGCTCAGCTGCAGTACGAGGACTCAGAGGAATGGCAGACTCTAACGAAATCGATCTCCTCCTCCGAAACTTCGAGCAGATCCAGCGCTACGGCGCCATCCTTCACGACGAGGGGGACCCAGACTTCGACACTCCGGCACCGTACCCCGCCGCCGCCGCCGCCATCGCCAACTCCTACCTCGGGGCCGGAGAGCGCCCCCGCAAGCGCAACCGCCGCACCCAAGGCCCCCAAGGCGAAGCCGCTGTCCCCTGCGGAAATTGCAGCTCTACCGCCCTCGTTGGTGTTCACCTGGATGGGGATCTGGTTTGCCAAGGCTGCGGTCTGGTCCTGGATCTTTATTATCCGGACCATCAACCCCTGGCTGTCAGCGAGCTCCACAGCAACTACCTGCGCAAGTACCACGTTTCCGAGCGACTTAAGCAGCACTGCCTGGAGGATTCTCCGGTACCCGAGGACGTGCTGGCAGCTATTGCGAGGCGCATGGCGGGGAAGGAGTGGAGCAAAGACAATATCCGCCAAGTTCTCCGGGCTCTGAAGCAGCAGAAGTACATCGAGCGCTGGGCGCAGATCAAGTGGCGCATCACGGGCGAGCGCCCGCCTCCGATGAGCGCGGAGGACATGGACCGGGTGCAGGAGATGTTCGCCCTGGTGGAGGTCCCCTTCAGCATGTTCAAGTCGCAGGGCAGGAAGAACATGCTCAACTACAATTACGTTTTCAGGCAGATTTTCGTGCTGCTGGATTTGCCCCAGCACCTCCCCTTTTTCCCCTTGCTCAAGAGCAGGCAGAAACTCTCGGAGTTAGATTCGATTTGGAACAGGATCTGCGAGTACAACGACTGGCATTTCTTTCCTACTCTTTAGCTACTCTTTAGTGATCGCGGCGGCCTTCCGCTCGAGCGCCTGCTTGATTCCGAAGCTGGCGCTGGTAGCCTTGATTAGCATGTTCGTCTGCCCGTGTGTGAATCCGAGGATGAACATAATTCCGCCGGTGGGGTCGTCGTCGAAGAACTTGAGGGTGAGCACGTATTTCGAGAGCAGGCCGAGGGAGAGGCCGTTGACGGCGACTTGCGCGGCGAGCTCGGCTGCGTGGCCCGCCCTGTTTTCGCCTTCGTGCGAGGAGAAGGCGGCGTCGATGAGGGAGCCGGATGCCAGGCCGAGGGCGTACTGCACGATAGCCTGGGAGAGCCCTAGGAGCACCTTTGACATTTTCCTAGCGCCTCGGAAATTTTTAAGGGGCGCGCCTAGGCGTCGGAGTCCTCGTCCTCGGTCTCCTCTGCCTCCTCCTCCGAGCCCGATTCCGAGGTCGCAAAATCGTCCGGGTCGCGCACGTAAATCACCCTGTCTCCCTCTTCGTCTGTCATCTCCTCCGAGCTGGTGTCCTCACTGCCCAGCGACTCGGCCGCGGCCTCGTCCGCCGCCTCCGCGGTCAGGCGCTCCCAGTTAATTCCCAGCGCGTCGCAGATCCTCTCCAGGGCGCTGCTGACCTCGCCGTCGTTAAAGGGCGAGGAGGGGTCGAGGCTCGCCTCCAGGAGGCAGTCGTAAGCGATGGACTCGACGCGGAAGACGGAGGCGATGTGGGCGCTGGGCGACATGCTTACGCACGAAGCCTCAGAAAAAATCAGGCGAGGCCGCGGTGCTTCCTGAAATTATCTATCATGCCGAGGAGCGTCTTGTCCACCGTGCCGTCGTCCGGACCCACGAGATTTTCTCCGTTGACGGTTTCGCCCTCCCAGTACTCCTTGGATCCGATGCGGAAGGGGGGCGGCTCCTCGGCCTTGTAGACGTACAAAACGTCCAGAGGGTTCGTAGAGTTGTTGGAAGAATCGATGATAAGGCAGTGGTTATCCTGCGTGTACTTATCGAGCAGGTAGTAGAAGGCGCGCTGGGAGATGATGTCGCCCCACTCCTTTGCGAGGGCCTCGCGCTGCATCGCCTGCGAGCACTTGAAAATGACAGCCAGATCAGTATTGGAGCGCAGGACGGGATTGATGCCCTTGGCATACTGCGTCGTGATAAGGGTCATGATTTTGTAGTGGCGCCCCGCCACGAAGAGCTCGTTGAGGGCCTCGTCGTACCGCAGCCGAGCGTCGGAAATCACGTCGTCGAGCAGCACGAAAAATCGCGGGTCGACGGGATCCTCCTTTCCCGCGAGCACGTCTTCGGACTTGTTGTGCTGCATGATCGCCTGCTGCCTCCTGAATAAATGGAAGAGCACGCCCGGGTTGTACTTGGGCCAGATGAAGCGCTGCGGGATGTACTGCTTCCAGTAGCCGTTCAGGCGATCGGTCTGGCTGATCACGATACCCCCCGGGAAGGTGCCGGAGAGGTTGAACATGAGATCGCGGAGGAAGAAGGACTTGCCCGTGCGCCGCTTGCCGACGCAGACGACCGTGGCGTCGGACTTGACGGTGTTCACGTCGAACCACTTGAGCTCGGGCAGGCAGGCCATGCGCTCGATGCCTCCCGTCTTCGAGTTGTCGAGGAAGGCGTTGACCTGCTCGGGCGTGAGCTGCTGGCCGTCCTCTGTCATGCCCATGGCGCAGCTGGCGCCGGCGGCGGGGGCCGTGCCCGAGCCCGTGCCGGTGGCCTGGCCGGCGGGGCGGGGGCCGCGGGCGCTGCGCCTGCGGGCTGGGCGGGCTGGGGCTTGGCCGCCTTCGGCTTCTTCGGCTTCTTGGGGTCCTTGGCCATTTTACCCCCTTCATTCAGATTTTTCGAGGGTGCTCCAGGTCCTCGTAGTCGATACCTAGCTCCAGGTCCTCGTAGTCGATACCTAGCAGCGCGCAGCCCTCTCTAATGCAGCTTTCGAAATCGCTCAGAATGTCTGGAACGCTTTGGCTGTAGTCTGAGCTGAAGAACTCATCTCGGTAATGTCGATGCACCATCCGGATGAATTTTTCCGCCCAGGCCTCTGCCATCCCCCTTCATTCAGATTTTCTTGCGACCCTGGGATGAAGATCCTCGGCGTGGATGTGGGGGTCATCAATTTCGCATGGTGCCTCATCGAATTCGATCCGCAGACAAAGGAATCCCAGATTCTCGACTGGCAGAAGATCGCCCTCTTCCCGTCTGCGCGCTGCTGTGGCCGCCTGGTTGCGCGCCTGGTGGAGGTTACTCGCGGCCATAGCGCCTTCGGCCTTCCCGACCAGATCGCGATCGAGGGCCAGAGGACGGGAATCAATCGCTGCATCGAGTGCACGCTCCACGCCCTGCTGTACGGGCGTGCGCGGATCGTGAGCCCGCGCGCCATCAAGCACTTCTTCAAGATCTCGAACCCGAGCTACAAGGAGCGCAAGCGGGGCGCCGTGGACAAGTGCCGCGACCTCGTACCCGCCGAGCTCGCCGACATCGCGGATCGAAACGGCAAGCTCGACGACCTCTGCGACGCCTACTTAATCGCCCTCTACGCCGCGCTCAATCCGTTGTGATCCCATTGTGATTTCTAGGCCCCGCCCGCCAGATGGGATCCTCGTGCCGCAAGCCCAGGTCCCTCTGCTGCGAAATCTGCCGCCTGCCCCAGACCAAGCGCGGCTGGGTGCTCAAGGCGGGCGTCTACGTCTGCTGCCCCCGGTGCGCCGTCCGCTACTACGCACTTTTTTCTGAAGGCTGTCTACACCCGTAGCTAGATCCCATGGAGCACGCCCACTACTGCTTCAAGTGCCGCTCCAACACCAAGCTCGCCAACGTCGAGGTGCGTACCAGCAAGAACAACCGCCAGGTGGCCGTCGGCTCCTGCACGCAATGCAGCGGCCGCGTCTCGCGCTTCATGCGCCGGGTCCTCGAGGAGGGGGCCCGGGAGACCAGCCCTCCGCCGCAGCGCCCGCAGGTGACCGACGCCGCTGGCCCGGCCGCCGGCTCGAGCCAGGCACCGGCAGCCCCTACGGCCCCGAAGCCCCCCGCGGCGCCCCGGCAGAAGGCCAAGGCGGCCCCCGCGGAGGGCGACCCGAGCCCGCTCGAGGCCCAGCCCAAGCGCCAGCGCGCGCCGAGGAAGGCGGCGAGCGAGCCTGCGATTCTTCAGCAGTGATTCGGCGGCGCAACTGCCCCTGCCACTGCTTCGTCTGCGACTACCCCCCACCTGCTTCCCGGGCCACCTGCAGTTCGGCCACGAGATCTCGGTGGCGCGCGTGGGCGGGCGGGCCCGCCTCGTCTGCAGGCGCTGCGCGCGCGGGCTCTTCGCGGATTTTCGCAGGATCCGCGACAGGGAGCTCACGGGCAGTATTTCTAAGTCCCTCCCCAAATTGAGAAATGGCCTCCCTGCTGTTCGATAGGGACATGTACCAAATGCAGAACCGATTCGACGGCATCTACCCCGAGCGCATGCCGCAGGAGCAGTTCCCGCGCCCGCACTGGGCGGACCACCGCACGCACGGCCTGCGCAGGCCCGGGGCGGGGCAGCTGATGGTGACGCCGGGGGCGCGCCGGCGGAGCGCGACTGGTCGCCCCTCTGGATTATAGCGGGGATCCTGGTGGGGTACCTCCTCTTCCGACCCAGTGTAATTTCTCAGTGACCCCGTACCCCGATGTCTCGATCTATCCCTTATTGGGCCCCAATCGATACGCAAATTGAGATGCTGCGCGCTCGCATGCAGAAGCTTACGCTCGAAGAGGATCCCACGGATGTACCCGAGATCAAGGCGGGGTTGGCCACGCTGCCGACGGATATCGTCGAGAACATTCGCGATTGGGTGTACAGACTGCAGGACGAGGTCCGTGCACGGCTCTGGCAAATCGTGATGGGGCAGAGGGCCGCGGCCTACCGTAGCTTCGCCGACCAGAGGGACGCGGCCGAGCGCAGGTGGGAGAGGCAGTTCCCCGAGACGTACGGGGGCGCCAACCCATATTTTTCTGGTGATGGGTAAACATGCCGGAGGCGCAGAAGAAGCCCGCGAAAAAGGCGCCCACGAACGGGCAGGAGCGGCCCACCAAGGCGGAGGTGAAGGAGGCGAAGGAGAAGCTGAAGGGCCCGCCCGAATTTCCTAAGGGACCGAAGCCGCTGTACGAGGACGTCTCGCCCGGCGAAATATTCGTGGCGATGCGCCCGACGAAGCAGGGGAAGAAGGGGCCGAGAAGAAGGACGGGAAGGAAGACAAGGCCAAGACCGATAAAATTTCAAAGCCGGCTCCTAAGAAGTGCAAATGAGGGGGCTCGCCTCGCGTTTCGCGCCGCGCAACGTGCTCGCGATCCCGGGGGGCGGGGACTCGCACATCACGCCCTTCGAGAGCGACAAGTACGCGCACTTTCAGCAGCTGATGAAGACGGCGCTGGCGAGGGCCACGCCGGAAATTCGGTTCGAGGAGCGCGATCAATCGGACAAGCTCGCCGAGGTGGAGGCGCAGGCCATCGCCAACGCGTACTACATCAACAAGTTCCAGCAGATGGAGTCGAGCCTCGACGAGGAGTACGAGGAGGGCTTCCGCGCCTGGCTGATGGGCCAGTCGGCCTTCACCGCGAACCTGAAGGCCAAGGGAGCGGGCGCCTGCGACGTGGACGGCAAGAACCTGACGGTGCTGCCGGGCGTGCGGGAGTTCTGCAAGTCGAAGGAGGATCAGATCACCGAATTCCTGAAGCGCAAGAAGCGCCTCGAGACGCTGGGCCCGATGAACCTCGAGGACGCGTACTACTACTACAAGTACATCATCAACGGCGAGGAGTTCAAGCCCACGAGCATCTACGCGCGCGAGAACAAGAAGCCCGAGGAGCTGATCGGAGGGAAGTACGACCCCGACTGGACGAACCGCAACACGCGCCAGCCCTTCGCCCAGGCCGAGCCGCCCTCGAGCTCGGACAGCGAGGGGCCGGGGCCGGACGAGAGCCGCCAGCGCGACGTACCCAGGGAGAAAAGGCGGGCGAAGAAGCGGATGGACAAGGAACAGTACATCAAGGCCCGCCGCGAGCAGAAGGTGCGCATCACGGACGGGGACAACGAGGCCATCGAGGCCAGTTTCCCGGAGGCGGCCATGGGCAGAGCAATCAAGGCGGGCAAGGGCGCGCGCGAGGCCCTCATTCAGAAGGCCCTGCCATCCAAGGAACCCAGAGACGAAATGATCGAGTCAGACTCCGACAACGAAGGGGGGGCCCCGCCTCCGGGGCCTCCGCCTCCGCCGCCTCCGCCCCCCGGGCCGAAGACGCCACCGCTGCAGCCGCAGCCCGGCCCCTCGCAGCCCCGGACACGGTGGCCCGGCCGTCGGCGCCCCCAGCGGAGCAGCAGCCCCCGCCGCCGCCCCCGCCGCCACCCCGCCGCCGCCCGAGCCACAGGCGGGGCCCTCGCGCCCGCCAGAGGTGGTGGCGGCCGAGGCGGTGGCCGTTGCGGCGGCAAGGGCCGTGCTCGAGCGGGTGCCCGTCGCCGTCCAGGCTCAACTCGCAAACGCGGGGATAGAAATCGCCCCCTCGTCCCCGCGCGAGATGGAAGCCATGGACAAGCGCAGGGCCGCGTACAAGGATACGGGGCGGAGACCCGGGTATACGACGATGGACTTAAACGATGCGCTTGAACTGGCCGCCAAGAAGGTGAAAGAGGCGACAGAAGCTCGCCGTGCGGGGCTGCTGAAGAAAATTCGCTCCGGTGCTCCAGGCAATCCAGCCAGTCCAGACGATCCCATGGACGAGGAGGCGGAAGCGGAGCGCGCGGCCAATCGGGCTCGCCGGGAGGGATTCCTTGTGAGCGTATCGCCCGAAATCGCGCGCGCTGCAGGGGACGCCGCCGTTGCGAAATACCTTGCAGAAGAAATCGATTACAACCAACTGGCATCGATAGCCCAAGCCCAGGCAGCTGGAGTCAACAAGGCACAGGCACGGATAGCAGAGCAGCACCGTGATATTTCGGACCTGGGCGGGGATGTCGTGAAATTCTTCGAAGCTGAGCGAGAAGCGGACCCGCTCGGATCTGCGGCAAAGGGCCCCTTTATGGAGCGTGTGCGGCGCGTAGAGGAGCGGGCCCAGCAACTCATGAACTTGGATCCAGAGCGTTACTTCATGTTGGGCCAAGGACTTGCCCTGGGTTATCTTAACGGCACACGCGACTGGTCTGCGATCACGGACGCACTCCGCAAGAAGGCGTACGACGCGGACCTGGCGCGACGGGGGCCGCGCCCTCTAATAACGTAGGCGTCCACCCAAAAAATTTTCTCAACGCATCCCTAAACCACCATGGCTTCCGCGCTCATCTCCACCCCACGACCGCCCTGCACCACTCGCTGCGCAGCTCCGACGCGTCGGTGCACGTGCACGAGACCTTCGACACGGCGATGCCGTTCGTGGACGAGGTGCTCGAGGTGAGCCCCGTGCAGTCGGGCGTCACCTTCGGCCAGACCGTCGACATCGTCATCCCGCACTCGGCGCCGATGTTCAACGACGCCTGGCTCCGGGTGACGCTGCCGGCGCTGACGAACGCCGACCACTTCTACATCCCGAAGGCCGGCTACGTGCTGCTCAAGAAGGTGAAGATCTTCGTGGGCACGCAGCTGATCCACGAGTACGACGGCCACCACGACGCCATCTACGGCGAGTTCGAGGACGACAAGTCCGTCACCGAGCACGTCGACATGGTGAACAACCTCTGGGCGCACCAGCCGCTGCGCCGCCGGGGCAAGGCCCCGAACACGCTGTACGTGCCGATCCGCATCGCGACGGGCTTCGGTCGAAAGTTCGCCGTGCCCCTCCACAAGATCCGCGGGACCGGCAACGAGATGAAGCTGCAGATCACCTTTGCGTCGCAGAAGGAGGTGACGGCCTCCTTCGTGGACGGCGGCCTGCACACGAACACCAGCCTGACGAGCAGCGTCAGCCTGGACACCAAGCTCATCCTGCGCTACGTGCACATCGACTCGCGCGAGCTGGCGCTGCACCCGAACTCGTTCACGTGGGCCGGCAAGTACGTGCAGCACTACCACGTCCAGTTCACGTCGGGCGCCGCCATCCGCCTGCCCTTCACGGGGATCTGCTACGAGCTGATCGTGGTGGTGCGCGACAAGCCGCACACCGACAACGGCGAGCACTTCTGGCGCTTCCGCCCGCTCGACAAGATCGAGCTGAAGTGCGACAACATCAAGGTGGTCGACAGCTCGAACCACGATGCGCACTTTTTGCGCACGGCCATCGCGCACAAGGAGCACACGCACGCCCCCACGCGCAAGCACCTCGAGCTGCTGCGGGGCGTGACCTCGATGGACGGGACGGCGGCCGCCGACGTGGCCGACGCGCTGCACCCGCACCCGTGGTCGGGGCACGATAACGTGCCGGGGACCACGGGGAACGTGACCCTTGCGGCCCACGACGCCCACAGCAGCGATATCCAGCCCCGCAACGTGGGCCAGTTCGGGACGGAGTTCATCTACTCGCTCCCCTTCGGCACGGACGTGGCGGACAACACCAAGATGTTCGGCGGCCTCGACATGGGCGCCTTCAAGACCATCGAGCTCACGCTCACCACGCTCAAGACCTACACGGCACCCAACCTGCCCGTGGCCGACATCTACTGCCGCTACTACAACGAGATCACCTTCACCAACGGCGGCGCCTACCGCCGCTTCCATTAGATTGCTTGTTAGCCAGGGTGTGCTTGGTAGGCCGATGTGAACCAATAAATTTTCCCACTGGGATCCTAACCGAGGCACGATGACGAAGGGCCACTCTATGATGGACATTGGGGAGGGCTCTAAGAAGCAGCGCCAGTCGCTGAAGAACGACCTGAAGGCCGACATGGACGGCATCGTGAACAAGTTCCTTCCGGGCACGGTCATGCCCGAGGTGCCCGTCGTAGATGGGACAAAGGCGGACGTCTACACGCCCGAGGATCAGGCACGTGGCCTGGGGCTCAGCGGGGGAATACGAAGACCCTGCCCGCGATGAAGTACACGCCCTCCATGGAGAAGCTGATGCGCATGGGCATCCGACAGCAGCTGCAGAACACCTACCCCAGCCGACAGATCAGCGAGGAGGACGTCGAGAATGCGTTCGTGCTGCGGAAGGAAATCATGATTCGCGATTTCGACCAGTGGGCGATGACGGCCTTCGACCTGAAGCAGCCGGGCGTCGCCAAAATGCTCGAGGAATATTACCCCGAGCTGCTGGAGCGAATTACAAACATGATCGAGCAGGATATCGAAATTCAGCGCTTCGACAAGTACCAGAAGGTTTTCTTCCCGATGAACTACGATGATCTCGTCATGAAGTGGGCGCGCGAGCGCGGCTGGATCAAGACGATGGAAGAGATCGAGAAGGAGAACCTGCTCGGGCCGGCCGGCCGCTACGGGCAGACGACGGAGAACCCCCAGGGGCTGCGCGCGGGCTACACCCCCGACCTCTCGCCCATGTTCAACGCGCAGACGGCCAACATCAGCAGCGCCGTCAACAAGCCCTACGGGCGCAACGACGTGGACTTCAGCCGGGGCAACCCGTTCGGGGCGATGCTCATGGATCAGGTCGGCACGCGCGGGCCCGCGCTGGCGACGGCGACGCCGTACGCGGACCAGAACCTGCTGCCGGCCGTCGTGAATCCGGCCGTAGGAAGCCGACCCTATGCGGATACCGCAACGTTAGGCTCGATTGCGGGGCTGCGGGGCCTGGGAACCGTCGCCGGAATGGCAGGCACCGGTGAGCGCAGCCAGACCACGATTCAAACCGCCTTCCAGGCTCTCGTGAAGGGCACCGAGACCGCGCAGGCCACCCTCCTCCGCGAGACCAGCGCGCGCAAGGCGGCAATGTACGAGCAAGCGGCAAACGCCCTCCTCGGCGGCGGCGGCAGCGGCGGCGGCAGCGCAGCGGCGGCGGCAGCGGCAGCGGCAGCGGCAGCGGCAGCGGCGGACGCTAATTTCTGAAGCACGCGTAGCATGGCTGCGACGGAGGCGACGCTGGGCGAGCAAATCGAGGCGCGCTGGGGCCGCTTCCTCGACCTGCTGGAGCCGGAGGCCAAGGAGCCGGGGGTGCGGGCGCAGATCCAGTCGCTGCGCGGCATCGGGGCCACGGCGGTCATCGTTCTGTTCAGGAGGCACATCAACGCGGAGGCGGAATTGATCAAGGCGAAGGACGACTCGGTTTTCGAGAGGCTGCCGCAGGAGTACGCCTCGGCCGTGCGCTCGCTCTTCTACGGCAGCGGCCCGAGCTGCGCGAGAAGCTCTGGCTTTACATCGAGCTCTTCGTCGAGCTGACCTCGTGAGTGAAAAATATTTCTAAGGGCAGGCGTAAA
>QPMI01000523.1:0-133097 GCA_004431415.1 Cyanophora paradoxa
TCCCCCCCCCTTCCCCCCGCATCCTCAGACGTGGTCGATCGGCCCTCTGATGTGACGCGGGGGCCGTGCAGGGCTCTTCCTGTCGCGGAGCCTGGCGGGGCTGCTCGGGGGCGACCTGAGTGTGGAGAGCGAGGGGCCGGGCCGCGGCGCCACCTTCACCCTCCGCCTCTGCCTCCCCGAGGCCCGCCCCCCGCCCTTTCGAACTCGACTAGAAACTTAATTTCGATTCTGAAGCCTTCTGCATCTACGTTAGAGGCTGACATCGGGGGCAGGTGAAGGGCGGGGAGGGCGGGGGCGGGCTGCCCCGGCAGGGCCCCGACCCGCTCCTGGCGGGGCGGCGCTGCGTGGTCGCCGTGCAGTCCGCCACCCGCCGCCGCTGGATCGCCGACCAGGTCCCGTCGTCTCCTATCCTTGCTCCTGCATCTCGTTGCTGTCTAATTGCAAGCGACGGGCAGCTGGGGGCGTGGGGGGCGCGGGTGGAGAGCGCCCCGACGAGCGAGGCGGAGGCGGCGGCGGCGCTCGAGGCCGCCCAGGCGGCCACCCCCGAGGGCCAGCCCCTCTCTCCATCCCGCGTAAACAGATTGAGATGGATTCTAATCACAGGATTCGACTTCGCCTGCAGGCGAGCCGGTGCTGGTCGTCGCCGACCTCTGCGGCCGGCCCCCCGCCGCCCCGCCCCGCCTCCGGTCCGCCCCGCCCCGCACCGCCCCGCCCTCTCGTTTCCCTCGCTTCGTGCTCTCCTTCTTCGAATTCGTCTCACATCCCCTTCAGGTGGATCGCGCTGCGGGCGCCCTTCTGCGCGCTGGAGTCGGCGCTGGGGGCGCGCGGGGCGGCGGGGCCCGTCCCGTGCTGGCGCCGCGCCAGCTCGCCCCCGGCCGCCCAGACCGAAGTCGACCTCGCCGGGCGGGCGCCGGCCCCGCCCCGCGCGGCGCCGGCCCCGGAGGAGAAGGAGGAGGGAGCTCGAGGCCCCGCGCCCTGCACCCTCGTCCTCCAGAAGCCCGTCAAGCAGCAGTCCCGTGCGCGAATCCGATGGGACCTCTCAGCCGCGTCAGCAAGCGCCTGACAAGGGCGCGCAGTGCACCGGGCGGCGGTGGCCCTCCTGGCCCCCGCGGGGGCCGCCCCCGCACCCGCCGCGGCGCCCCCGAAGGACCGGCCCCTCGGTGGGCCGCACCCCGGCCCGCTTGCTCTTCGAATTCCGCGAGGTGACAGGGGCGCAGGGCGGCACGTGGGCGCGGAGCACCCGCTCCGCATCCTCCTCGCCGGTTCCTCCCCGCGCCCCTCCATCCCCCCCGCCGCCGCCCCCTCCACGCCGCCTCGCCCCGCCCCGCCTCGGCGCGCAGAGGACCAGCCGGTGAACCAGCGCATCGTCCTCCTCATGCTCAAGAAGCTGTGCGCGCAAGAGGCGGCCCCCGCACGCCCCGGGCCCAATTCCGCTGAGACGCCGGCGCTTGCGCTGCAGGGGGTACGACGGTGTGGACGCGGTGGCGAACGGCGTGGAGGCTCTCCGCGCGGTCGAGGCCAAGGCCCGCCCCGCCCCGCCCCGCCCCGCCCCGCCCCGAGCTCGAGCCCGCCCGCGCTTGCTCGATCGCGAGGCCTAATTGTAAGCTTCCGAGCTGACCGCGGGCCCCTCGCCCCCGCAGGAGTACGACTGCATCCTCATGGTGCCCCCCCGTCCTTCTCTCTAGATCTAGATCTATATATATTTAGCTAGAGCTCTCGCGAGAGAGCCCGCCGGGTCGGCGTCCCTCCGAATCTAGAGCTCCTAGGCCTGCGAGAAGAGTCCGGCGTCTCTTCGATGACATCTATTTCGGGGGTTAACGTTCTCGCCAGGACTGGATGATGCCGGAGCTCGACGGCCTCTCCGCCGCCCGCCGCATCGTCCAGGCGCGCGCCCGCAGCCGCGGCTCCCCTCTAGATCTTTCGAAACGCCGCCCAGCAGCGCCAGCTCCTTACCGGCTTCGAATTCGGGCAGGAGCGGCCGGCGGGGCGGCGGCCGGCGATCCTGATGCTGACGGCGAACGCGGGGCGACCCGACCGCGACCTCTGCCTCTCCGCCGGCGTCGACGGGTCCGGGGATCCGCCCGCGGCCGCCCGCCCCCAAATTAAAACTCCCCAGCCCCACCTACTCTGGCACATAGAACTCGCCCAAGAACGTTAACGCGCAACGCGCCTCTTGCCCCCCCCCCCCCCCCCCCCGCCGCCGCCCCCCCCGCGCCCCTCCCCCCCTCCCGCCCTGAAGCCTCGAGCTCGCGGGCGGGCAGGTACCTGACGAAGCCGGTGAAGCTGGAGGAGCTCGCCGCCGCCCTCGCCGACCTCCGCCCCGCCCGCCCCGGCCCCGCCCCTCCACCTTCCCGTCCCCGCGATCCCGAGGCCTAGGCGGAGGGCGCGGGGCAAGCTTAAGCGGGCCTCCCGCGCGCCCCCCGCATCGGCCCCCGCGCTCCCTCGCCCGAGCCGAGCCCCGCCCGCCCGCCCATGGCGACTGCCGAGCCGCGCGGCCGCCCGCCCACTCCCAGAGAGGCCATGGCCAGCAGCGCTAGCCGCTGAGCCCTCCGGTCCCGGTACCGGTTCCGATTCGAATTCACCCATGGCCAACATCAATGAAACGAACTTCAATTTTGTGTTTCTGTAATCTCTCTAGCTCTGTAATTTCCGAATGAGGATTGTGCTGACGCAGTGCTGAATTTGTGCATGCTTGGAGAATTGTTCGAATTCGAGGGCAAAGTGTAAAAGCGGGCGCTGATCATGAATATCGATATCCCTGGACACAATGAACATATTCGAATTCTGCGATACTGAATTCGAATTCAGTTCTACTTTTTCTGAGACCGCTGTGCACGTGGGGCGAGCCCCCCGGAGGTAGTAATACTAGTGTACGTTTTAATATTCAAAGACTGACCGGGCGCTGAATAGCGCGGTCCAGTCACTGATCATGAGTCATTTCGCGATCGATATATACTAGTATATCGACTTGCCAAATTAAAGTTGTTCCGGCGCCGACTCGGCGAGCCGGGGCCGCGCGCCGCGCGCGGGCCGCGGGCGCCCCTCCGCGGGCCGGCGCGACCCGCGCGGGGCCGGCGCCGCGAGCCGGCGCGGGGCCGTGATGGGACTCGGCCCAGTCACACTGATCATCATGGCATGAGAGGGGGCCGGCACTCCGCGGCCGGGAGTCTAGTCGGCGCCGACTCGCGATCGCCGAGTCGGCGAGTCGGCGGCGGGACCCGGGACTCCCTGACTCCCAAGAGTCTGGAGACTCTGGACCGGCGGGTCTCAAGAGTCCGGGAGTCGCCGACTCACCAAGTCGGCGAGTCGGCCGGCGGGCCGGGCCGCCGCGCCACGCGCCGCAGTGACGCGCGGCCCGCGGGGCTGACCGGGCTGACCCGCCCGGCCGCCGGGGAGTCAAACTTCAAGGCTTGAGCCCGACTCCCGATCGCGAGTCCCGAGTCCCGATCGATATCCGATGATCGCGCGCGCGAGTCCCGATCGCGACTCGGCGACTCGACTCCCGAGTCCCGACTCCGGATCCCGACTCGAGTCCCGAGTCCCGACCGTCGGACTCCTCGGACTCCCCGGAGTCCCGGTCCCGATCGAGATCTACCGCCGGGCCGGTAGATCGCGATCGGCCGCATCATCGGCGGCGTTGCGTCATATTGTGACGGTGCGTCACGGCGTCACCACGTCATGGCGGTTGGCTACCGATCCACGCGTACGGTCACTACGGTGATGTTTGTGATCGGAAAGATTCGAGTTTGGAACTTGATCATGATCGGAAGGATCGCGTGAATGGCGAACGTGATCCGATGATCATCGCGATCGTGCAGAATCCTCAGGAACATTACGATAGCATGCAAAAAGATACGCGAACTCGGAAGATCCGATCCAATCAATAGTATGGCTGCCACGGCAGCCTTGCTTACAGCAAGCTAAGCACAACATGTCTTGTCATGAAGTGAAGGTCTAGATTCGCGCTTGCCAAAGCCGCGAAGCTAAGATCATGACTCGCTCGCTCACAAGAAGGGCAAGCTGCAACTGCGCTCGAGGACATCAGCTAGCGCACGCTGCAGAGTGAGTCTTGCGGACGTAGAATGATTGAACATTAGTGATCAATTGTTGATCAATTATTCATCAAAAGATATCAATGGTTGGCACTAACAATGGCTTAAAGATGACTGAAGGCATAGTAAACAATGGGCATTGCTAACACACATTGAAAGCGGCTAAGCAAAGCCGCTCGAGCGGCTAGGGAACAAGCCGCTCAGCAAGTTACACAGCTTGCCCTCGCTTGTGAGCGAGGGAGACAAGCGCCGACAGCACAGCAAAGGCGCACAACTGCGAAGCAAGACTCTAAGACTAGACAATCAACTACTGCGCCGAGTACGCGCGACTTGCTGCCGACATGACTGCAGCGAAGCTGACGGGCCAGCGTAACGAGCACCAGGCCTAGCCATGAGCGCAGCCAAGGGCGGGCGCTCAGCAGAATCGATATAGCGTCGGTAGACCGCTGACAACAAAGACCAGCGACCAACCGCTTGAACAAGCTCTTCAGGCACGCCCGCAGCAGCCAGAGCAGTAGCTCCACCGCGACGCAAGCCATGAGGTGTGATACCAGTGGCGTCCAAGCCCGCCGCGTCAAATGCGAACCGGAGAACATAGGCCACGGTCTGAGCTGACAGAGAACGAGCTGCGTCCCGAAGCTGCCCAAAAAGAGGTGCGCCCGGATCCGCGAGCGCTAGAGTCCGCAAGTAGGTTCGAAACCAGAACACCGGACAGATGACCGACTCTGGGACGGCGCCCAAGACAACTTGCGCGCCTTGGCGACGACGATCGGTCTTGGAACCGGCAATGAAGAGCACGACGCGATCCGCGCGGATGGACACATCTTGCCGCCGGAGTGCCACGATTTCGCCACGCCGCAACAGGCCAAAGAAACCGGTAAGCAACATCACAAGGGCGCGAAGGAGCTTGTTTGAGGGGAACGAGCGTAGGTACGAGCAATCGCCTCCAGGTGGACGGACGTGACCAATGCAGATTGCTTTGCTGGTTTTCCACAAAGTCGGGCGATTCCTTGCAATGTTTGCAGCACAAGGGGGTGAGCAAATGCAGTAGTAGGCAACATCCTCTGCCTTGTCTGATGTAGCAGAGCAGAGTGACACTGGTCAATTGCTGAGAGACCGTACTCTTCATCAGCAAGAGCCACCAGCAGTGTTGCGACGCCAGAAGCTGTTGGTGGCCAGGCTGGAATGCAGTGAACCGCGCAATGGCCTTCATAGAGGACGACCCAGCGGGCGTAGAGGCTTTGGGTTCGCTCGCTCACAGAGTTTGTTCTGTAGAAAGTGACCCGGTTGAGCAGATCAGCCATACGAGCACCTGCATCACCAGAGTCAAGGGTATGTCAGACTACATTTCTTCTTCTTCTTTTTAAAGCCCCCCACTCAAGCTTTCTATCCCTGTTGCTGGACAAAGTAAGCTGAGCAGAGATGAGCAGGAGTTGAATTCTGCAGCAAGAGCCTTCAATCTACTCCCACGACACATAAAGAGCAACAAGAATCCAGGAAGGTAACTGTGCCGAGCGAGGCCCGCGATAGCACACGTCATATGCTGGGCCAAGCACCATTGCAGGTGCACGCAAGGCAAGCTGCAACTGTGGCCACCATGGAGCTGAGGGCCACTGAGGGACAATAAAAACTGCCGAGGCCCTACACTGGCGGACATGTGACACCAGGTGCAAGAGGACATTTGGGTCCGGAAAGACGTAATTACGAGCACCACGCCAGGTTGCTGTAAAGCAATCATATCCTTCAGCATGTCGATCATTCAAATCAATGGAAAAGTATCGATTTAGGTGAGTGTTGGCTGATGAGGCCATACGATCAATATCAAAAGGTCCAAATGTCCGACTGACCATGGCAAAATACCCAGGTTTCAAAGAGTAGTCGGCGGGGTAAAAGTAGCGACTCAAAGCATCGGACCACTCATTGTCAACACCAGGAATGTGTTCTGCTTCAATGCTGATGCAATTGAGCAGAGCAATATCCCAAATTGCTGCTGCAACTCGGCAAAGGTATTCATGTCTTCCGCCACCATTGTTGATGTAGGCCACAGTCACTGTGTTGTCCGAGCGAACTAAGATGTTCTGATTGCGCAATAAACCTTGATAGTGCTGCATAGCGCGAAGCACTGCCATTAACTCGCGCCACGACGAAATTTGCTGAGCGTCTTCTTGGTTCCACAGGCACTGGAATGGGGCAGGCTCAAGCTCCCAAGCCACAGGTTGAGCATCACCAATTCGGGTAGTGATCCAGGCTCCTGCACCAACATGGCTTGCATCCGTAGTCAACACAAGGAGCCTTTCAGGCCGAATAGGGCAGCGGCCATTGTATCGGTGGATGTTGGCCAGCCACCACTCAAGTTCCGACGAGTCTCATTGGTGAGCTCCACTGGATGATTCCAATGCCATTCTCTTGCCACGACATTGATGTATCGAAAGAGGGACCTGGTCTTGATGCGAGCTGGAGCCAAGCCCCGTGCCATGGACACAAGGGTGCCGGCGACCTTGGCCATTTCACGTGCAGATGCTGATTTCTTTTTCTTCAGAAGCCCTTTGATCAAAGCAAGCAGACGACCAAGCTTGTCTTGGGGTACTTCAAACAACATGCGGGCGGAGTCCACTATGAAGCCCAAGAAAGCCACCGACTGTGCTGGGGTGAGCTCAGATTTGCTGTTGACCACAAGCTTGAGGGCAGCAAATGTTTTGAGGACGAAATCCCGCAATTCACAGGCCTTCTCGTAGGTTGGAGCAGCAAACCACCAGTCGTCAACATAGTTCACCACGAAGATGCCAAAGCGGCGGAAGTAGTTGACCACTTGTCGCATGATCTTGACGAATGCAAACGGTGAGTGCTTGAGGCCGAAGGGCAAAACTGTGTACACATAGAATTTGCTGTCAAACTCAAAGCCCATGTTCCGCCAGTCTTGCGGTGAGACTGGCACGTGGTGGTATCCAGATTCAAGGTCAATAGTGAACATGTACCAGCCTTGGCGCAGCATGGCTGCAACATGCTCAAGAGTCTCATACTTGAAGGGGATGTCCGGAAGGCCTTTATTGGTAGGCCGGCCATCCCAGATGAGCCGCAACTTGGATCCAGTCTTCTTGGGCACCACGGACAGTGAGCAGACGATGTTCACTTGAGCTTCTTCAACTTCTCTGATCGCTCCCGTGCGCAAAAGCTTCTGAATTTCGGTTCTCACAAAGTCCTGATGGTCCACAGCCGCAGACTTGTGGTTGGCCCGGCGCTCTGCTGGCAGCCGCCTCGCTCCTGACAAAGGGAAACCACGCAAGATCCAGTTGAGCACGACATCATTGGCTCCAATCGCTCTCCACTGTTGGACTGCAGCTTGAATGCAGGATGCAACAAAGCCTCCTGCAAAGTGAGGTGAGGCCTTGCATTGGCAGACATGCCCAATTATCGCGGTGCCCATCTAGCACTGCTACAGCTGATGGTCCATGCAGCCGCTGGCTTGAAGATGGTGACACGCGAACGGGAAGAAGCTTAGAGGCCTTGGCTGCGAAGCAAGACTGAGGCTTGTACCCCAGGGGCGCACTTATAACTTGTAAGTGCGCCCCTTGTACATATGTGCGTAAGCAAGGCTGCCTTTATTTGGCAGCCATACACTGCCCTATGCTACGCTGACGCTCACATAGGTTCGAGTATGGCTGCCACGGCAGCCTTGCTTACAGCAAGCTAAGCACAACATGTCTTGTCATGAAGAATATAAGAGTGAGCGTGTCAATGTGCTTGTTGGTTCAAGTCTTGAGCTCACATGCACACACAGTGCCACAATGCACCCACAGTGCCACAACACATTTGCACAGGCATGGACTTTCTGGATGAATGCGCCAACCTGCGATATCAGCGGGAACAGTTGGCATCATGGAATCTTCGTACCCTTGTGTACTCCTCACCTGCAAAATGCACTAGGTTAATTTCAGAGCGCCCAGTATGCGATAGCGACACACGGGAAGGCCGGAGGGGGCCAGGAGCTCGACAGCCAGCAGCACTCCTGACCTGTGCTGGAAACAGGTCAGTTGCCGGGAGTCAGCTGGGGCTCTGCCAGGTTGGAGTCATCCAGACGGCAATATATGCCACTAGCATTGAAAAGAAAAGTAGACTACAATCACAGTCACACTTCACAGTGTTAACACATGCAAATGCACACAGGACCAATGCATAAAGCCACAGCACGCCGGCGCCACCACGGCTGGTAATGACTATGCCGCACCCGGCCACAATGCCGCACCCGGCCACATGTACACCATCACATGAAATGGAAGCATAATACATGTATTGCATGTTTAGGGAAGCATACACGCACACTCTAGATCTTCTGAAGACTGCACTTGCATATGCTAGCAATACTTATGCTTGCAAGAACACACCGAAACACTAGTATCTAGCGAAATGCGAAACGAAAACTGCGCGTCCACACAAGGGCGCGCACGTCTACTTGGGGGGTCGCGCCAGCCGGGGCGCGGCTCGTTCGGGCAATCCTTCACGACATGCCCGGGCTTGTTGCAGCGGAAACACATCCCGCTGTTGCGCTGCGACGGCGGGCGATCGCGGCCCTGGTGCTGGGGCCGCGGGTTGGCGTGCTGCACATACGGGCGCCCGCCGGCGGCCTCCGGGCCAGCAATGTTGAGCGCGTGCGCCAGCGCCGCAGCCGTGCCCCGATACTCCTCTGGCACACCTGCCAGCCGCTCGGCAAGCTTGTCGCCGCCCTTGTCGCGAATGTCGATCCGCTTCCGGAGCTCGTCGAGGATTTTGAGGCTCTGCTTTACGTGATCGTAGCACGCAGTGCACGAAGAGCATCTCTTGAGCTGAAACTTAAGCTGCGATAGCTGCAGGGCAAGCTCACGAAGCCACGGGTTTTTGAGCTGCATAGCCTCATGGTTGTCTTTCTGCTGCTCGCCGAGCTGCTGCTGCTGCTGCTCTTGAAGCTTGATGACCGCGCTATCTATCCCACGCTGAAGTAGCTCAGCCCACGCTGGCGGAAGCGCACCCGCTGCCGGTTTGGTCGACGTTGGGGCAGTCGAGTTGCCAGCGGGTACAGCATAAGGGCCTTGAAGGTGACGGGTGAAGCCGGTTGACGGGCCAGCCGCGCCCGGATCCACTTGCGCCAAGTTCGGAAAGTTGCGCGCAGCCACTTGCTCTTCCTCGTCGTAGGCGCCACCGAACTGCTCACGCTGTGCCAGTCTAACGGCAACGTCGTCCTCAGGTTCATCTTCTGGGTCGGACTGCTGCTGGTCCGGATCCGGCGACACGGCTTTCTCCTTGCCTTTGCGAGATCGCGTCGGCGGAGGTGCAGGCTGCTCCTCCTCCGCACTGTCGTTGGCCGGAGCTTGAAGACGAGATGACGACCTCCGGGCCTGGGGCGCGGGGGTCGTCGCCGTCTTGGGTTTGGCCGACTTGCGCGCACCAGTGGCCGTTGACTTGCGTTTCTGCGCCGCCTCGGCACAGGCGACGAGCAGAATGATGGTCAAGACGACTACGAACAGAGGGGCCCACGATGGGCTCCTCCGCGAGCGAGCCATGACCTCAGCTTAGAGGCCTTGGCTGCGAAGCAAGACTGAGGCTTGTACCCCAGGGGCGCACTTATAACTTGTAAGTGCGCCCCTTGTACATATGTGCGTAAGCAAGGCTGCCTTTATTTGGCAGCCATACACTGCCCTATGCTACGCTGACGCTCACATAGGTTCGATTAAACTTGAAAGTTCAAACTTCACGTGAGTTAAAGTCTGCCCGCCGCGCCGGGCCGCCGGGGCCGTCCTGCCAGGCTGATTGGTGCACGTGTCAATTTGGTGATGAAAGTCTGCCCGGCCTGCAGGCTGCAGCCGCTGAGCTGCAGCTGACTCAACGGACTCCAGGACACGATCGGCTGCAGTGATTTGCGCACTGTTGCGCAGCTGCCCAGAGCTCGCCAGCCTGGCAGCTGCAGCCTGGCAGTGGCTCAGTGAGCTGCGCATGCACTGCGCGCGGCAGTACCGTAGTACTAGTACTAGCGCGGCAGGACTCGGGAGTCGGGAGTACGCAGGCCCTAAGGCCGGCGCGGCGCGCCTTGCAATTGCCTAGAAGGAGACAGCCTGGCAGCGACCATACAGTCTACAGACTACAGCCACCCTGAGCCACGGTCTACAGAAATCGATCACAAACCTGTGGCCGCACATGCGAACTTGGAACGGCTAGCTGCAGCTTTACTAGTACTAGTACTGCGGCAGACCTGCGCTCCTGCAGCACGTGCATGCGCATGCCACAGTGACTATAGCAGCATGCAACGGCCATGGCCAGCAAGTGTTGTGCAGATCATGATCAAACGCGAGCGCACTGCGTATACGTATACGCAAACGTGTGCTGTGATCATGATCATGAGCTTGAGGTTGATCACGATCGCGTGCTTCCTACTTTGCGTTTGGCCATGCATTTGCAGCGGTGAGTAATAATAACACTGAGTATACGTACACCGTGGCACGTGCTATAGCTCCCAATCCGCGCGCGGCCGCTATCGATCATGTGCATGTATCAATCCGATGCAGCGGCGCCGGCGTACACCGGTACCGCGTCGGTGCAGGTCTCCGCGGTCGGCAGGGGGAGGCTGGTCGCGTGCACGTGGACCGCCTCCACCCCGGTTGTCCGCGACGCGAGCAGCTGCTGGTACGTGGGAATCGAATCACAGTCGAACATGGGAATTTTTCTGGTGCGAATGCGAGCGCGCGCGTGCGCGTTACGCGCGCGTGCGCGTGCGCGCAGTCGAGTGCAAGTTAAATTTCGAGCCCATGATCGTGCAAATGGTGCAGGTGCCGACTATTACCGACTGTTTTGAGGCTGGATCTACATCGGGAACAGAATGGTTGAGAATTCCAGATAGCCTCGCCGATGCTCCAGATGGACTGTACATCTGTACCTTGGTAGGACCCAATGACCAATGGATGGCGTCCAGCGGCGCATTCTCGATCTCAAGCAATGGTCCGCGATGCATACAATTGCGAAGCTACCCCATTGTAGTTTCTGTTCATTTGACATTTATTCTTGCAGCATACGAAGTCGCTCACTTGGGCCGTGGATCTGGACCTTTATATGTCGGCGGCTCAATCTCTTGCGCGTGGACTGCTTACCCTCCGATCAACGCCGAGGAGGCAGGAGTGGACTTCTTCGCGGCTCTACTGATCATGTGTCCAGGGGAGACTTTGAATTCGCAATGTAAGTCTCTGACTCCATTCACATTTCAGGTATGATTATGAATTGTGGAATTGAGTATTTGACTGGCCAGGGCACTTAAGCTTGAGGTTATATTTACCGTGCGCAGCTGGAGGCGAAGGAGGTGAACGGCACAGTAATCGACAGTCCAAAGTTTGCCTCGCCGGTCGGCAGAAACGGCACAGTCGTAGTGCACCCGGTTGGGGACGAGCAGCCGGGACAGTACCGCTGCGCTCTTCTCTGGGTTAGAAATTCACAGGCCTGGCCTGCTAATGGAGAGATTTTAAGAAACGTCGTGAGGTATTCTCAACCATTTCAAGTTTACCGTGCGCTTTGGATTCATAGTAGACCCGTTCTGGAATACTCACAGAAGTTTGTTTGCGCTGTGCTCGTTTTGTTTGTTTTCAACAGCGGCGGAATACAGCGTCTCCATCTCGCTTCCAAGCGAGCCTGATCCTCAATTATATGCGAAGGGGATGACGTCAATTACATGCACTTGGTCAGCACTGCCCCTTCCAAGGAGCCGGATCACCGCAGCTGAATGCACCTACCTCAACCTTATAAAAACAGCACCCACGGAAACAAGTTTGGTGGTCAGCATACATGTATCAGTGCACGTGGCGCTGGTGTAATTCCTTAACGCGTTTTTCCTGTCGCAGGATGAATCTGATTGCTTGAATTCATCGAGTCCGGCGAAGATCAATTTCTTTGTGGCTTTTTCTGATCTGCCCGAGACGTACGAGGTGCTCTTGTACAACTGGCACATTGATTCTCAATCATACAACAACGGCCAACTTCAGCTGTTTGAACACGATAAACTTCTTGCACGCAGCCCTTCAATCGCTGTCTTGGCTCCTCCCTACCGATTTTCCGTCAACGCATCGAATCTAAACGCTGGGCAGTGGATCAGCCGTGGGGGCCTACATGTTGGTATCGGCGACTGCACTTGGGAGTCGAACAGGCCCATGGCCATTCCGGGCGCTTCATCAACCGTTTCAGAGTGCTTCCTCGTTGACATCATAAGCGATCAAGAGCCAGCTACTATCGCTTATTCGAATGTTCGGGCATGCTTCTTTTTACGATTAAAGCTTAGACTGCTTCTTCTTGGCCGAGACTGATTCACGCGCCTGTAGGAGTCTGACTGTCTGACGAGTACAAAAAATGTTCTTCGAATCCGGGATACCATTTCTTTCACAATCCGATTCTTGAATACGACCTTTAACCCATTCCGGTGCCGTGTTTTGTCAAGAAAAAAGTCGACGTCAACGCTCATAACGCAAACATTTGAGACTGTAGCGTCCAGCTCACCATTTCGTATTATCGGTGCGATTCTTTTTCGTCAAAAACAAATGAAAGCATTTGTATTTAAGCTCGATCGTAAATTTCATTGTTGAATGACGATGGAATTCGCGAACAGCCCCTGCGTATTCTGTCCAACTTGTGACTACCAATTCCGCGATCGAGGCCGGAGAGGCGGTGACATGTTCGTGGTCGCTGAACGCAGCCGCGGTCTCCGATCGGTTCAGCAGCTGTCTGATCGTTGCAATCTACGCGACCTCGGCTTCTGACACCAGCGCGCCTCGATACGTGCGTAATGTAAATTATCATGCTCAACGAGAACTAAAATAGACGCTTCTTTGCAATTGCCCTTGTTGTCGTTCAGGGAAAGTCGGGCTGCTTGAAAATGACCGCTCCGACGTCGGCGAGCTTCGTGCTGGAGGGGCGGGAGTCCTTGACGGGCCCCTCGAGCTCCGATCTGGCCTCACTTGGGGCTGCCTCCAAATTCTACGAATGCAGGCTAATTTCTTCAACTACGCCATCGGGAACAACAACGATATATGCATCGTTGGCAGTCTCGACAGATCAGTTTTTCATGAAAGGGCTACCAACGTTTTCGGTCACCGGGACTCTGCTTGGCCTCAACGCAAGATATATGACGACGGCAGCAGGGGGAAGCATAACGTGCAAGTAAGCCAGCCTTAGTTCGAATTCAACCTCAGAATCTATTAGCTAGATCTGATTCCGCGGGCACGTGCACTCATGATCAGGTGGATTATCGACGGAACGCGCCCAAGTGCAGCGTCGGCAAATGGCGCCTGCTACTTTTCCGCTATTTCTATCAAGGGCAGCTCCCCGGACTCGTACTTATCCGAGGTGAGCGCTGCAACTTTCCGAGTTCTGTGCGTCATTTCGAGTCCAACAGTAATGCAGACTGGGACGGCCTGCGTTTCCGTGCCCCAAGAGAGCTCGAGGCTGACAGAAACAGCTGTGATCCCAATCCCAACCAAGGCCGCAGCGGGCACATACGAGTGCCGCTTCCTTTTCAAGTCGAGCCCCACCGGGGCGGCCTCCACCGTGGCGTCAACATCCTCGTTCACGATCCTGCGTGCGCCTGCAGCTGCTGTTGTACGGCTTGCCGCGCCTGCAGTTGCAGCTAAAACCTCAGTTATGCACTCGCAGAGCGCCCAGGAAGTCTGGTAATTAACACGACTGCGCAACCTCTACTGACATTCTCCTCGAGTTCTGCATCAAAATCCAAATGTACGCTCTTCATCAATTTACGCATTCTACGCTCCTACGCTGCGAAATACTTCTACTAATCGCGCTGCTTCGAGCAGATGTGGTCACGCTCAAGCTTGACGGCGATTACGCCACTTTTGTGCTGCTTTATGGGAGCGCTCACTTGAAGAACATCGTATTTAACAGTTTGAAATCGGGGCTCGCCGCTCTCTCTGCCGATTGGATGGTGCGCGTTCAAAGACTGGATTCGAGTCAATAAATGTAAATCGCATATGAGTTTAACGTGAAACAGATCGATGACGTGGGCGAGGGGAGCGTCCGCATTTCCATAGCGACGTCCAGCAGCTCCTCTGATAAGGTCGAAGCCGCGCTCCGGGACTCGCTCGGCGGGGCCGGGGGGCGATCCTTCATGGGCCTCCCCGTGCTGTCCCTCACGAACCCCGCCGGGAATTCGGTCCTGGTCGCGCCGATCACGTTCGATTCGAATTCGCGGCCGTTCACTCCGCCAGTGGACACACCCTTGGGCTCCGGCTCCGGCTCGATCGCAAGTGGTGGATACACCGGATATACCCCCCAGGCCCCTAAGATAACGATACCGACTTTCTCAGGCAAGATCTTCCAATTGCAACCGCCGGGGAATATTAATCCTTAAATTTCTCAAATTATTCTTATTCCGCAGAGAAGACTCCCGATGTCCCGAACGTAAAGATAATTGCAATTGCTGCGTCGGCAGGGTAAGATCAGGTTTATAATCGATTGCACTGCATTTTTACAATTGACTTTCTGTTTCCTGGCGCAGAGTCTCGGCGATCACAGGGGCGATTGCCGGGCTGATCGTGCGGAGGCGGCGGCTGGCGCGCATGCGGCGCGTGGCGATCGGGCAGATGCCAGTCTCGCCCGCGTCGCCCCCGGCCTCCCTCCTCGTCCTCGGCTCCGCGTCCGTCTCCGCAAACTACAAGGTCGGAGTCGGCGCCGGCCAGCCGCAATACGTGGCGAGCCCGATGCTGGCGCGCGCCCCGGCACCGGCAGCGGTACCGGACGTCTGATCATTATCCGTTCGCCACCGCGCGCGCCTGTTTCGGCTTCGGGCATTCTAGAAGAAGGCCGGATCTTCCTTTGCGCGAAGAAGGTTTTAAGAGGTAGTAATTGTTTCACCGTTTAGGTTGCCTAGAAGAAGAAGAGACCGGCCGCGCGGATTGTAGTTAGTGTTCATGAACGACGAATTTCAGGGAGACTCGACCGCAGAACCAACTTGCAACAAAGAACGTCGACGTTGGGCCGATTTGTAATTTACGTAGATCGCGGTACCTATTGAACTCGGCCTAGATCTTGTACAAGTCGACTCGGCGAGATTCAAATGATGGCCGTAATGATAATTTAACAGATAGCGATTGTACAGAACTGGCCCCCTTTGGTACTTTGGTATGATCACGGTACCTATTTCACTTGGTGTATACGTAGCTTTGGTCGAAATTGTTGAAGCTTTGCAGATAGCGAGTGTACAGATTTTGAACTGCAGCTGGCCCCCGGCACTCTAAATTTGGTAGAACAGAACTAAGTATACATTGGCTCGCGAGCCGGCTATAACTAGCTATATAGCCGAGCCCCGACGTCGAGTTAACTGAAATGAAATCTACTTGCGTTGCAATTCTCTTGCAAATAGCGGAGCTGGAGCTTTTTATATTTCAAGATGAAACCGACCGCGTTTTATATTTTATTTTTTTCTACACGCGCATAAATTCTTTGGATCCAATAAGACATGACGTTCCTCACACGGAGCGTGCTAGCGTGCTAGCGCTGCAGGCCTGCTGCTTCACGGGCCTGCTGCGCCGGCGCGCAAGGCGATCTGAACGCTTGGGCCGGCGCGGGCTTGCGGCTCGGGGGGGGAGCGAGCGGGGGGGGGGGGGGGGGGGGGGGGCGGGGCGGGGCGGGCCCTCTAGCGGTTTGCCTTCTTGGGGCGCTTGGCCGGCCGCTCCTTCGGCTGGGACCCGGACCCCCCGGGGGCCCCGTCGCCCGCCCGCTTGCCGCTGGGGGCGCTTTTCGCAGCCCCGCGGCCCTTCGAAGTCGCGGGCGCCTCTTTGCGGCTGAGCGCGCACCGCCAAGTCAGGCCAGGATGAGGAGAAGCCGATATCGAAATTAAAGCCCGATGGTGAAGAGCTGAGGTATATGGACGCGCACCGCGAGCTCGAGTTGGAGGCGCGGGCGCCGGCCTTGGCGGCGGCGGCGGCGGCGCCTTCGTCGTCGTCCGAGGGGGCACCTCCTCCTCCTCCAGATCTCCCGCGTCGCCGCCGCCCGGCGCCTCCACCATCGCGGCGTCCTCGCCATGCGCCCCGCCGGCGCCGGAGGGACCGGCCGCAGGCGGCGGGGCCGGCGCGATGCGCTCGCTGAGCCGCGCGAATTCAGCCTCCTTCGCGTCCAGCGCCCGCTTCAGGTTGGCGAGGCCGCTCGCCGCCGCCGTGTAGGCGGCGGCCGCCCCCTGCAGCTCCCGCTCCGCTTCCGCTGCGCTTTTCTGCGAGGAGCGCGAATTCAATTTATGATAACAATTTATTTACATGTAAGCCGGCACATCGATTTACAAATTAGAGCTTCGAGCCGCACCTGTTTGTCGACGAGGGACGCGAGGAAATCGACGCGGGCGGCGAGCCTGGCGTGCGCGGGGCGCCTGCGGCCGGGGAGGACGGCGAAGCAGGGGAAGTTCTCGCCGGGGCTGATCGGGTCCCCGCCCAGCGTCTGGACGTCGCCGCGCGGGATGACGCGCAGGCCGACCAGCACGCGCTCCCCGGCCCGCTCCTCCACCTGCATCGCCGCCAGCTGCGCCCGCCGCGGCGTGTCGCGGTCGGCGGACTCGGACGCCGGTACCGGCGGGGGGTCGGGTCGGAGCGGGGCGCACGGCGCGGGAGATGGTGCCCTTGAGGTGCTCGCGCAGGTAGCGGTCCATGTCCTCCTCGCTCTCGAAGAGGACGCTGTCCTTGAGCACGCGGTACCAGTACGTGCCCCGCAGCTCCCGCCCCTCCGGCGCCCGCTGCGGCAAAGGAGCTAGGGTTAAACATTGGAACTCCGGGAGGGTGCTCGAGTGTCGAGATCAAGCTTAAGGTTCGAAAAGGGAAGACAGAAAAGGCGCGCAAACAAGGCAGGAAGCTCAAAGTCGTGCTGCGATGCAATCGCAGCGCCAACGCACCGGGTGGAGGGCGTTGACCATGTAGCGGCCGCGGTAGCGCTCCGGGATGGGCTCGAACTCGACGGGGTCGGCGAGGTGCCGCTCCGGGCCCGACACGGGCCGCCCCGCCCCGTAGAAGAGGCGCCCGTCCGTCGAGGCGATGGGGAAGGCCGCAAGACCCTTAAACCTGCGCAACCACCAACGTCGACGCGCCGGTGCTCAGCCGACGTCGTCGAAATGCTCGCGTGCGCACCGCCTCGAATTCTCGACCGCCCGCACGTGCTCCTGCGTCGCAAATATCGCCGCCTGCTCGCGTACGAGTGCATCGGGATATCGATATCGGCTTCGAACTAATCGAGCGCCAACATGCATATGGGAGCTCGAGGGCACCTCCATGCGCTTGCGGCCGATGAAGCGCGCGATCGCCTGCGACTCGAGAAGGCCCTCCGCGGCGGCGAGGTCCGCGGCGATCCCGACGAGGCCCGGGATCGGGTGCTTCTTGTGCGCCTCCCGCGCCCGCACCGCCGGCGCGGAGAATACGCTCGCCGGCCGGCCCTCCGGATCCTCCTGCTCCAGCCGCTCCTTCGCATCCTGCGCGCCGGAGCGTAAACGTGACTGGCTGCACAAATATAGAATCCTTAAGCTTAAAGAATAATCTCGCCTGCAGCTCTTTTAGCTTGGTCTCCGCCCAGTCGCCGCTCGGGCCGTTGGCGCCGGCAGCCGCCGGCCACTCCTCGCCCAGGCTACCCGGGCCGCGCTTGATCAGGGCCGCCTTTCCGGCTCTCGCATCCTTCAGCTTGCCTTCCCATTCCGCCTTGCTCTTCTCGGCCTGCGCGCGGTTCAATCTACATGTACATGTACAGGCGGCATCGCAATTGAACAATTAATATTGCAAGGGACCTGGTCGAGCGCGGAGGCAGCCGCCTCTTCTTCTCTGCGGAGGGCGGCGATATCTTCCCCGAGCTGCAAGCACTTCGCCCGGTCCGCCTCTACGAAGAAAGCCCCAGACCATGATCAGGCGCAGGGATGCAAATGGACGATTCCAGTGAAACGGATTCGCACCGCTAACGAAGGAGACACGCTGCTTGTCGACCGTGAACTCCGGAACGTTGTCGCCGGACACCGTGAAGCGCAGCCGGTACTGCGTGCTGCTGGGCGCCTGCACGCGTTCGCGCGCGCACTGTCAGCAATTCTTAAGCTAGATCTAGAGGGCGCAGCTGCAGATAAGGCTTTAGAATGGCTCAATTAAAAATGGTTTGAATTCGTATTTACGTTGTGTTTGAGGGGGAAGCCCTCGAAGACGGCGGGGCCCTCGGGCCCCTCGTAGACGCGCCCGTCGGCGCACAGGACGAGGCCGCCGGGGTCGCCCTCCAGCGCGATCGTCATCATGACGTCGAGGGCCTGTCGCGCGCGGTTGCCGTGCGCGTCGACCACGCTGGCGTGGAGGGTCGGGACGGGCTGGCGGCTTTCCAGCGCGAGGTGCTGCGTCTCGGCGAGCTCGACGCCCACAGGGGGGCCTGCCGGTGCGCCCGCAGTCAGGGACTTCGAATTAATTTCAACGCCGAGAACTCGGGGGGGTCAATCGCGGGCGGACCCGGGGAGACGTGCAGCGTCGCGACCTTCCACCCCTCGCCGCGCTCGCCGATCGCAGCCTCCTCGCCCTGGCGCCCCGCCTCCGGGGCCACGTAGAGGTAGTACGTGCCGGCGACCTTCGGCGCCGCCGCGCCCTGGAAGGCGTAGGCGATCCCGCCGCCGGCCCCCTCGCCGCCCGACGCAGACGGGCTGCCCGGCACGCTCTCCATGCTGACGCGGCGGGAGAGCACGGCGGGCTGTCCCCGGGGGGCCGGCGTGGCGGTGAGGAGGAGCGACGCCCCTTCGGGGAGAACGAAGGGCTTCTGGTCTAGCTTCTCGCCGGGTGCGGGCGTGCAGAGAGCTTCCGAAAAGAGGCGAACCTGCTCTGAATGTTGGCGAAATGAACTATCAATTCAAAACGAATGAAGGCATCGCATACCCGCAGCGCCAAAGGATCGCCCGCGGAGGCCTCGATGACGGGGCCAATCTTCTTGTCGTGCTTCACCGGGGGGTCGCACGCGTCGTCGACCAAATGGGCCTCTCCAAAGACTGTCGTGCTCGGCTTGACCGCCATTACGAATTCAGCCTGAGACAGAGCCAGCGCAACGCGTCAAAGACACTGTTGCCGAATTGCGCGAAGAATTATGAGAACAACGCGACCGCACACCGAGAGATCTTCAAGACCGGCCCCGTCCAAATCGACCCGAACTCGGACGCCGTTTGCCGCAACATGCGACAGTCGGTGCGAAACGCTGCAGTCCAACTTGTAGCCCGCGAAGTCAGCCTTGCCGTGATGGAATTGTGCCGTGCCAGGCCCAACAGCCCGCCACCGCAGGTTTGATCCATCGCTGTCCACCGTCATCGTGACTTTCGCCGTGCCTGTCCTCAGCGCAGAGTGTAAGACACGGCGCAGGCGCGCCGTCAAGCCGCAGGGGATGCAAGGAGTGCACCGTTGAATCGGGTGACGGCATCGTACTCGTCGAGGAGGACGAGGGCGACGCGGACGAGCTCGCCGTTCTTGACTTCCAGCCTGCAGTGCTCATTCGAAATCCCCTGAGAGTCCGGCTTCATAAACGCCAGCTTCTTGGGCGGGCCTGCAAGGATACCGCGATGTCAGAGCTCGAGCAAACTCGAATCCTGCAGCGGCCGAGATCGGGCGAGCTGCGAGCTGCGATATTGAACGGGCGAGCCGCGGATGATGGGGCGCACCAGGGACGATGGTGAGGGCGACGGAGAGCGGCCGGCCGATGGAATTCGAGGACCCGTCGGCGTCGGAGAGAGCGGTGACTTCCAGCGTGACCTCGTCGTCGAGGGCGCCCGGGCCGTGCCTGTAGAGGGCCCAGCCGTCCACCTCCGCCTCGCCGTCCTCGTCCGTTTTCGCCGAGGTCTCGTGAATCGATTGCGCTTGTCCTGGCGAGGGATTTCACTGTACAGCTCTGAGAAACCACGCGAAAATCCCATACCATTCTTAAAGGTGAAGCCTGCGCCTTCTGGAAGGCGAAGGGCGAAGCGGAACGTCCGGTGAGCGCACGGGTCGCCGGCCTTGGTGAGCACCTGCGCGGGAGGGTGCACGGCTATTATTAGGGGCGGCCGCGGCACGGGTGCGCAATATTTGTGCGAAAGCGACGTCGACCTTCACGGCGAGAGCGCTGCCCGAGCCTAGCTCGACGTCGACTGTCTCGCTGATGGCCTTGACCTCGTTCGGAATGTCTGGTGAAACACATAGTAAAATGCGGAGTTTTAACCCTCGGCTTAATCTTAATTGATTTTGTTGATATATCTCGTATATTCTATTTCAATCAATCGATAATCTGTGTATATCTTATCGAATATTCATTTATTTCGATTATTTTGTATTCTTTTCGATATTTTATCGTAAATTTCTCTTATTTTCCGATTAGTCTTACTGAGTTAATCGATAATCTGTATATATTTCCGAATAATATAACTGAATCTCAATTAGATCTTGCCTCTGGTTAAAACTCCGCATTTTACTATGTGTGATTGGTCTGTTTGTTAATTGATTTAATCGATATTATATTCATGTACTTTCTCGATTAAATTTAATTAAATTTAATTCATTTAATCGGAAATATATCGCTAAACTCGATTAAGATCCATAAAAGATTCATTTGTTAAATAAAACAAATCGATCTCTTATTGAATTCAATCGTAATTATACATGAAACTTATATGATTTTATCATTGTTTTGTTGAGTCTAAGGGGGGACCCTTAGGATTTTTGAAATAATTGGGTGTGACAGGTGTGACAGGTGTGACAGGTCCATCCCAAGGAAAGTCCTAGTGAGAAATTGATTTTGAAAATCCACGGGATAGACCTGTCACACCTGTCACACAAACCATATTCAGTAAGGACCTCATATATTGGTAAAATCTCAGTGTTAGTTGGTGTAGTTGATTCAAAAAATGCATTTATACTCTGATTCATTGTTATTTCCTGTGAAATTTGAGTCAACTCAACCCACTTAGTCAACCCTTGCATTGAATTCGTAACAAAATCCATATACTTTTACTACTTTTACGATTAATATGAGTCAACCTTGAGTCCACTTAAATATAAATATAATATAATAGGGGGAATCAAGGGGAGATGCTGAGTGTTATTGTAAGGAAATCGAATAGTATTCGAAATACTTGACATTGCTTAATGTAGGGTGCATTCATATTTCGGCTACATCATACAGTAGAATTCTATTGTAACAAAAGCTACTGTAGAAAGAAAATCATTGTAGAAAGCTATTGTAGGAAAGGATATATTATATCCTTTTTTAACGATTGCCATTGTAATAAAAAAGGTAAATTACCCTGTTTATCATTATAGAAACCCATCAAAACGGGAATCTATCATGTTTATGTCTCTCAGTCTTCTCAAATGTTAAGAAATTCATTGTTTTATCGATCTCATCTGCAACTGCTTGTGTTTTATGCTGAGCTTCTTTACCACAACTGAATATATCAATTGCTAACATGCCTTCATTGGAATAACAATGAGCTGTGCAATGGCTTTCATCTAATAGCAGAACCAATGCAAAACCAGGAGGTGATAGTTTGCCATCAAATATCTCACAATGCTTATGAACAATCCTAATACCTTGTCTCAATACTGCTTGTTCAAGGGTTCCCATAATCCAATTACCTAGGAAGCTAACATGCTCATAACCTGTTGCTATAGCTGATTTAGCCTTGTAATCAAGCATAACATGAAAGCCTCTGTATTTAGTCTCCATTAAGAATACCTTAGAAAAATTAACTAGTCAAACCTAATGCAAATATCCCTATACTCTACTCTGATTGATGAAGTAGCTCTTTTCCTGTGTGCTTGACTCTTTCTTTTGTTACAGTCCCTGCAACCTGATCCCTTCACATGATTAAAGGGATAGGTAAGGATCACCTTATTACACTGCAAACATCTCACAGATACTTTCTCTTGAGCTTTGATGTAATGTGTCTCACTGTAATCGAATTTATCTTTACCATGAACTGTCATAGCAGCATCAATAAACTTTTTTGTTTTACTATCCATACTCTATATATAACCAATATTCTTATGGAGCAGTATCCTGTCCAAAAATGGGGAAATATCGATTTGTGCCATAATACTCAGCATAGGTATTCTGCCTTGCAATAAAATCGGTTCTCTCAGCATATAATACACACTTGTAGATACCAAACTTGGTGGCTCTCACCAGAAACTGATAGTCTTCCAAACCGAAATTGACTCCATGATAAGCAATACCAAAATTATCATATGGGGTGATCACAACTGCAAAATTAGGAGTTCCACCCTCTACTTGACATACAGCATATACATCTGGTGGGATATCCACAACTACCTTGTAGTGGTCACCAATTTCAACAAGAGAGTCTACTACTGCTGTTTGTTCATTTACAACAATGGGGAATATCTTTATAATGTATGGGGCATTCATGCTGGGGACATAGGTTCGAATTCTTGTGTTAGGATCAATGGGATTGGGTTGATCATTCACAAATAGAGGCGCTCCAACAGCCCCACCAACCCTAAGACCATCACCAATATAAGCTCCCCCCGATTTGCAGTTAATAGCTCCAGACCTAGATTCAAAAGAATAAGTAGACAGAGGATCTCCATAGCTATCTGGGTCTCCATAATGAGCAGAAAAGTTTGCATTGGTAACAAGTAGCTTAGTTGTCTTAACTAATCCATTATTTTTATCACATCTGAGTTCCTGCAATCTCAGTTTGTGGGTGGAACCAAAGGTGTTCATTGTAGGTTGGACCTCTGTGGATGGGAGACCCTCTACATCATCAAATGTAGCATGCTGCAGAACATGGTTTGCTGGGGCAGCTAATGATAGCTGTGGTGTTATAATTCGCTCTATTGGTGTGGGTGCCTCTGCCATTTTACATTAAAGGGATATATCTTTTATGGGGTTGGGTCATCAATAATATCTGGCTCCATGTAAAACCCTGTAACTGAAAGAGTATCAGGAGTTACACCTCTAAGAGCTGATACAGCGGCTATATCTGTTCTCAAACCGATAAGAGTTATAGTATATAACCCAATATCTGTAACAAACAAGTCAAAGGTGAAATTATTATTATAAACACAGTAGCCATAACCGAAATGATTATATCCCTGAACATTGAAATAGTATTTATGACCTACTTGATTGTTGTTGGCTCTACAAAGGGAAAGCATTGCAGATGGAATCGCAAGACCTCTCAGTACTCTTTTGGTTCCTTCAATTAATTCCGAGTTTTCAAGAGTAACAGTATATCCAATGTAAAATTGAATTAATGGCTGCTGTGCGACAGGAGTATATAATCGAATTCGTTGGGGGTCTTCCACATTTTGCTCTAGAGTATCTGGGACATCATTATACGAAATGGAGGATGAGAGTTGACCTGACACTCTGCAACCACCCCCGATAAATGCTCCTCCTGATCTCACAGTAACAGCAGCAGTATTCTTGTCGAAATCTAGGGCTTTCAGGGCAACACTGTAAGCATCAGGACCTCCATTTGTAGGCTGGAAGAAGTTAGCATTGGTGACAAGAAGTCGAGTTGTTTTAACCACACCAGAATTCTTATCAGCTCTCAGCTCTTTAACTCGAATAATCGAATTCTTATCAAAGGAGTTACCATTGGAATTGGGTCTCTCTGTGGATTCTAAACCACGAACCTCATCATTAACTTCATGCTGGCGAAAATGCATTGCAGGGGATCCAAGGGAATATATTGGAAGTTGAACTCGATTATATTCACCCATGGCTTCTTTTACTAAGAAGGAAAGAAAAATAAACTACCATCAAGCCAAAGTGATTAAATTCGATCCAAGGGATTGGTAAACAGTTGAAAGAACTTGCAGGTTGGATGTCATTGCTTTAATGTTGTTATCACACTCATTGTATTTAGCAACAGGGTCACCATATGCAGCTTGAGCAAGGACATTAACCAAGAGGTTTTTATACTCATTTACAACTGGTGAGAGCTTGTTAGTTTGCTGAATCGTTTTTTCAACTGTTTGTAATGCGTTTACAAGGGTGATTGTATCAAAAGAAAGTGCAACAGGCTCAGTAGAATAGGTGGTTCCACCAAGAGGATAGGTCGCCATTTATAATACTGTGATATTTTTAATTTGGTCTATTTGACTTTGGAGATTCTCACAGGTTTGTGTTAAATCTTTGCATTTTTGGGATAACTCCTTCACTGCTTCAATGAGAACCGGAATTAAACCTGTGTATGCAAGGGTCAAATAATTTTCGTGATTTTTACCTACTACTTCTGGTATGACTTTTTCGACATCTTGCGCAATCAAACCTAAGTTTACTTTCTGTTTTCCATCACCAATCTTTTTGTAACTCACACCCTGTAATTTCTCAATTGCTGAAAGGGCGCCGGTTATATTTTTAATGTCGGTTTTGTATCTTCTATCACTTCCTTGTGTAAGCCATCCCCAAAAGTAAACGTCACCATTATTATAAAAAGCTTGCATTGTTATATCATTTCCTGCTCTAAAATGGATCATTTCGTAACCATAACCTTTAATGTATGTAGTTGATGATGAACCGAAACAAACTCTCCCATTACCTTCATCTGATGTTATCCAAGTTCCGGTTGCCCAAGTTGTGCGAGCATCTTTACTATATACATTATCCCAACTGATCATACCATTTGCTGGTGAGGTTCTCCCTTTTTCTTTCGTCCATCCAACCATACCAATATAACATCTCCCTTTTCTTGCAACAAATCTAACATGTGAGAAATAATCACAAGCAAAAGAAGCCCACGCCAAACCATCGTGATAATCTGTGGTTCCATAATTTGAGACAGTCTGATAAGTATTAACTCGCATAATGTGGAACCATCGACCTGCTCGATAGCCTCCAATATCGAAATATCGACAATTCGACCAACACAAATATTGAACATGACATGTTTGCATATTTGCTGGGACTTCAATTTGCGCCCAGTCTCCACTTGTTGAATCACCTTCAACGATACTATAAAATCCATCCACAGGATTAGAAACAGAAGCTGTCCAACCTGTCCCCAAGAACCACTAAATGATAGACCACCACTACCTGTTCCACTCCAAGTATCAAAACCTATAATGTTTCCAACTAAACTTGGTGTTAGTAGATTTGGCTTACTATAAATGTTATCCCAAGAAACATAACCTGTGTGACCACCATAACTACTTCCTGTCCAAGTGCGAGTAAATCCAATGCCCATTATGTGAACTCTTCCTACCTTTGGAATAATACGAAGGCGAATAAAGCGATTTCCCAACATAATAGGGACATTTTGTAAACCATTGTGGTTTCCATCTGGTGCGCTTTCATATTGATGATAACTATTCACTCTTGCAATGAAAACCGCATTTCCTTGTCTATTAATTCCCAAATCTCAAAGTAACGACAATTTACCCAAGGGAGATATGTTAAGTGGGCTGTTCCCGTATATAAATCAGTGGGTATTGTGTAATCAACCCATGAGCCGTTAACAACAGTGTCGCCACTCTCATTATTGTAAGCATACCCACCGTAATTATAGTAGGGTTCCCATGCTGTTCCACCTTCAAAACCCAACCTCCTGCATAACCATGTGGCGAATTTCCTGCAACAGTTGCGTCATACTCTACACATCGAGGCATTGTTTTGTCACCAAATTTATAGTTTGTAGTTGCATTTATTGAACCCCCATTAATAATTGTTCCACTTAGAGTCGGAGCTGACACAGTATTATTAACTGCAAGGTTACCATTTGAATACGATTTTAATAACCATGCATCTGCTGAGTTTCTGAATTCGACCGATACACCATCACTATGCTCATAACCTCGAATGTATGTAGTTCCACCATTTCCAAAACAAAATCGTGGGACATTATCCGTTGATTTTAACCAAGTGGAGACAGCCCATGTTGCTGTTTGTGGGAGGTCTGCGGCTGTAAATAAAGCGGGACGACTGTAAATATTATCCCAACTAATCAAACCATTCGCTGGTGCTGTTCTTCCTACTTCTTTTGTCCATCCAAGCATTCCAATGTGAATTCGTCCTTTCTTTGCAAAAATTCCAATATGAGAGAAATTCCCACAAAATACGGAAGTCCATAATAAACTCGAATGCCAATTTGTGTCGGCTGTGTTTTGAACATTTTGATACGTATTCACTCTCATAATATAATTCCAACGACCATTGCGGTATCCATAAATATCAAAATATCTTGAATTCGTCCAACATAAGTATTGTATGTGACAGGTTTTCATTCCTGCTGGAACAACACACTGCATGTAGCCACTGCCACTTTCATCATCTGTCTGGTTGCAATAAAAACCCTCTACTGGGTTATCTGTTGTGGGTTTCCATGCTGTTGTCCAAGCCCCAGCTGGGAATGCTACACCTGTGCTATTCCAACCACTTACAACATCAAACTCGGAATATTTGCCAACAGGATTGAAAGCAATATTATCGTAATGCAATAATCCTGCATCATTATCAGTTGCTCTTTGTCGACTCCAACCAAAGACACCTGTAAGATAAATGCGACCTTTTCGCCCTTGAACATATATTTTACTGTAAAATTCGCAGTTTACTGAAGTAAATATTATAGCTGGGTATGTTCCATCTTGAACTGCAACATCCTGAAGTCCTTGATAGTTATTTATTCGTCTTAGGAAATGTTGATGTCCATTTACAGTTTGCCCGTAAATATCGAAATATCGACAATTATGCCACAGTAAAAGTTGAATATAAAACGATTTCATACCTTCTGGAACTGTCCAACGCATCCAACAACCCGTAACGTCTGCATCATTCTCAGGTGTCGTATAACATCCGGTTAGTCCCGTTCTATGTCCTGTCCAATTGACAGTCCAATTATTTGCGCTACGATCTGTCGAAACAGTATCTAATTGATCGAATTCGAAACCTTTCGGTATTGTGTTACCGCCAATTTGTAAAGTGGTAGCATTCACAGTTCCGGTGACAGTCCCACCTGTAAGAGGCAAATAGTTTGCAAGAGCTGTTGTTAACTCTGCATCTGTTGCATAACTGCTTAAATCTGCAGAGGTAAGATATCCTTTATTGGTAAGGTAATCATCTGTCACTACTCCTGAAAGGGTTGTATTGTGTAAGTTCTTTGCTGCCATCCTCTGATTGACTTCTAAGGCTCCACCTGATGTCGTTTTAATCCATGCAATCTCACATTTCCCATGATCATCTGTGGGTTGTCCCACAACAGGAAGGTAGTTTACAACTTTCTCCCTTGTGAACACAATTTTAGGTCTTGCTCCATCATATGCGCTTTGATCTGTAACGTTTATTTGAATAGCTGCTGAAAAATCGGCTACTTGTCCTGTTTCACCTGGGTGATAATTCGTAACATAGATACTGGGGAAAGTATCATTTACTCCTACATTAAAATCACCATCATAAACTCCATTTACGATTGGATCCCTGGGTAATCTTACTGCAAGAGTTCCCTCCATTGGAGTGCCTGTTTGACCTGTAAAAGTCCCATTGAGACTAACATAATGATTATTCAAATACAATCTTTCAGGTGTATTACTCGATTGGTAAAGTGTGACTCCATTAAAAACATTTCCGATTGCATTCAACTGTGCAAACACTGGTTGTTGATCGATTTCACTCCAAGGGTGTCTGTGATTGCAGTTGGTGATCTGGGAATAATCATGACTGTGTGGATCAGGTGGAAAGGTTAATGGTGGATTCGTGATATGTTCCCATAAATGCTCATGGGACTGGGTGGGAAGGTTAATGGTGGATTTGTTATATGCTCCATAAATGCTCATGTGCAAAATCTGTTATTTCATCTTTTGTGTGGGTGTGGTTGTCGATCCAACCTAAAACTACATTGGATGTAGGATGATTTGGTAGATTTGCTGCAATATTCACAGTCAAATAGTCGACTTCTAGATTACTTCCGTAAATATTGCTTGCCCATAGATTACTGGTGTAAATGTTACTTGTATAAAGGTTACTGGTGAAAATGTTACTTGTGACTGTAAGGTTTGTGTCATTTTTGATCACAAAAAGAGAAAGAATGTTTGTTAATTCACCTTCATCAATATATCCTTGCTCTTCTAAATAATCCTCTGTGACCACTCTCGAAATAGTCTCATTGTGAATATTCTTTGCAGCCATCCTCTGATTGGCTTCCAGAACCCCACCATAGTTTGTTTTAATCCATGCAAGCTCTGCCCTTCCATAGTTATCATTTGCAGTTCCCACTATGGGAATATAGGAATATTTATCTCGACTGAAAACTATCATTGGTCTTGATCCATCTAGACTGCTTACATCTGCTACATGAACCTGTATAGCAGAGTTGTAATTTTGGTAGGTTGCTGGGTCTGTTGGGACTCTGAATGTATCTGTGGGAATGTCAGCCTCCATGTAGCTTGACACAAAGATATTTGGTATGGTTGCTCCTGGTTCAGGTGGTGGATTATAAGAGCCTGGTAATGTCCTAATATGAAGTGGTCCTCTCATAGCTGAATTCGCAAGTGTCCCATTCACATGAACATAGTGGTGATTCAAAAAGATCCTTTCAGGGACATTGCAAGTCTGGTAAAGAGAAACTCCCAGAGTAGCAAGAGGCTCAACTTTTGCAAATTCTGGTTGGTCATTGATCTCATCCCAGGTGTGTTCATGGTTGCTTGCTGCAAACTTATCTGGAATCCCATCAATATCACCCCAATCATGCCTGTGGTCTTCTGGTGGGTATTTCTGTGGTTTGCCTAAGATCTCATCCCAGTCATGATTGTGATCCTCTGGGGATACTTTGCAGGTTTATTATTAATTTGTTCATAATCAGGAAAGAACTCCCAGATCTCAGGTCGAAATCCATCTGGTAATAATTCCTCATGGGGTTCATAAGGTTGCTCATAATCAACAGCTGGTGGATCATGCCCATCTGGCAAATACTCCTCATCAGGTTCATAGTTCTGCTCATACTCAAACTCTTGGGGATCTAAGCCATCTGGTAGTATCTCCTCCTCATTGGGGTCAAACTGATCATATTCATATTCTTGTGGGTCAAAACCATCTGGTAAATATTCTTCCTCATCTGGAACGAATTGATATTCATCAAGCTCTAATATATCGACTTCAGGAGGTAAATACTGCTCATCTATTTGCTTTCTGGGTTCAATTATAGGTTTATTGCGAACTTGCTCCCAACTAACAATATGCTGCCCAAAGGCTACATCTTCAGTTGCTGTGTATTCTCTTCCAGGCTGTTTCTTTGGTGTTAAATCGGGAGGTCCATTTGGAAATGGAATAGGGAATGGGACTGTTGGTCCATTGGGACCATAATGCTCAATTATTTCCCTTAGAGTTTTCTCACTCACAAGTTTCTCCCCATTTGCATACACATTGCTGCCATGGATATTTCGCCATTGCCTGGTTCTAATTCCAAGGTCTTTCACATTGCTATACAAAGGCAAAAGGTGCCTATCCATTTCGACTAAATCAGGATGTAAATGGATTGCTACTGGTTGACTGGGGCTACTGTTGATTGTAATTGATGGCTTTTTTTGATGGACATCTTTTGGAGTAAAGAAACCAAAAGGCTCATTTCTTGCAAAGTCATATGTAATATCCTTGGGGTAGACATCATTTGTGTAGGAGACCTGATTTGTATTGGCAATGGGACCCACTTGCAATACTTGGGGGACCTCAGCTTTTGCAGTGCTGCCCTCATTGTAAATTCGCAAAGCTGTGTTCTGTTTGCCCTGCTCATCTTGAACATTGAAAATCAATCGACCACTATCGAACCTGGAAGGTATATCTGGGTGAGTGCCACTGGTTTTTAGTTTCCTAGGTCTCCTTCTTGTTGCTTTGATCTCTGCCACTTGGTTTGCTTTCACATTACCCAAACTAAAGGCTACACTGACATCCTCTTTATCTGGATCGGTTTGATTCACAGATAAAGCATGCTCCCTTGATTGAGTCTTTGATGAATTATCAGAGCTGTGGTCAATTGAAACTGAACCCTTTACTTTAATATTATCAAAGTTCACATGCTTGGTGCTGCTTGCATTATCATCTTGAATGGTTTCTAGATTTGGTGGGTAATTGAAGCTCATGGCTTTTACTATATGGATTTATAAAATTCCTGATAAGTAAAAGATGCCTCTCAAGGTCGTTTTAAGTCTTTCTGGCGGGGGTGCAAGGGGCATTATCATAACCAGGCTGCTAAAAGAAATCGAAAATCGAACTGGCAGGAGAATAATCGATCTTGTGGATCTTGTGAGTGGAACTTCCACTGGTGGGATCATTGCAATAGGTTTGAATATAAGGCATCCTGATAAACCAGGTGAACCTAAACTGACAGCAAACGATTTACACAATATTTACCTAACTCAACTGCCCTTGATTTTCGCAAATCCTCGAAATATAATCGAAAATGCCCTTTTTAATACAAAGTATGATGTGGGACCCTTGGAGACTGCAATCAATTCAGTTACTGGTGAATCACTAATACAGGATTCCCTAAAGGACATTGTGATTACATCCTTTGATACTCAGAATATGAAACCAATATTTATCACAAATGACAACAATTACAACTTTATGCCCTGTAAGATTGCTGCTAGGGCTACTTCTGCTGCTCCTACATACTTTTCACCTGTAAGCATTGTTGATTTCAATCGGGGAGTATATGTCTGTCTCATTGATGGTGCCATTTCTGGAAACAATAATCCCAGTGTGTGTGGTTACAGCCATGCAAAGAAAATTTACAGTGATGATGATGATATTATAGTAATAAGTATATCTTGTGGAGAGGTGGACCCACATTTAGAGTCTGATTATGTGGGTTATGCTTATGAGACTGTCAACAGCTGGGGCATTCTCTCATGGATTGCCTCAACAGATGGAAGCCCATTGATTAACATGCTCATGGCTGCAAGTGAGCTTTCTGCCCTTGATAAGATGGAGGAGTTGTTACCCTACAACTATGATCAGGATTATGGGAGATACTATAGGCTATCAGTCCCACTTCCAAATCATATAGTAAGCTCCCTGGATGACACTTCTAAAATCCCAGACATGCTTGCATTCACTGAAACATACATTGCAGCAAACAATGATATGATTAATAAGCTTTGCAGCATTCTAGTAGCAAACTATGAATTAAAGAACCCTTCAAAGGCTTACATATCATCCACTCTCACTACATCACCTCCTTTGGATGCAAATTGGTATCAGCTTGCAGATGATGCCTTCACTGCCTCATCCTCTGTGACAGGTAAAGAGCCTTTCATGGCTAGACCTTCAGCATTTGGCTGGGAAGCTGGAGCCTATGCTCCTGAGCAGATATGGGAAACCCCACTGAATACCTTCAAGTTGCTTTCCCATATACTTTCGAACTCTCCTCTGTTATTGCCTATGGTTCAGGGGACACCAATGCTTTTATTAAGACTTTCAATGTGGCAACATCCACTGATGGGATCAACTGGTCTTTTATTCGATCAGATGGGCAGAACAAAATATATGTCTGTGAGAACATTAACAATGCTCACAACTCAGGTGATGTTGCTTTATTGAGTGGATTTCCTCTCAGCATCAAGGATGCTTTTTACATAGGTTTTTCTCTCAGAATCAAGTATATTCGCATTTATCCCCTTGTGTATGTGAATGCTCCCACAATGAGAGTGGACTTTACAGGTGCCTTTATTCGATAAACTCCAACTGAAAAGAATTGTCGATTCCATTCATATCAATCAGTTCACCAAAGTAATCTTTAAACTCCACAGTGAGTTCCCTTATCACCAGGTTTCTGTCATTTATCTGAATGAATTCGGCATGCTCACCACTATGGTAAACATAGCCGCCTATATCTTTACTCAATTGCAGTCTAAGGATTGCCCCCTGGTTATGTGGTTGCGATTTCGGGATTATATTGTGTCTGCTGGCAAAGGGGGACAGCTCTTTAATATGCATGTACAGATACTGCTCAGCATTCATATCAGACATCTTCCTGCTGTCAAAATAATATTGCAAGGGCTTAGATGAGAGTCTGGGTCCCGAAAAGGTGGTTCCCCATGCTGGGTGATCAGGTGTAATAGGTTTGCCATCATACTTTAACAGGTTCTCAGGTCGATAGGGTGATCCACCAACAGGAGGAGTGCTATAATACCCATTGGTGTATTCAGTAGAACTCACACCCAAAAGCTTCCCTATTCTCTGGTTGCTTGCAATAAAACGAAACTCATGGTTACTGTAAAACTCCACTTTATAGGTAGTTGGGTTATAGAATATCTTGAACTCAAAAGCTACTGTTTTGCCTGCAATGGTTTGGAAGCTTGAATAGTTCAGCCCATAATTATAAGGGTGTGTTACCCCAAAATGACCCTGGTTAATGTAGCCACTGGGAAGGGGATACACTTTCTGTGTGATGATTTCATTGTATGAACCATCTTGGTAATTAAACTGAACTGTTAGATGATCAGTTCCCACACTGTTATAGATACTGTTTGGAATCTCTGCATAGAGAACCCTACATTCCCTTGGTCTCTCTACTGGAGTTGTGAGAGTGACCCTGTAAGAGTTTTCATTTTGTCCTTGGCTTCTATCCCTGCTATCAATATTAACAAGTCGATTCATTTTAATATATAAATATAGATAAAAGAAGAATGCCTGTGGATTACATCGAGGTTAGCTCATTTAATACAATCTCTGGTGATGGTCCCACATCAAGCTTTGTGGCAAGACTCCCCAGTAGTTATGAGAATGTGAGGGCTGTGAGACTGGTCTCAGCCGAATTTTATAACAGCATCCCTATGGTGAGTGGTGAAACCAAAGTAGGAGATGTGACAGTTGACAATGCATTTAGCATTTATTATTCTGAACAAACTCCTGGAGCTGGAAGCTCAGGAATTCCAACAGTTCGCCCAGCTGCTGACTATGAACAATGGAAACAATTCATTATAAGTCGAAACACCCCCATCCAAAGCCACCAGCAACTGGTGAATGTAATTAACTCTAAATTCGAAGGCAGAAATCCCCAACCATCCATTCGCTGCAAATGGGATGAATCACTGAAACGAATTATATTCCACTCAGCAGTACCATTTTACTTGGCTTTCTCAGTAGCTGTGAACCCAAGCCAACAAACAATCCAAAAGCTGTTGAGTTCAGCTAGACTGCTGGGTCTTGATCCTGGAAGATATGGTAACTCCCCAATCCAATCACAGGTCTATGATGCTCTCACTGATGGAATCTTTACTGGTGGTCGCGTGAATGGCATTATATCTTCTTTTGAGCCTGAGAAGACCAGGGACAGTGTTTTGTTTGTGAGAGTAAAGGAGCTGGGTGATCTGGTGCAATGTGGGGATGGTCTTCTGACTGGTTACTTTCACAAAATAGTGGTCCCTGATAAAGACTATGGTGAGCATGTTGTTTACAATTCAACAGAGGCTCATCCACTTTATAAATACTATAACAAAAAGGTTGGATTATCCACTTTCTCGGTTGATATTGTTAATGCTGTAAATGAACCAATTGATTTTGAGGGTCAACCTGTTCATCTGACCTTTGAAATTCGCTATGGTGATGAGCCAGCAGGAGACCCAGTTTATGAATACTTTAAGATGAGAATGTCGCAGCTTCACCCTTCCTATCCAGTTATTACAAGCTTCGCATAAATTAAGGATCATTGGTAGATTTTTTATGTTGCAGTATAATAAAAGAGAATATAATGGATATCACTTCCACTCTTCAAAGACTTTCGCTGAAAGAAGCCCTAACAACCCAGAAGAGGCGAAAGCCTTTTTCCTGGATAACTCCCTTATGCTTGGTCTCGAATCCAAATCTAAGCCAGTTCTAGTTGTTGTGAATCCCAGCAATACTTTTGAGAATAATGTTGGAAATCGCATTTCCTTCAAGCTACCTCGCTACAATTTCTGTGGAAAACTCGAACTTGCTTTCGACCTTCCAGCCATCACTTTTGCTGGTGATACTGACCTAGTTCGCAATGGATACACTCGCCCAGTTGGTGCTTTAGTTCAGCGACTTGAAATTACCTATGGATCTTACACCTACCATATTCCATCTGATTTCCTTGCTCATTTCCCCCTGGTCTATTATTCGGAGGATCAACTAGCTAAAAAGAAGCGATCAATGGGCATGGTTCATGGCATTCCTGCTCATGGAACCAACCGCCTTGGTGGCTCATTTTTCGTTGAAATCCCTGTGCCTTGGCTAAATCACTACCTTCCCCTTGGTGCTTTATCTGGTGAAATGGTTGTTACTGTTTGGTTTAAGGATGCTGGAAAGGGTTATGTTGAAACTTCCTATGGTGGTCGTGGTCTTACTGTTGCAGCAGCTGATGTAGATTATTCAAAAGATGACGGTCTTGGAACTGCCCCTGCTGAAACTGTTCTGGCAAATGTTGGTCAAAACATCACAGACTTTACTCTTGGTGCAACAACCCCTGTCATTTCTATTACTTCTCCTCGCCTTTACATGCATGCTATTAATGTTTCTGATGAGCTTTTCGCTACTGTAATTGAAAAAGTAAAGACTACTGGCATGGCTATTCCCTCCCTTGATATTGGATTTGTAGATGCTAGTGCTTTCCCTGCCAAGGGCAATGCCCAACCCAATCGAATTAACCTCTCTCAAATCTCAGGTCTTGTATATGCTCTGCTTGTTTCAGTTCGTGATAATGCAACTGTTGATAAATCCACTGGCTCCCACAGTGTTCTTAAGACCTATGCCAACTCCAAAGACATCACATTCACAACTGAAATAAATGGACAGCGACTTTTTGCCACTGAGCCAATTTCCCTACTCAAAGGTGCTGAGCTAATTGCTGATGCCTTCAAATGCTCTAACATGGATAAGGTTGCTGATCGCTATGTCCTTTCAGGACTCCCATTCTGCCTTGATGGAGAAAAGGCAATTCGAAATATTGCTCAAAGTGGATTTGTTGACCTGACAAATTCCTCATCTTCATTCCTCACCCTCTACATGCCTTCAGATAAGACAATTGATGTTAATGTTCGCGCTCTCATGCATAGCTTTATTATTGTAGACAAAGATGGATTACGTCGTATAAATTTGTAGTAATCTTACCATTTCTCGTAAGGCATTTAAAGAAAAAATGATTATTTATTTTTGAAATCTTTTACAAAGTAAAATGTCTTATACTACTAAGTCCTTTATCGAAAAAGCTGTCGAAGTGCATGGCTATAATTATGATTACTCTAAAGTTATCTATGAAGGGACCATGAAGAAGATTAATATTATATGCAACACCTGCAAGACTGAGTTTTGGCAAGCTGCTCATAGTCATATTAATCAGAAATGTGGTTGTCCCTCATGTGGGAATATTAAAAAGGGAATGTCAAATAGATTAACCACTGAACAGTTTGTCAAAAGAGCGACGGAAAAGCATGGAGATCTTTATGACTATTCAGAATCTGTTTATATTAAGGGAGAAGACCCTATTAAAATATTCTGTAAGAAATGTCAAGAGTATTTCAATCAAAAGCCACACAAACACATGCATGGTGATGGCATGCAAAATGTAAAATGGATCGCATCAAAGATAAGTTGCAAATGGGGATTGAGAAATTCACAGAGAGAGCTTTGAAACTCTATGGAGATAACTACGATTTATCTAAAGTTGAGTATGTAAATGCAAGAACAAAAGTTACCATTATCTGTAAAAAGTGTGATCTTGAATTCAAAAAGACACCAAGTGATTTTCTCAATGGGTATGGCTGTCTGTCATGTAGATCGTCTATTGGTGAGACGAAAGTTCAAGCAGCCCTAAAAGAAATTGGTTTAGACTTCTCAATATCCCACAGATTTCCTGATTGCAAGCATAAAAGAGTTCTCCCATTCGATATTTATATTCCATCTCTCAAAATTGCAATTGAATATGATGGTATACAACATTTCAAACCTGTGGAACAGTTTGGAGGTCAGAAGGCCTTTGAAGATACCCAAATTCGTGATGGAATTAAAAATCGGTACTGTGAAGCTAATAATATCAAACTCCTAAGAATCCCATACACCGAAACTGATATTGAGGGTTGCATTAAACGATTCCTATCTAACCTGTAAACCATATTCAGTCACCTTGCATTATTTTTATCTGTTTCTTTATAGAAAGATACACAATGCCAATACCAAGTTCTGATCTGGATGAATTTGTGGCTGGTGAAATGATAGAACCCCTTTCAGACTACTCATACTCGGAAAAAGTGGATGCGGAAAAACAGAAGCTGTAAAATATTATTTGAAACAGCTGCATGATGCCAAAAAGATTGATACAACACTTATTATATCCGCTACCTCATTTTCACATTTTTGGGACAAAGCTGCTACTGTTCAACTGGGTGCATGGGATCCCCAATACATGTCGAAAATTATAAAAGAAAGAGAGGCAAAAAGGGAGAAAGGAGAAGAACTTAACCATATGCTGGTGATTTTAGAGGATATGATAGAAAATGACCAGCTGGATCTCAGTCGAGATAAAACAGTGGGAATGCTTTATGTTCGTGGCAGACATGTCAATATATCAATTATAACTATTTCCCAAAAATTAAGAAAGGTCGCAAGTGTTATTCGCTGCAATAGTGATATAGTAATTATGGTTTGTGCAAGCAATCAAAAAGAGCTGGAAGCATTTGCAGAGGAGTTTTTGACTTTTCCTCGCAAAGAAGATTTCTATCAACTGTTTGAAGAGTATGTCCACTCATATCAATTCCTTGTTTATACATCTTTCAAGTATAATGTGGGCTACTATGTTGATAAAGCCGATTTAGTTGGAGATTTCGATTTTCCTCGCTTCCACAGAAAGCCAAAAAAGAAAGAAGATGAACTGAAACCTCCAGAGAAAGAGGAAGCCCCTAAAGAAGTGAAAAGCCAAGTCCATAGCAATAAATTGATGCGATATAAACGCGGTTTATAAAATTATCTCTCATTCTAATAAAGATACAATGCCTCCCAAACGAAAGATAGGGATCCCAGCTGGGGCTGTTGGCTATTCAGGTGGTGGAAACAATGGATCCATTAATACTGAACCAATGAAATTCAATGGTATGAATGAGGTGAAGCCCTCACAGCAAGAAGAGGACCCTCTTAATGCTGCCTATGAGGAATCAGTCGATGATAAAGCCCCACAGGCTTCAACCAGTGACCAACTCAACATCTCACCAGAAGCCTCAAAAATGAAAGCTGTTGCTGAGGGTGCCAGGCGAATTATTGGGGCTGCTGATGACAAAGGTTTAGGCTTGCAAGATCTTTCACTGGCTCGCAAAGGTGAGGGTCTTAGTAAGGAATCAGACAAGGTAATTCAGTCTATGGCTGGTGAAGTCACATACAAGACTGCTCCCACTCAAAATATTCATCGAATTCCCAAGGCTCAATGGGATGAGATGACTGCTAAACTCAAAGATCTGGAAGCCAAATCAAGTGCCTTGGAGCAGTATGTTACTGAGAAGAAAGAGAGATCCAAGCTAAAGGAGATGCTTCGAAAGGAAGTTTATAAAATGGGCATTACTGGTGTCCCAGATAAACAGTTTATTGCTAAGAAAGAGAACCAAATTGATGAGCAGGCAGTAGATGAAATGAAAACAAAGACCCAGAAGGGAACTATTGAACCTGGTGCCACCAAAGCTGAAGTCGAAAAGGGAGTAGCCCCAACAGTATATAAAAGACGAGTTTGGCTTTAATTTTCTCTGTTTTATTAGAGACATGGATATAATACGAAAGTTTATTGAGATGCTCAGTCTGCATGTGGTGAGCAATTGCCACAGTGGATGCTGTGACACAACAATAGAGTTTGAGATGTCAGATACTGAGGATAATGTATCTGAGGCAAGAGAGAGAAGGAGATCAACAGTTTCAGTGGAGTCAATGCCAGCAGACCCACAGAGTATACATATGAGCAACAGGAGTATCCAAGGAGAAGTTCTCTGCCAGCAGAAAACGTTTTCTCTGGGAATATAAATGGAGGACACTATTAGTTTAATCGAGTTTACCAGTGATGAACCTGTTACTGAGGGTTCTATTAGACACATTCTAGCAATGCAGAAACGATATAGAGAGGACCCAGCATATAGAGAGTATAAAAAGCAGCAAGCCCTGGCATCCTATTATCGCAGAAAAGCCCAAAAAGAGGAGCAGAGACCAAGAGGGAGACCGATTAAATATTATTTGCCTACTGAAAGTAGCAATGGACCCCAGGTCTATAAGATAATTGAGAAAAAGCGGTCTCAGTATGCCACTGAGGCAGCTATAAAAATATATACAAAGGAATTGGCTTTATACTTGCAATCAAGTCACAGATAAGTTTTGTAAATATGCTTTTGTTGTTTTTTGTTTGCATTCTCAGACACTGAAACAGTAATGTGAATGTTTACTGATCTATTTCTCTTTGGTTTAGCTGCATACATATTGTAACCTATCAATCTCTGTGACATTTCGATATATGCCCCTATATCTCCATGCTTTATGCATTTATCTAACTCAGTCATGGTCATCTCATCAAGAGTCTTTGCCATTTTGTCTTCACTATACACAATCAAGTAAGCCTTAAGTATTCTTGTCAAATTTTGGTCATTTTCGATAGGTGTGACAGGTGTGACAGGTGTGACAGGTCTATCCCATCGATTTTGAAAATCAACTTTTCACCAGGGCTTTCCTTGGGATGGACCTGTCACACCTGTCACACAAACCATTTTCAGTAAGGCTATAAAAATATATGTAAATCTCAATCATTAATCGTTTTCTTTAATATTCGGCATCATCTTCATTGTCTTCCTGAACCCTTGTTATCTTTCGAATCCCAATATATCCTCTGGCAAGAATACCATTAACTCGTTTTCTTTCTGATTTAACATTGAAGATCTCCCTTACTCTTTTCATAACAGATACACATTCAACTTTATCATCAACACTTTTGTATGATTTGTAAATGATATCACTGGAAACAAAGTCGTTAGCATTATGTGTAACCTCGAAATTATCTCGAAGCCATTCACCAATCTTATCATTTTCAGCTATAAAGTTAATTCCCTGTTCAATAATCGATTGAGGGGACTTCTTAAGATCTCTTCAACCTCTTTGTTCTTCCACATATCCAGTAATATCTTCATGTGAGCCATCTTATACTCATCATCATTGTGTAGAAGTGTGAACAGAGTTGGGTCAGCTTTCTTTTGACCAGCTTCTGGCTTCTCTCTGAATATATTATTGAATCTCTGATAGGAAAGTCTTCTTTGAATTGCAAAGTCTGGTTTATTTATAGTCAAATTGTCATTAGTTGTAATGTAGACCTGAAACATTGGGGTAAGGATAACTGGGTCTTTGAACAAGGCTCTCACAGTCATTTCATTTCCACCTGTGACCTCCTTAATCTTGGAGATCTGCAGTTTATCACCATCTTCAGCCTCATTACTGAATACAAGTCGCTTTCCAAGGAGTTTGGCAAGTTCAGGAGTAGCCTCTGATGAGTTCTTTTTAGGCTTAGTCCAATAGGATATTTCGAGAGGGCTGTAATAGCGACCAGATATCTGTTTGCAGTATTCCTGAACAAGTGATTTACCATTAGCACCAGCACCAGTCCACATATAGAACTTCTGGGATTTAGTTGATCCACTAAGGGCAATTGCAATGGATGCCAGAAGATACTTTCGCTCTGCTGGATCATCCACAATCTCTTTATAAATCTGATTGAGATGCTCTATTTTCTTGGGGTCTACATTTTCAGTATAGTCATAACCCACAGTCTTGCTCACCATATCTTCCAGTTTACCCTTTCTGAAAGTCATAGTGGTCAGATCAAATACACCATTTTCGAATCCAATCACATATGGAACTGTGTCAATCTTCTCAAAGAATTCATCATCATTCAGCAGTGGGACCAAGTCAGTCAGAAGGGATTTGCGAAATCCTGATTGTTTAAGATTTTTGGCAATGGTCATCAATGTTTTGGATCTTTCTTCGAAAGCTGCTTTGTTTTCCTCATCCTTTAAAGCTCTTTGACTATAATGCACAGCCCTTCCAAGGTATTGGGGACAACAAGACGGCTTATATCTAGGTAAATCTTTAGGTTTGTGTCATCATGCTCCCAAATCCCAGTATCAGTATTGAGTTTGAACCATGACTTTTTGGAGTATCTCCATGTATGTTTAAGAACCTCTTTGCATACTAAACTCACATCATAATGAGCGCCACCAGAACCAGCGGATTTATCTATAAGATTGAAGATATCAGATTGCATTCCAATGCAGATGAATCGTTTTTTGCAATTTCCACTGTAGCTTGACACAATGTATTTGTTATCATCTCCTTTAGCTTTCATAACATACCAGTTATTCGATTCATGTGAACCATTGCAGCATGGGCAATTGAGTCCCTTGTTAGCAGCATCAAAGTTAAAGCCAAGTTCAGTTTTAGAGATTATATTGGGATGCATAAATCCCATATCCACCAGCTCTTTGATAATATTGTTTTCCAGTTCATCATGTGAGGTAGCATTAGCAGTATACTCACTCTTATAGATGTAGTTATCTATTATCCACTTTTTGAAGTCATCAGTAGGCTCATTGAAATCACAGGTATCATCCCATGGGGAGATTACCCAAGCCTTGTTCACACTGGGACACACATTGATCAGTCCAGAAGTTCCAGTTCCAGTGATTGTTTTCAGGTCAACCTTCTCAAAGCCTTTAAAGCCAGGAGCCTTATCGGTAATTTTGAGTTTATTGAACTCCTCAGGTCGTTTAAAGTAGACATGATAGCCTTTTTTAGTTTTTGCCATGGGCTGATTGGCATCAAAGTCATCAGGAAACATATCCCGGAATTTCTCAAAGTCCTCCTCATCATCAAAGTCAATAACCATCATGTTGTCTGAGAGCAGAATGCCCCAAGATACATACTGATTAGTTGCCAGCGCTTCCTCATACTTTTCCCAGGACCATGCACCTCCCTTATGCTTGAAAACAGGGTCTTTGCTGTCAGGTTTCACTGGGATAATCATGTTTTTGGACAGTTCCTCATCAGATCTGAGCCAGTTAGCGAGCGATTTGAGCGATTTAGTCTGTTTGGCGTTCATTTTCAGCGATCGGGGTCCCTTTTATATATATAGAAGATTTTTCTTTAAGTAGTTTTGGGTCCCCCAATCATTTTTTGTTGGAAATCGAGAAAGTATCCCTACGAAATTTATCCACATGATATATCGAGTGGTTTAGATACAAAAAGGATGAATGGGTATTTCAGCGAATAAACAGCATATCCCCAGCCTAGTAATATGCTGGGAAAAATAATTTAGACATGTTTCAATTTTCTCCCTCTATTTGAGTAAGGGACATCATACAAATACTTGACAAAGCAGACTGCATTGGCTGCATACTTTCGCTGACATGAACTTGCTATTTTCATTGCTCTATAGGTATCATCGGTTTGATATAGATCTCTAAGCTGTGTGGCTATTTTTTCGTTAAACTTTTTGATTTGAGCCTTACCTTTTTCAGTTTGCTGGTATCTCTTCATAGCTCTCTTCTGGGCTTCACTGAGTGGCATTTTTCCTCTGTCTCTCTTAATATATATAGAGAATTCTTTAAATCATTTTTTGTTCTCTAACCTCTTTGTCCAAATCGCTCAATATACATAAGTTTGAAATGCTTACCTAGCAATGCTACAAATGGTTCGATTTCCAAGGTCTCCCATGTTTTCTTGTCCTTATTCCATCTGCAATCTAATCCTTTTGCGATATCTTTTTTAAGATAAGGCACCTGAAACCCAGCAACCAATGTATTTGTTGTACTGAGTTCTGCATACATTTCAATCAATGCAGATCTGCCCTCTCTGAACCTCTCTATATCATCTCTGCGAAGATTATCCATTTTCGGAATAAATTGGTTGCACCAAATCAGGAAAAGATTAACTGCATGTTTATTCCTTGCTCTTTCTTGTTCTAATTCTCTCTCTCTTCGCTCTCTTTCTTCTAATTCAAGCTGCCTCTTTCGAGCTTCCTCTTGTTTTTCAAGTTCTCTTTTTCTTTCCAGTTCTTCTTGCTTTAAAGCGATTCTGCACTTATTACAGAAATTATCCTTTCGGTTTTTATGCCGATCTCCACATCTTTCACATATATCTTGACCTCTGGCACCCTTCGGAATAAATCGTAAAATGCAGCAATTCCCAACAATGACCACAATCTTTTTATTAACATGCAGAATATAGCATTGCTCTTTAATTGGATGATCACAGGCGCAATGCTCAGACTCTGGAGGCAGGTCATAGTCACTTAATCCATATTTTGCAAGCTTTGCCCAAAGAGGGAGCGGTTTCCTGTTACTTCCAAGAGCAACATAATCATTGAAGTTATCAGATCCACAAAGCAACATTAAAGCCGCTTTGAGCTTTTCCAGGCAATACGATTTCTTCTCTGCCATTGTCCTTTTATATATATAGAAGATATTTCTTTAAGTAGTTTTCATCAAATTTTGTGTTCAGAATTCCCCATTTAAAACCTCCCCTTTTAGTAGGAACAAGTTAGGAACTATGCCCCGAATTAGCAACAGACTCATTAGAGAGAAGAAATGGGAACTTATGGGATTACTGGGAACACTGTATGCAGCCCATGAAATCACAGAGGCTGAATATGACCGGGAAATCGGATTTATTTCAAGGGGCAGACCCACTTTAGCAAAATTAACCAGAAAAGCCAATAACCTCTATGACAAAGTTGAGACTCTTGATGAACTCGATCGCCTGAGGCAAATAGAACCAGAGGCAGAAGATGGAACAGCCATGAATGAATTATATCGCTGGCTCACATACAGAGCCAGAAGGGAAGTTGTGGTAGATGTGATTGAATATTTAGATAGAATTGCAACCTCTCTACCAAAACGTTTAAGAGATAGTCTGGATCAATTCAGGGCAATCAAAGTTCGCTTGTCGTTTATCTGCAAGTTCGTAAAAGTCAGCAATCCACAGGTTTGGATATCGAAATACATTTACAGCGATTATTTTGTATTAACCAAATCGAGAAATATTCGAACTGAGCTGAATAAAGCAGCCCAAATGTGTCAGGAACAGATGAATGTTGTTGATAGCTATCGATTGGAGAGAATCGAAATGCTAAGAGTTGCTATTATGAGTTATGCCCCAACTGGTGGCTGCTATGTTAAAACACCAGAATCAATTGCAGCCAAGAGAGCCACAGTGAATATTCGAAATATTGATGATTCTTGCTTTGAAAATGCCATTTTGGCATGGATCCATAGGAAAGATGTAAATTCCCACAAGAGAAGTGAGCTTACACAATATCGCAAATGGAAATACTCACCAACCACATACAATCCTTTGGCTCTCAATTTCGACAATATCCCATTCCCTGTTCCTTGTGATGCTGAAATCATTGATAAATTCGAATCTCAAAATGCAGGCATCAGCATAAACATATTTGGAATGGATGGAGATGTAATATATCCCCTACATCAATCCAGCAACCCAGGCAGAAAGCAAAAGATTAATCTAATGCTCATTCATGATGATGAAGGGAATGGTCACTATATTACTATCATGTCCCTTTCAAGACTTCTCAGAGTTGCCCTTGATAAAACCAAGGATCAAAAGTTACACTACTGTGATACATGCTTATCTCGATTCAGGTCTGAGGCTAAACTCACTGCTCATGTGGACTCAAACAGATGCATTGATTGGAGACTCTCAAAGGGAATCACCCCTAAGCCTGACACCACAATAGAGTTTGGACTGAAAAACCTCAGGAAAACTGTCTGGCTTCCTGTTGTGGTTTACTGCAAGATTGAACATAGAAGCATCCCCATTGATGCATCGAAATCCAAGAGGGAAGTCTCAGCAGTCAACATTAGAATAGTCACTGGGGCAGATGTTCAGGAGTTTCGATTTGAGGGTCAGGATCCAATGGGAGGTCTGTTTGAATGCTTGGAGTCCAAAGCAAGAGAGCTAATCGATTTCCTGTTCACCAATATTCCCATGAATGAACTCACAGATGAGCAAAAGGCTATTTACAGAGCTACCAAACACTGTTACCTTTGCAGTGAGAGGTTCACCAAGGAAAACTTCAAATGCAGGGATCATGATCACCACACAGGTAATTACATTGCACCTGCATGCAGAAACTGCAATCTCCATAGGAGAATCTCAAAGCAAACAAAAGTAGCAGTGGTTGTTGACCAAATGGATGACTGTGGGACATTCATTTTCAGAAAAATAGCAGGCATGGGTGATAAAAAGCGAATCGAAATCCTTTCGAAAAACTTTGATCAATACCTTTCATTGCAATGGGGTCTTTACAAGTTCATTGATGCAAGTAATTTTATGGACTTTGGGGCTGCTGATGTAGATGAGTTAATGAGCAAATTCCAGGCTTTCAGAAGGCTTTCACACTCAGTATATGGATTGGACCCAGTTCATTATGTATCTGCACCTGGGTTATCTTGGGATGCTATGCTTAGGACCACCAAGGCAAAAATAGAGCTTATAAGTGATGTAGAGCAATACGAATTTGTTGAGAGGGGAATCAGGGTGGCTTTGCAACAATGCCTTGTAGGTATGCTGAGGCTGATGGTGAGAACTCCCATATAATGCTGTTTGATGCTAACAACTTGTATGGCTACTGTTTGAGTCAGCCAATCCCAGTTGGTGATTTTAGATGGGAGACCGAATTCAACCCACAAGATAACAGATCCAGTTTCCTGGAAGTTGATCTGGATTACCCAATTAGGCTATATCTAGACCACAGTGATTTCCCCTAATTATTAACAAGAAAATAGTAGAATATGCAGAATTATCACAATATCAAAAGAGCCTATTAGATCTCTCAGGAGAAGAGCTTGATAAGACCCCTAAGCTAACTGCAACCTTTGGTTCTGTGACCAACTATGTGATTTCTGAGCCTCTTCTACAGTATCTGTTGGACAAAGGGGTGAAACTAAAGAAGGTTCACAGGGTCCTATCATTTACTGTGGCTCCTGTAATGAAACCCTACATTGAGCTGAATACTGAGATGAGAAGGAAAGCAGTGAATAAATTCGAGGCTGATTTCTATAAACTCATGAATAACTCAATCTATGGGAAATGCATTGAATCTTGCAGAGGTAGATCTGTGGTTAAGATTGCAAACAGTGAGAAACTGTTTACGAAATATGCAGCCTCCCCATTGGTGAAATCAACAAGTCCCATAAACGAAAAAGCAGTTGCCTTTGAGTTTTACACAAAGCATGTGAAGCTAGATAAGCCAGTTGCTATTGGGGCTTATGTTCTGGATGCAGCCAAACTGCATAACTACAAGTTCTTCTATGATACTGTAAGGTCCCAATGGACAAAAGCAAAGTTACTATTCCATGATACTGACTCCTTCTGTCTATATATTGAATCTAAGACCCTCCAAGAGGACCTGGGAAATATCTCTTATGCATTGGACCTAGGGGGGTCTAACAGAATGACCCCAGGTAAATACAAAAATGAGATGCCTGGCTCTGCTATATTGGAGTATGTGGGTCTGAGAGCTAAAGTTTACAGTTTCAGAACTGCTGAGATTGAGAGGAGTAAGCTCTCTGGGACTTCAACTGAGGAACTTATCACCAACTTATCAAATCGATGCGCTTAAAACGTCATAAAATCGAGCATTTCAAGGCGGTCACAGCGCTTATGAGCCATATCGGAATTTCACTAACTGTAACTCCAAATCGCGATGAAACCGATTTTGAATTTCGATTTTAAATTCGATTAAAATCCATTAAACGTGAGTTTTTAATATAGATCACTAGGAAGTTATCAAATCGATGCATTGACGGTCGAATATAATCCCATATATCATACATAACAATAACTTGCAATCACATATACGAATCTCAATGTGTATAGATCGCTATTACGATTAAAGCGAGTTTTGAAATTCAAAATTAATTCGATTAAATTCGATTATAACTCAAAAATCGCGATTTATAACCATATACTTATCGTTTCGATCAACTTATGATATCGAATATTCAACTATATTATATTGCTTCGATAATTGTGATCCCATCTATGATCCCATCAATCTAACACTGCATTTAGTAAGCATCTGCCCTAGATTCCCCCTATTACCCTATTATTTAAGTGGACTCAAGGTTGACTCATATTAATCGTAAAAGTAGTAAAAGTATATGGATTTTGTTACGAATTCAATGCAAGGGTTGACTAAGTGGGTTGAGTTGACTCAAAGTTCACAGGAAATAACAATGAATCAGAGTATAAATGCATTTTTTGAATCAACTACACCAACTAACACTGAGATTTTACCAATATATGAGGTCCTTACTGAATATGGTTTGTGTGACAGGTGTGACAGGTCTATCCCGTGGATTTTCAAAATCAATTTCTCACTAGGACTTTCCTTGGGATGGACCTGTCACACCTGTCACACCTGTCACACCCAATTATTTCAAAAATCCTAAGGGTCCCCCCTTAGACTCAACAAAACAATGATAAAATCATATAAGTTTCATGTATAATTACGATTGAATTCAATAAGAGATCGATTTGTTTTATTTAACAAATGAATCTTTTATGGATCTTAATCGAGTTTAGCGATATATTTCCGATTAAATGAATTAAATTTAATTAAATTTAATCGAGAAAGTACATGAATATAATATCGATTAAATCAATTAACAAACAGACCAATCACACATAGTAAAATGCGGAGTTTTAACCAGAGGCAAGATCTAATTGAGATTCAGTTATATTATTCGGAAATATATACAGATTATCGATTAACTCAGTAAGACTAATCGGAAAATAAGAGAAATTTACGATAAAATATCGAAAAGAATACAAAATAATCGAAATAAATGAATATTCGATAAGATATACACAGATTATCGATTGATTGAAATAGAATATACGAGATATATCAACAAAATCAATTAAGATTAAGCCGAGGGTTAAAACTCCGCATTTTACTATGTGTGGTGAAAACATTGCAATGAGGAGCGATCCATAGATCGAAAATGGCCGGGCCGGGGCAATTTAATATCGATGATGTCGTTGGGACTGCACCGGCTATCCAGTCGACGTCGAAGAAAGCTTCCAGGATGCCGGGGGGCTGGTCGGCGGCGGACACCTTGTATCGGACGCGAAGGTCCTGGGCGAGGGCGCCCCGCGGCTGATCGTCCGGCAGGCACGAGTTGACATCGATGGGCGGGAGAGCGAGATGTGCGCCGCGTTGTTTGTTGCGGAAAGTTATACTGGACGATACAGGAACATGAGCTAGCGGTCGAAGCAGAAAGAGAACGAGTGGCCCCAACGTGCAGCACTGCGCACCTCGCGTCGACGTCGGAGGGCGCTGCGGGCGTGTCTTCCTCGACAATGGAGAGGGTGAAGTCCATGGGGGACCACTCCTCGTCGGGCGTCCCCTCGGCGTCGTCCAGCTCCACGCGGCACTGCAGCCCGGCAACCGCGGCCCCTTCCCGCCTCCGAACTACCAGGATGCCGCCAGCTTCTTTGCACTCCAGCTGCTGCTCCAGCTGCTCCTGCTGCTGCTGCTTGGTCGCGCGAACTTTTCCTTTGCGCTTTGAACTCGCGCTCCCCGCTGCAGGCTCAGCGGCAGGGTTGAGCACCCGCAGGCGCCTCCGCACAACGGGCAGGGCAACGATCAGCTTCGGGACGTCCGCGACGAGCTCCGCATCCGGCCCTGCGAGCTGGACCGACAGTTTGATCTCCGTCCCTGATCACGAGCTGCATCAGAACTGGAGCCATGCAAAACCACACTTCGAAATTCATTCAAACGCTGAATTACCAAGCGGGGTAGATATGGGCGTATTGCGGTTTGGGGTGCAGTGCGCCACACCAGTTCCATCGAACTGCAAAAATAGTTTAAGCAAGTGCGACCTTTAAATTTGCACAGAGCTCGAGGTGATAAAGATCAAGGAGGCGCGCCTTGAAGCGGAGTCGACCCTTTGCGCTCGAGCCTCCAGCGCTAGTTGCCGCCGCATTCTCCGCGTCCCCGGCTTCGATGACGGCGTGCATGCCCTCGACGGTCGAGCTGCACGGGAAGCCGTCCTCGTCGCGGGCGCCGACGCGCAGCTCGGGGAGACGCTCGCCGGGCCGAATTCGAAGCCCCTCCGCGGCCTCCTCGTCGAGCAGGAACAGCTGCTTCGGCTCCCCTGCGCCGCGGCCGGGCACGCGTGAGCCAGCGTTAGGCGCATCCGTATATCGATCCGAATTTTAAGCGGACAGCGCGCACCCGGGACGACCTCGATGGCCAGGCCGTCCGCGCCTCCTTCGCCGGGCGAGAGCCCCGCCTGCAGTTTGGCGGGGACTCGGAAGGCCTCTCGCGATCGGGCCGCCGCGGGCTTTGAGGCTGCAGAACTTGAGCCTCCTGACGCTCGCTTCGGCTTCAGGCGCAGCCCGGTGACACGGATGGCAGCGCGCTTCAGATCCACGAGCCAGTGTGCAGCGGTGTCGTAACGCAGATCATCACTGTCCAGTTCGATCGCGAACTGCCGCGAGCGCGCCGAGCATGATCATGCGCGAACGACGTCGAGCGACTGCTCAGATCAAGAGTAAATATATACCTCTTTGCAAGACACGCTGAACCCGTCGTTGCGAAGGCGCTCCATGGCCTCCGGAGCAACGGTGCTCGGGGAGACGGCGTTCCCGTACCCGTCGAGGAAGGAGACGGTGATTGGGGGCAGGGCGCTCCGCAGCGGGAGAACCGCCGGACTCGCGCTCGCCCGCCCGTCTTCCCAGCCAAGCTTGAGCTTCTGGGGCGGTCCTGAGGGATAGATAGAGAGTGAGGATTCCAACAAGTAAAACAGAGTCACGGGCAGGGTAACGACGGAATGGCCATGGCAGGATCAGGTAAATATTAAACAATTTCGAGTACAGCAGACGCGTTGCAATGCACCTGAGCGGACAGAGAGGCGGAACTCGGCGGGGTCGATGCGGACGTCCGCGTGGAACTTGCGCCTCTCGCGGACGTCCTGGTCGTTCGTGACCGCGTCCGCGTCACGGTTGATTGCGAAGCACACGACGCGGTACGCGCCGGCGACTGGCAGCTCGAGGGACCTGAGAGCAGGCAAAGGCATGGAAGAAATGAGGGCAGAGCACGCCGGACGTGAGGAGTTCGCAAACGCGAATTCGAAATTCGGAGAATTCGAATGGCGCGTGCGCACTGGGCCACGAAGGCGGAGATGTCGGTGAGGAATTCATTGAAGGCCAGGTGCTTCATCAGGACGAGCTGGCCCGGTCGCTCGAAGCGCTTGGACTTGTCCTCCTTGAAGCTCTCCCAGATGCGCTTCTCGATGGCCATCGGCGCCATGTCGAGCTTGCGCTGTACAGCGGATCGCAATCAGGCTCCAGCTACGAAACAGATCTATAGCTAGACCGCATCCGAATATACAAATGCAACCGAAGAGTACACACTTGCATCTCTTTTACAATCGCTTGGGACTCCGCGGTCAGCTTCCCTTCCTGCAAATAAAACGCGAAGCAGACGCCGCGGCCGGCCCTGCGCTTCTGGTCCGAGACCGCGGCGCCGGAGCCGTCGAGGAGCTGGGCCCCCACGCTGAACGCCGCGCCCGCCTGGACTTCGAGGGCCGCCTCCCGATCGGACTCCTGCGCCGCAGACCGGAGGGCGGAGGGCGGAGAGGGCGGAATCAGCTATTCGAAGAGATCACCTTGGAAAACGAATGCAGCACTGTACCGAGGGAGAAAGAATGCCAGGCGTCCCGGCACCCGAACGCGCATTCGGAAGAAAGCCGACGGACTTGGGGAGGAACTGCTGCACTTGCTTGTCGGCAAATTCCGGCTTCACCTTCTTCTCCAGGCGCGCAATGTCCATCTGCGTCGGTTTTTGTGTTATTGATGTCATTGGATCTCTAGGAAAAAGCGAGATGGCATGTCCAACTGCTTTACCTTCGTGCTCTTTTCGCGCGCGGAGAAATCCTTCCATCGTTCGGGAAAGTATGGTTCAATCTGTTCAATGTAATTGTCAGCAGCCATCGCACGACAAATCACACTCAACTGCACATGAAAGATCACGCGCCTCGACCATGGCGAGGTCCCCGGTGACGCTGCGCCAGAAGTGGACGATGCGCCCGTAGCCGACGTCACGCTTGCCGGCGCCCCTCTTCCCCTTGCCCTTGCCCTTACTCGACGACGGGCTCGGGTCCGCCTCGTCGGCGGTGATGCCGGGTCCGGAGTCGCGGCCAGTCTGGGCTTCATCCCGACTGCAGCGGTACTCAACCTGATCGGATCGAATTCATATGTAGATCTAGAGACGGGAAGCCGGCAGCAGTATCGATGGAGGAGACACGGACCACGTCTTTGACCGACCACTCGTCGCCCATGAACTTGATCTTGTTCCACGCCGCCCACGTGACATCGCGCTCGTCGGTCCGGTCGTCCCATGGCGACGCATCCTTGTCCGCATCGACAAAGACGACCTGGGCAAGTATGGCTACGGCGCGATGCGACGTAGCGTATGCTTTATGCACCTCCTGGTCGCGCTTATGCTGCTCGAGCATCCACGCGTTGTACTGCCGCTTTGCGCTCTCGAGGACGCTGCTGACAAGCACCAGGTTCAGATTGTTCGCACCCATTGCCTGGGTCTGCGCAATTTCCGATAGCCAAAGTTCAGCCGGAGTCACCGTTGTTCGAATATGCATATGAGGCGAAGCAGAAATACCAGGCTGTGCTTCTGAGTTCCTGGCAGGACATCGGGGCTCAAGAACACGAAACCTGAGCAGAAAGGTCGGAGATCAGTGGATGGAAAACCATTTGTATGATTAAGTCAAAGCTCGTTCGGTGCAAACCGAGAACACGGTTCGTGTAGCAGACGAGTGGGATCGAGTGTCCGCTGAACTTTTTGTTCTCCAGCCCCTTCTTGTCGCACTCTTCCGGTCTCATGAACAGCAGCTGGTTGCTGCTCGTGATGGTCAACGTGGCAGATGCGTTGCCATTTTAGTGACGTTCGGCGAAATTGTTTTGGACGAGCTATAGCTAGATGGATCTGAAAGTGTTCTTGAGGGTCAGGAGACCACGTACAGTTCGTTTATAAACCTGTTCAACGAGACGATGTCGAGGTTCTCAATGTATCTGCGAAGACACGCGCTCGAAACTCGCAATATGAAAATAATATGTATCGCGATCGTTAATCGATACCGAGAGGTTCAAATAAATCAACGCACAGCCCGTTCCAGATGAGGAAGACGCGGGAGTGGGACTTGAGGGTGCTGGAGTGGAGGGCGCTGTCGAGCTCCTCGTTGTCCTCAAGGTCGACCGTGTCGGCAAACAGGCTCGCCGGGAGCGGCATCGTCTCCTTGCCCTTCAAGCACGGGAAGTAGAGAAACACGGCCTGCGCAGAACGAAAACGGTTTCTTCCGCATCACTTTATATCGTGATGGATATATATCTTGGCCGCGGGATGCCTTTCGCAACTATGACCAGAAAGCCCTGTTCATGGAAATTCAAAGCAGAGAGCGGATACCGTGCAGAGTTCGTGGCGCCACACCATGGCGTCCTTCGGCCTCTCCTGGATGGCGTCGTGCAGGCGCCGCACCTGCGCAAGTCAAAGTCCTCAGAAATGGAAGTGTGTTACGCATACGTGTACGTGGAAGAAGACCTGGCTGTGCAAGACCTCGTTGTATTTGGACCTGCACGCGTGCACACGTGGTTCGCCCGCGCGCGGACTGCGCGCGCGACACATGCGCTTTGCGCACCCAGCGACATCGATGAAGTCGTGCTCGCCTTTGCACTTGTTGTCCCAGAGGCGGACCTGCGCGCCCGAAGCCTTCAAATCACAAGAAGATCCGTGGCTCGATGAATCTCAATTATATATATATTAATTTTTATAGCGGCCCAATCAGCGGGGGCAAGGGAGTACCTGCACAGGAGTTCGCCTCTGCGATCCGAGATCAGCAGCGTTGCTGTCGGCATCCAGATCTAGATTAGCTCCAGTTGCGAAGCCTGATCACGAATTCGAACAAAAGAATTAATTCGCAAGCATTTGAGCAAGATCGAATTCCTAATATGCTCAATGCAAGAGGATTTGAATTCTATCCGATCGCGATCGCGACGGGCGCGCGCATATCCGTGAATTCTCGAACCACCGAGAAGGTAGAAGAAGTGCTTCTTGTAGACGAACTCGCAGAAGGTCTTGCGGTCGTAGTGATCCCACACGCGCTCGCGGAAGCACTTGCGGATGGTCACGCGCGTGAACGAGCCGGCCGCCAGCTCGTCGGCCGACGCCGGCTCCGCCCACATCTCCAGCTTGGAGTCGCGGAGCCCCTCCCTCCGGATGACGCTCTGGAAAGGCGGCCGATCAGACTGAAAGACGAATAAATCGCAAATCACAGCCGGACGTTATCAAGCTCCATGCAGTAGACGTGCTGCGAGTCCTTCGGCTTGGTCCTTAAGTAGATGACATCGCCGAACCAGAAGCCCGCGCGCTTCCCGCCCATCCCGTGCCTGCAGCCAGTCTGTGTCGGCGAGGCCTGGAAAGCAACGTCCATCGCAAGAAAAGAGGTTGCACGGCGAAAGCAAACCTCGACAAGTTTCCGTTGATCAAGCGGCTGTTGATCTCCGCCCGGCTCTCATTCGTCAGAGCTTCGAAGTCGGCCTTCTTCCTGCCCTTGCCTTTGGGCCGCTGCCTCTGCTGGCCAGCGCCTCCGGCGGACGAGGAAGGGCTGCCGCTGCCGCTGTCCTTGGAGGGCGCGCCGGAGCTGGCCCTGGCCTCCTTCTCCCGCGTGAAGTTGCAGCTCAGATTGTACTTGGCGAACAGTTTGCTGCACGCCGAGTCAAGCCGGCGCCGCGCGGGGGGGTAATTACAACGCCTGAAAAAACGCGCGGCGCACAGCTCCTCGTACTCCATTCCGCGCCCGTTGTCGTAGAAGCGGACCTCCTGTGCGTGGATGCGGCTTCCGGCGGTCAGAGCGAAGCTAAATGTTAACAATAATCAACGAAAAGGGCTGCTCGCATTTTCCTTCTCGTCGAAGAACACGTCAATGAGGCGGGCACCCGCTTGGAAGCTGTTTTCCTGCAGCGCGGCTGCAGCTCGATCGCGAGAACAGAATATGAGAACAACGCGTCTGAAACAGAACGTACAATAAATTCGGTGGTGGCATGGGTGTAGAAGGTAACGTCGAGACTCTGCTTGTCGAAGAAGTCGTTGTTGGGAAGAATGTCTGCTCGTGATCGAGCGAATCGTATACGAAATTAGAAATCGTCATCGTAAAGGAGCGGCGCGGAAATCATGATCATGGCGCTAACATTTTTTGGCACTAAATCTACAATTAGTGCTCACCCACATGCTTCACCCTGAGTCGAGGCCTCGAAGTCCCTGGGGGGCAGAGCAAAGCGGGATCAAGGGCAGGAGCGGGAGGGTCTCAGATCTAGATCTAGAGCGGGAGAATCCGAAGGTGCCCTCGCGATCGCACCTGCGGCAGAACTCAAAGCCCGGGCCCCTGCAGCCGCTTGCGAACTCGCTCCATCAACGTCACTCGCTGGGCCAATCGCGAGGCCAGTTTGCGTAGACAGCTGATCACGAATATTATCTTGACTCGAGGTCGACCCGCGGCCGCCGATCTCGGACGTTGACTCTGGACATGCATATGGCACATTCAAATTCGATTCCCAATCAGCGCGGCCTTGAGACCCCGTTTCGCACCCTGTGGCGTCGGCAGAAGGACGAGGAGGTTGATCGAAGGCGGGAGCTGCGCCAGCGCCTCGCCCCCGCAGCCGGCGAGCTGGGCGTCCCATTCCCCGCCACCGTCGCCCGTTTCGAGCGTGCTGCCCTCCTGCGCGGCGCAGGCAGTGGGCGGCGGCGTGCATGTAAATGGGCGCGCGCGAGCCCAACGTTAGCAGCAGAGCGGGGGACGGACGGGGAGGGCGTAGGCGGCGAGGCCCGGGCGGCGGCGGTCGAGGGCGCCCCGGAGGGCGGAGAGGAGCTCCTCCGGCGAGCCCAGGCTGAGCCGCACGTCGAGCTCGACCTCCTTCGGATCCTTGCCCTCCCAGTAGTGCAGCCTCACGAGCAGCGCCCGCCCGGGCTGCGAGGGGCTCGAGGGGCCCCCCGTCGCCATCGCGTGCTCTCCTGCGAGCACAGCCACGTGAGCTGCCCGCGCTTTATGAGATTCCAGGCCATGGGCCGGGAGCGGGGGGTGGGGGGTGGGAGCGGCGAGGCGAGCTCGAGGGACGAATGAAGGGAAAGGGAAGAGGGCAAGGGGACCGCGGGGGAGGGGGGGGGGGGGGGGGGGTTGGGGAGGGGGGTGGGGAGGGGGGGGGGGAAGGGGGGCAGGGGGCTTGGAGAGCGGGTGCAAAGGATAAGAGAGCTAAGATTTCACGAAAGGGGGAGATTATAAAAGGTTGTCTGGTGCTTGGTGGAGGGGGAGGGTGGGGGGTACGGGGTACGGGTTGGGGTACGGAGGGAGGGAGCTAAATTAAACGGGGAGGGGAAGAGGGGAGGTAGGGAGGAGGCTCGGGCCGGGGCGGAACGAGGGCGGAACGAGGAGCGGGCGGGTTGGGGGGGGGGGGGGGCCGAGGAGCGGAGGGGGGAGGGGAGGGGTTAGGGGTTGGAGGAGGGGGGGGGGGGGACGGGGGGGGGCAGACGGGGAAATAGAGAGGGAGGTAGGGAGGAGGGTTCGGGGCGGGCCCTGGAGCGGAACGAGGTCGGGGGTGGTGGCGAATAGATGGGGGTGAGGGCGGAAGGGGGCGCGGGTCGGAGAGGAGCGGCGGGGCGGGGGGGGGGAGGGGGGGGGAACGAGAAGCGGGGAGCGAGGTCCGGTTCGTCTCTGCGGCTGTAAAATTTATTGTTTTTGGGTCGGCTCTTAAGTGTCTGGTGTTGGGTCGGGGGAGGAGTTGGGGGGCCAGGAGGAAGCGACGGGGAGGGCCCCGGGAGGAGGGAGGGAAGGAGGGCGGCGGAAGGGGGAGGGGGAGGGGGAGAGGGCAGGCAACTAGAACTGCTGGCTCCTCTCTCAAGCTCAGGCCGGTCTGCCTGAGCTAGGTTCGCTAGGGGCTCAGGCTGTGGCCGGTCTAGGTTCAAGCTCTCAGGTTCTCTAACGGCCCTAGATCTCAATCGAATCATCGGGTTGAACGGGGGCACCTTAAGAGCACTCTGGCGGTGAATCCTGTGATGACAGCGCAGGTCCTGATCGACGTCGACGTCGATCATGATCAGAGAGAAATGATGCGGTGTGGGGGGGTGGGGGGTGGGGGGAGGGTGGGAGGGGTGGGGGGGGGGGGGGTAGGGGTGGGGTGGGGGTTGGGTTGGGGAGGGGGGAGGGTGGGGGTGGGGGTGGGGGGGGGGTGGGGGTGGGGGGTGGGGGTGGGGGGGTGGGGTGGGTGGGGGGTGGGGGGAAGGTTAAAGCGTGCTGAACTAGAGCCCCGCGGCCCCGCGCCGGAAGCGGCGCCGAGTGCCAACTGTTAACGCGAATTCTAACGCATCGCGTATACGTATGCGCACGGCCGCGGGCCTCGCGATCGGAGGACGACTCACTCGGACTCGGGAGCCTGCAGCTTGCAATTGGCGGCCGCGAGCGCAGGCCCAGGCAGACCCGGCGTGCGGCTGGCGGTTTCGAAATCAATCTTACAATCTGTGAGCGCTCATGATCAGCGAGGCATCGCGCGGGCCGGGCGGGGAGCTCGAAACGCGGTCGCGGTCGCCTGCCGGCGCCGGCGCACATGCGGGCGATCTAAAGAGGCGGCGCGGCCGCAGCTAGAGGCAATCTATAGGAATGTATCTAAAAGAAACGAAAAGCATGAGGGCAACCCAAAGCGGGCCCTAGAATCGAAGCGGTCGTGGGTTCGTGCGCCAGGCGAACGTGCGTCCGGCCCGGGGGATCCGAGGCCCCGGGCGCTCAAACGAGCCGCTCTTATCATCTATGCTTGCTAAGAAGGGGAAATATGGTGAGCGGGACGGATGACGGCGCAGGGATGGGACGAGACGGCGAAGCGAATGATCAGACGGGCGCTGGGGGCAGTCCGGCGAGCTAAAGATGCGCTCTATCAAACGCGCAGTACATCAAGGCTGGTGTTCCTCGGTCCGCGCGCCAGCAGCTTTGACCGCACCGCCTCGCGCCTCGCGCCTCGCGGCTAGAGGCCGCTCTCCGTACCCGACGCGCCAGCGAACTAATATTCTAGTCTTCGCGCCCGCGGAGAAGGGCGGCAGCGCACCGGAGACCCGAAGCCTTCGCCTGAGTTTAAGATCCTGTACCCCATCGTCCGGAAAGTCGGAAGTCCAAACCGCCCTCTGCTGTCCGCTGGTGCACTTCAAGCTATTTAGGCGGCGCTGAGCTGCCGAACGCCGCCCGCTGGCTTCTATCATGCGATAGCCGAGAACCTTACCGCGCCCCGCGCCGGGCGCCTCGGCTCCCGCGGACGGCGCCATGGCCCCCCGCACGAAGGATTTGCCCGGAAGGGCGGTCTCCTGGGGCCGGGCAATGGACGCGGGGCCGGACCTTGACGCGCCGCGGGCGCCGCCCGCGCTCCCGGCTCCCGGCGGCGCGGGGCGAGCGTACGAGCCAGCCGCGGCGCAGCCAGCGGCTGCTGGGGCGCTGCAGCCACGCGCCGAGGTGCGCCGGCCCCGCGCGACCACCGCCGACGTCACGCCACTGATGTCGATGTGCACTTGGCCGTGCCGCGCCGCGCAGGCGGCTTCGGTCACAAGTTCGGTGTTCCGCCCGCAGGAGGAGGTTATGAGGAAGCTGCGCGCAGGCGGTGCGGCGCTCGAGGAGGGCGCCGGCGCCGCCTGGGCCCGCGCCCTGGCCGCCTCGGCGTCTCGAGCCATCCCCGCGGGCGGCGGCGCGGGCCGGCTCCTTGTCTCGCCCGCCGGTCCCGCCCAGAAGGAGGAGGCGGGCGCCGGCGCGGGGGACGAGGCGTGCGCGGCGGCGCCGGCGGCGGCGGAGGCGCGGGGGTGGCGGGTCGCCTCGTTGCTCTGCGTCCTCGCCATCACGCTCCTCGGAGACAGCGCGCGGGGCCTCGTCCTCCCCACCCAGTACCAGGCACGGCCCCTCCCTCGGCCCCTCCCGCCCGCCCACCCGCGCGCGCGCGCGTGCCGGCGGCGAGCGCGTGCCCCGCGCAGTACGTGCGGAGGCTGGGGGGCGACGAGCGGGCGCTGGGGTTCACGGTGGCGGCCTTCTCGGCGGGGCGGCTCGTCTTCAGCCCGGCGCTGGGCGCCGCCGCCGACCGCCGCTCCTTCGCCTTCGCCCTCCGCCTCGCCCTCGCCCTCATGGCCGCCGGCAACCTCCTCTACGTCCTGGTGCCGCAGCCCTCCCGCGTTCCTCCCGCCCGATCCCCGCTCATACCCCGCATTTAGGTGCCGCAGCTGCACGTGATGGTGGCGGCGCGCCTGCTCGTCGGCTGCGGGGCGAGCACGCTCGGCGTCTCCCGCGCCTACGTCGTCGCCCTCGCGTGCGCGGCCCTCCGCGCTGAGCCGTTCGATCGGCTCCAGCCTGCGCTGAGCGGCGGGCGCCCTCCGGCAGGCCGGCGGAGCAGCGGACGGCGTACCTGGCGTACCTCTCGGCGGTGCAGTTCGCGGGGGCGGTGGTCATGCCGGGCCTCGGCGCCCTTCTCTCCGCCCTGCCCCCCGCGGGGGCCGGCCCCCTCCGCATCGACGCCGCGACCGCCCCCGCCTGGCTCCTCGCCCTCGCCGCCGCCGCCCTCGCCGCCCTCACCGCCCGCCACTTCGACGAGCCGCCGCACCCCGCGGGGGGCCCCGGCCCCGGCGGCCCCGCCCCGGAGGCCGCGGCGTCGATCTGGGAGGGGATCCCGGTGTACCCCCTCCTCGTCTGCGGCGCCGTCAACCTGGTCGTCCGCGGCGTCATGGCCGTCATCGAGGCGCGTGCCCCCGTTCTCCCCCGTACCCGCTGTGCCGTTCACCAACGTGTACCCCCACCACAGACCATCGGGACCGTCATCACCTCCCGCTACTTCCGCCTGGGGGTACGCCCCCTTCTTCCCCTCTTTCCCTGTACCCCCTCCCCGTCCGACCCCCCGCAGCCGATGGGGAGCGGCCTGCTCTTCGGCGCCATCGGCGTCCTGGCCCTCGCGGTGGTGCCGTACCCCCCCCTACCCGCCCTGTACCCCGTTCGACCCCCCCCCCCCCAGTTCCTCTCGATGCGGTGGCTCGCGGGGCGCTTCGGGGAGGCGCGGCTGGCGCAGGCGGGCCTGGCGTGCACGGCCCTGGGCCTGACCGCCCTCGCCGCCCTCGACGCCGTCCCGAGCCTGCCCCTCTTCGGGGCCGCCCTGGCCCTCGTCTGGGCGCTGGGGCACCCCCTCGGCCAGACCGCCCTCCTCTCCATCTTCTCGGGCCTCCTCGGGCCCCGCAAGCAGGGCCAGTGGATGGGTGCGCCCCCCTCCCCCTCCCCCCTGCGCCGCCCAGGCTCGCCGCCGGCCGGATCGAATGCGGGGCAGGCTGGTTCACCTCCTCGGGGGCCCTCGCGCGGATCGCCTTCGCCTCGGCGTCGGGCCTCGCGCTGCCCGCCCTCGGCCTCCCCCCCCTCGCCCTCGGCACCGCCGCCCTCGTCCTCGCCGCCTCCTGCGCCGCCCTCTGCCTCCACGCCCGCTTCGAGGCCGCTTCGGGATCCCCCGGGGCGAACGGCGGCCCTCGCCCCAGCCGCGCGGCGTCCCCCGTGTGAGCGTGCCCACCGTTCCCATCTTTTCCCGTATATACGTACACTTTATATATTTATAACTCTTTTTTAGTTAACAACGCCTGTAAAGACCTAGATCAATTTTCCTTGATCTTGTTTCCTACATGATAGCTAGCGCTAATCTCCCATATGCATATTGTGATAGCTAATTTATTCGCACATTCAGTATTAATTATATAATTAATGGCATTTCATGATCGATATCAAGGATCCGGAGCTGTATACGTACCGCGGCCGGTCCGGATCCTCGCCGCGGCCCCGCATGCACAGCCTGTACTGCAGGCTCGAGCTTTAATTTGCACATAAGTTCGAGCAGGAGAGGGGCACCCGGAGCAGGCGGACTGCACTTAATCTACGAAGGTATTATATTGGTGTTGATGTACACGCAAATCTCGAAACTCCTGCGGAAGGACAATAATCTAAATCTAGATCTTTTCACAAAGGCTCCCTTAAGCTGCTCGTAGAAGAGCACTGAAGGCCTAACTGGCACTCATCCCTACTTGAATGTAGAGCCCTAACAATTGAAACGAGCGCTCGGGCACACACTACGTGAAGAAGAACAGGAAAGGTGCTGGCGCGGCCTCTAACAGCGACGACAGCGGCCTAGTAGGCTACCTACCTGGAACTCGGATCCAGATCGAATCTGGATCAAATTAGAAGTAGAGGTCGCGCTGGCCCTCGTCGATCTTCTTGAGCTTGCGCTCGAACGCGTGCTTGGCGCGCTCCGAGGGGATGTGGCCCGTCTCCACCTCCAGAACCTGAGAAAGAAGAGAATAGACGGATCAGAACAGGCAGATCGCGGCGGTGATCGAAAGGAGGGAGGGGGCGGACCTTCTTGCCGATCTCGCGGGTGCGCTCCGAGGCGTAGTCGATGAGGTACTCCTCGAGCGTCAGCAGCGCGTTCGGGTGGCAGAGGGCCTGAGGCAGCAGATCAGCGGCGAAGTGGGATGGGAAGGGAGGCGAAGGAGGCTCGAACGGACCTGGATGTCGCCCTTCTTGGCGATCTTCATGAAGGCCTCGCCGGTGCGGCCCTTGCGGTAGCAGGCGGTGCACCAGGAGGGGACGAAGCCGAGCTCGAGGAGGTCGCCCACGACGTCGTCCAGCGAGCGGTGGTCCTGCAGCGTGAACTGCCCCGCCGCGTCCTTCGCCTCCTTCGGCGTGCAGGTCGCCGGCTGCGCCGACGGCTCCGGCCCCGCCGTGAAGTGCTCGTGCTCCGCCACCGGCTTCGCGCCGGGCTTGACCTGGTTCTGGTGGTACGAGCCGACGTCCGTCTTGGAGCCGGCGCTCATCTGGGAGACGCCGAGGCGCAGCAGCTGCCGCCGCATCTCCGGGTTCTCCCGCGTCGAGAGGATCATGCCGGTGTAGGGCACGGCGCAGCGGATGACCGCCACGAGCTTCTTGAAGTCCTCGTCGTTGACGGGGTGCGGGATGTTCATCGCGTCCGGCGCCCCCTCCGCCGGCTGCATCCTGCGTAGCGAGCGCGCCGGCTCGACGCGGGCGGAAGAAGCGGGGGGAGAGAGCGGCGGACCGGGGGATGGAGACTGTGTGCGGGCCGGCGCCGTAGGTCTGGTCAAGGTGCTGCGCGTGCTGCAGCATGGCGAGCGTCTCCCACTTGTAGTCGTGCAGGCCGTACAGCACGCCCACGCCTACGTCGTCGACGTGCGCGGTCTGTCCGAGCGGGCATCGTCAGCCGCGCGGCGTTGGCGAAGGATCGCGCGGGCGGGGCCGCCGCACCTGAGCGCGGTCCATCGTCTGCACGCGCCACTCGTAGTCCGACTTGGGGCCCGCCGGGTGCGCGCGCGCGTAAGTCTCGGGGTGGTAGGACTCCTGCGCGAGGCGCGCGTTAGTGACGGCGCGTCTCCAGCGTGCGAGGCGGGCGTGGCTCGCCTGGAAGAGGGTGTACGTGCCGACGCAGTTGGTCTCCTTGAGGCGGCGGAAGTCGGAAACGGAAAGGGACGGGATCTCGACGTTGATGCGCCGGATCGAGCCGCACGGGTCCGTCCGGACTTCGGAAGCGATCTTGAGGGCCTGCGGCGGATGTGAGCTCGGCAAGGGTCGACGCGCAAGGCGAGGATCGCGCACATTGAGGAACTGATCGAAAGTGTAGCGCGGCGACTCGCCGGTGAGGAGCAGAAGGCTGCGGGGGCGAGAGCCGATCAGAAGAAGGCAGCCTCAGCCGCGGACGCCTGCGAACGCAAGCACCGGCGATGGCCCATGCGCTGCAGCGCCTCCACCTCTTGCCGGAGTTCCTCGTCCGTGAGGACAGCACGGGGCATGGAAGTGTTCGGCGCGCGGAATGAACAGTACGTGCACGAGTTGACGCAGTAGTTGGCGCTGCGGGAGGCCCGCGTCAGGCGGAGCGCGGGAAGCGATCAAATCCCGCGGCCCGCGCCGCGCACATGTACAGCGGCGCGAAAAGGACGATGCGGTTGCCGTAGATCAGGTTCTTGATCGCGAAGGCAGTGTCATAAAGCATCTGCATGAGCTCCTGGTTGTTGGAGTCGACTTGCAGCAGAATCGCGGCTTCCTCCACGGTGAGGCCTTGCACGTACTCGCCGCTGCAGGAAATGACAGGAATGACGGATTCAGACGCAGGAAAGACCCAGGAGAGCCCGCTGTTTGCGGAATTGACTCGCGCACCCGCCGAGAGGCTGCATGCCGTGATCCTTGAGGAGAGCGCGATCCCGCGCGCGGCCGAGGATGTCTCGAATGACGCTCTCATCCTGCGGACGCGAGGCGTCCGCCCTCGTCAACGGACGCCTCGGAACGGCCACGTCTTCCGAGGCCGACCTTTGCGAGGGCCTTGGCACGCTCCAACGCGGCATCAATCTCCGCTGCGCGAATGATCTCATTCGCCGGCTTGAAGACGTGCTGGGCTGCAAGCGGGGGAAGCGTCAGAAACCCGAACAGGCGAGTGTATGCAAAAAGGGGGACGTACGCTCGCGCTCCGGGCTGAAGAGGGATCCGCGTCCCTTCAAACCGGCCGTCTTTGCTGACATGAGACGCTTCGCCAGCGAGGGGAGGGTCCGTGCGAGGGCCGGTGCTATCGAGGATGCGATTCGGGGGGCGGCCGCGCCGGCCAGGGCGGCCGCGCGGGCTGTTGCTGCTGAGAGCATTCTGGCTTCGCTTCTTCTGCGAGCTCGGGGCTGCTGTGGAGGCGATCCTGATCAATTGCGCGTTGGGAAATTCGGCTCGTCACAGCTGAATTGAGAAACCGTGTACCCGGCCGAGCGGCAACAAGCGGTCATCCAGAAACACGCCCGCCTCGCGCACCGAGGAGCGCACAGAAGCGACCGCACAGAGCACGAGAAGCGTACAAGCGAGCTGACGGGATGCTCGCGAGGACCGCGCCGGCGGCGGCCCAAACAGCAGGCAAGGCGCTCGGGATGACAGCCTGGGCGGCGGCCCGGGGCCTTCTGCGTCCGGGAGGCGGTCTGGGCGCGCTGCTTGTGCGGCGAATGTCATTCGATCCGAAGTTGGTTGGGGCGAAGCCCCGCAACTTCAAGCCCATCGAGGAGCGCATACGTACGCGCCGCCATGCGCGTCTCTGCATGCAGCTCCTCACTTTCGTGCAGTTCCTTTCGCCCGCTTCCTCGGAAAGCCCGATTTGAAGCCCGGCGAGTCCCTCGACCTTTCCCGAGATGAGCTGACGGCGCTGCTCACCACCACGGACGCGGTCAGCATTCCTCTAGATCTATTGATTGGATTGCAGCGTTTTCGGCGCCCGTCATGCTGCCGCAGGCGCTCGAGGCGTCTCTGTACGCGCATGCGAACTCTGTCACGGAGCGCGTCTTTGGCAACAAGGTCTACTTCCGCGGCATCGTCGAGTTCTCCAACGTCTGTCAGAAGAACTGCGAGTACTGCGGCATCCGGAAGAGCATGCCCGCTGCGCAGCTCCGGAGGTCGAACTCTCCCCGCCGCTGACTGGATCTCTCCTGCTGAGCCGCTCCGCATGCAGATACACAATGACGGCGGAAGAGATCGTTGACTGCGCGGAATTCTGCTACAGGCAAGGCTACGGGACGCTCATGCTCCAGAGCGGCGAACTGGATACTGAGCGGCGGCTGAACTTTGTCATCGACGTGATCAAGCAAATCCGCGAGCGGTGCGCGCAGCAATCGCTTCCTTCTACGAGCGGGGGCCGAGAGGGGGTCGCCGATCGGGGCGCGCGCAGGTGCCGGGAGCTGGAGCGCGAGCACCTGGGGCTCCCCGCGGACACGCCTCTGGACAAGCTCAAGGGCCTCGCCGTCGCGCTCTCGATCGGGGAGCTCTCCGCAGACAAGTACCAGAGGCTCTTCGACGCAGGCGCCGTCCGGTGCGCTTGCCTCCTCTCCGCAGCGAAGAGGGATCCCTACGGCCCCGCCTCCGCGTGACGCGCGCGCCGCGTTGCAGGTACCTGCTTCGCATTGAGACGTCGAACCCGGCGCTTTACGCCAAGCTGCACCCCGCCGACCACAAGTGGGAGACCCGCCACCGCTGCCTCCTGGTACCCCGCGTCCTCCCCCCCCGCGCGTCTCCTCTTCGCTCTCGCTGACGGCTACGCGGGACGCGGCGGGCAGGACCTGAAGCGGATCGGGTTCCAGATCGCGTCGGGGGTGATGGTGGGGATCCCCGGGCAGACCTACCAGGACCTCGCCAACGACCTCCTCTTCCTCAAGGAGCTCGACGTCGACATGGTCGGCGTACCCCCGCGGCCGTTCATCCCCCCTCCCCTCTGAAACGCCCCCAGATCGGGATGGGCCCGTACATCTACCAGGAGAACACGCCCGTGGGCGAGCAGTGGAAGAAGGAGTTCGGGTCGCGGCCCAAGGACGTGCGCACGTACCCCCTCCCGCTGCGCGCCCCCTGGTCGCTGACTCGAAGGCGGCGCAGGACCACAACGCGTGGCTGCTCTCGACGGCCTCGCGCATGTACTCGCTCGCGCGCATCCTGATCCCCGACTGCAACATCACAGCCACGACCGCCCTGCAGGCGGGCCCCCGCCTCGCCCCGCCCGCCCCCGAGCCCTCGCTTCTTGCTCTCTGAACGGACCGCTCGGCAGGCGATCCACCCGTCGGGGCGGGAGCTGGGGCTCAACCGCGGCTGCAACGTCCTGATGCCCATCCTGACGCCCCTCAAGTACCGCGAGAACTACCAGCTCTACCAGGGCAAGGTGCCCCCGCCCGCCCCGAGCCCTCCATCCCCCTCCCTCGCAGCTCATCCCTCCCTTCCCCCCGCAGCCGTGCGTCGACGAGGGTGCCACCGAGTGCCGCAAGTGCCTTGTCTCCCGCGTCGGTGCTCCCCTTTGAGCCGATTCGATCCCCTACCCCCCCTCACCGTCGGCTTCGTTCGCAGAGTGGTCCGGGAAGGACCTGGCGCTGGGGATCTGGGGCGACCCGCCGCACTTCTTCCGCCGCGCGGGGCTCGAGCTGCCCTCCGAGACCCCCATCCTCCCCAAGCCCGCCCTCACCGACAAGAAGGCCCACCACTAGCCGGCCCCCGCCCCCGCCGGCGCCCCCCGCCCGCTCGCTCGCTCGCCGCCTCGCCGGCCCTAGCCCAGCCTAGTTCGACGGCTGGCCGGCCGGCCCCCTCATATGCATCCCCACGGTTCTAGATCTATCTGATCGTTCGTATCGATCGCCTCTCCCTTAGTGAACGCAGCTGCAGGAACCTTCTTTTCAATAGCACAATACCTTCACCTCGATATACAAGCTAGCGCTGTGTTGAGAATGAAATCGATCACGGCCCTAAGCTCGGGATGTCCTGAAGGCGGGAGAGGGGCTCGCAGAACTAGATCTAGACGCCGTGGCAGTGCACGTGGTGGCGAGCGGGAGCGGCCAGGGCAAAGACGACAAGTACAGCTGGCTGATCGTGGCTCGCGGTTGAGATCCAGGGGCCCGGGCCCCCGCGAGCGAGCGAGCGAGCGAGCGTCGCTCTGGATGAACAGCGCTGGCTGTTGGGCTCCGAGGCTCGATCCGAAACCAAAGGGCCCGCCCCGCCGATGCTCGTCTCGTCGTTCCGGATCCGACTGTCATGATGAGCCGACGCCTGCCACAGGCAACCAGCGCCGTGGCCATCACAGGCTGCCGGGCGATGCCGACAGCCCCTCTGCTTCCTCTTACGCTCGCGCGCCTTCGTCTGCGCTCCCCGCCGAACGCGTCGCGTGCACGAGCTGGCCGTCACACGCGCTGGCCGGGCCGCGGCCGCGGCCGCCCGCACCTCGGCTTGGAGGGCGGGGCTAGACGCGGCCGCGGCCGCTGCAGGCGTCGCAGCGGAACATGCCCTCGCCCTCGCAGGTCGGGCATCCTTGGCTAATACCCTCGTCCATGTCCACGCCTGGCGGACGGAAGCACCGCGGGTTAGCAGGCGCGTCGGCTTTAGCTAGGCAGGAGAGCACCGAGGCCGTTGCTCGGCGATATCACGCCCGTGCCGCCGCAAAGAGAACACTTGGCCCAGCCCATACCGTTGCACTTCTCGCACTGCAAGCGCGTTAGGTTCGGATGCGCTGCACCTTATAAGCCGCACCCGCTTCTTCTCGGCCTCTGCGCGCGCCGCGGGCGACGGCTTCGAAGTCTCGGCGCTGCACGCGCAAATCGTGGCGCTGGTAGCTACAACAAATTTTCTCGTTGTGATGCCTGGCTGGCGTCCCCGCGTCGCTGCGAGCCCGGCTGGCGGCGCGGCGACAAAGGACGGCGGCGCGAACTGGAGCCCCAAAGTTGAGATCCGTCTAGCTTGTAGACGTTCTGTCTGCAGCCTGCATGTTTCTCGAAGTACGAAGGACGGCGGCGCGCGCTGGGTGTTCATCTCTGGGGGGTACAGGAGGTGAAGCCTTGGAGGGGGGGGGTACAATGGGGGGTGAGGTGGGGGGGCGTAAGCAGGGTAATGATCAAATTTCATTAGCCGAAGGTTCCTCACGCATTCCATCTCACAGTCTTATATAAACCAGCTCGCCTGCAGTCCAGCGGTAGAATTTGACATTTGCGAGCACCTGCACCGTCGTCTGCAGCACCGCGGCTTAAACGAACAACTCCTCAGCAGCCTGCAAGCCTCCCCGCACCCGGTCATAATGATCTCCATGCCCAGCTTCGTACTTGCACCTGTTCCTTCGATCGTGGCGCCCGCTCGCCGTGTGCCCGCCGGCGCCGGCCGCAGCGTTGTCACCTGCAGCTACCAAGACCAGCCCCCGAGGTCGAGGAACGCGTCGACCGCCCGTCGTCTCATGGCTGCCGGAAGCTCTTCTACTTCTGAGGTGCGCTCCAAAACGCTGTCCCGCCCAGAGCCCGACCGCCAACCATTGCATTATTGCGCCCACCGCGGCCGATTCGTGTTTGAAGCGGCTGCCGCCCCCGTTCTGCTTTTCACATTGCACATAGAACGCCCCCGACAGAGCAATTACTATGCTGATCGCCGCGACGCCTCGCAGAGCTCGAGCTCGGGCTACGTATGCACTTGGTGCGAAGGTTCTGGATTCTGCATGTGCGACGAGTGCCGCGGGACCGGCTTCCGAACGAACAAGTCCGGCATGACCAAGACATGCGGACAATGCTCGGGCTCCGGTGGCTTCTCGTGCGGCTGCTGCGGCGGCCGGGGGAAGACGCCTTCGCCCCTGACCTGTGACTTTATGTGAGCGGGCTCGCCTTGCGCAGCACACTGTGACAGTGGTGCGCATCCGTTTGTGCTGTTCTCTTCAACTTACGCGCTTTGACACCTCTCTCGCAGCACAAGCAGTCTTGAGGTGATAGCGGACTCGACCATTCATCCCTTTCGAAGCCAGCTTTTCGCCGCCCCTTTCTTCTTTCGTGTACAAATCTAGCTCATGTAGCTTTCATCAGCGGGCGGGTTGATAGGTCGGTCGGCAGTGGATTCCGGAAGTGCTGTATTTGTATCATCGCAGTGTGAGTTTAGTGATTTTAGCCGGGCGTAGGTCCTGCACACGATTTTGACAGCGCAGTACTTCTGAGCATCCTGTATTGTTATTTTTGATAGCTGCAGCTGCATTCCTTTCTTACATGTACATTGTCGAACCTCATGATCATGATCAGATTTTAGCCTAGTAGGGTATCTTTCGGGTTTTCTGGGCACTTTCATCTTAAGGCATGGTACCAGTCGTCTATCAGCTACCGTAGTACATCGGCAATCTGGCAGATGCCCGAGAATCCGATTGATTATGAGTGACGTATACATCGCAATCGCAAGTGGAAGCCACTATCACGCTCCGCTGGTATCGACACTAGCTGAGTCTAACTCCTGGTCATGATGGGTAAGCCTACAGACAGCGCTTGGCTTGAGAATTCAATGATCATCTCATTTAACAGCATCATGGCATGATGCCATGATGGTCTCCTTGCAAAAGAGGGCGAGGGAGCACTGCGGCTGTACATAAACAGGTGAAATGTGAGCTAGCGCTGCGCCTGCAGCGCGGCGCCGCCTGTACATTGGGACGGGTCGGGCCTCGTCGTCAGCGGCCGTCGGGGAGGCGCGGCGGGGCGCCGGGGGAGGGCCTGGCCCTGGAGGAGGAGAAGAGGCGGCGGAGGAACTGCCAGGCGTCGTCGCGCTGCTCGGCGGCGGCCCGCGCCGTCGCCTTCTCGTGGCGGAACAGCACGAAGGAGCGGAAGACGCCCGCCTCGATGAGGCCCCGCCGCCCCGTCCTCCGCCCCCCCTCCTCCCCGCCCTCCCCGCCCTTGCCGCCGCCGCGCCGCTTCCGCACGGCGCACTTGGGGCAGCCGCGCCCCAGCTCCGTGCGCTCCGCGGGGCTCAGCTCGTAGACGTGCCGGCAGAACGTGTCCTGGCACCTCCACCTGCCGCCCGCCGGCGCCCCGTCAGGGCCCCCGGGGCTCGAAGGCGGGGGCGGCGGCGCACCAGTGGCGCTCGCGCGAGTCTGCGGGGACGCCCCGCGGCGAGACGCCGCCGTTGAGCTCCTCGTCCCACTCGGCGGCCAGGTCGGGGTACTCCGTCGCGAGGCACCGCGCAGTCGCCACGGAGGCCCCGCCGGCGCACGCCGGGCACGTCTCGCCCGCCCCCTCCCACCTGGCGCGCGGGGAGGTGTGAAGCGGTGGGGGGCGCGGGGGGGCGGGGCCGCTCACTCTCGCCCGCAGGCGGCGCAGAGGTGCGCGGGGCGCGCTGGAAGCGGCGCGGGGCGCTCCTCACGCCCGGGCACCCGCAGGGGCGCCCGCAGGGGCGCCGCCTCCGCCGCCTCCTCCGCCTCGCCCTCGACCTCCAGCTGCGGACGGAGCGGGTCAAATTGGAGTGCGCGGTAGAACGGAGCGCGGGGGATGGGCGGACCGCGTCGTGGGCGGGGGCGGGGGCGGCGGGGGCCGGGATGGGCGCGGAGGCCGAGGCGGCGGAGGAGGCGGCGAGGCAAGCGGGGCAGCCGGCGTCGTGCTTGCTCGTCCGGGATCGGACGGTCGCCTGCCAGCGGTGGCCCTGCTCGCACCTCCACCTGCGCCGCCTCGGCTTCGGGACCGACTTCGGAGGCCCGGGCGGGGAGGGCGGACCAGGCCTTGCTCGTGGACGCGATGGAAACGGTCTCGGGCGACTTGGACTTCGCGTTGAGCTCCGCGTCCCACTGCGCGGCGATCGCCGGCCGCGCGAGCAGCAGGCTCCGCTCGCGCTCGCCCTCCGCCCCGGCCCGGCGCGAGCCCGATGGCGCGGCGCTCGGCTGGGCTGCCGCCGCGCACTTGGCGCAGCTGTCCGGCGCACGCGCCGCCGTCCTCCGCTTCGGCTGCGCCTTCCACTGGTGCCCGCACCCGGGCGCTGCGCACGTCCACCAGAAGAAGCTGGTGGACGCGGCGCTCACTTCGGTCGCCATGAGCCCGTTTCGCTCCTCGTCGAACTCCCGCGCGATCGCTGGCGCTGCCTCCGCGAGAGATCGGCCCGGCCGGGGCTTTGGCGGGATTCGCCGCAGCAGGGTGCGCCTGCTTACGCTGCTGCTAACGGTAGCACTCTTGCGTGGCTCTCCAGAAGAGCCAGTGACGCTCACGGGCGCCGCGCCCGTGCCGCCAGCGGACGGGCACTCGGCGTTGTACGGCGCGGAGAATTCAAAACGCCGGTGCTGGGGGGGTCTGAAGCCGCGAGGACGGATTTCTACACGCCGAATGACCGTGCTGCGGGCGCGCACGCGCCACGCTGGACTCCCGGCGGCACGGAGGACTCGGCCGCTTATCGCGGCCTGTGCTGAGCGGGCATCCGCAAAGACAGCCACTGCAGCCGGCACGAACGCTGGCCCGGTGGCTAGCAGCACCATAACGTTCGAGCGGGAGCCACTGATGGGGGGTATTACTCTCCCGAAAAAAAGGAGGTACTGGGACTCGCAGCAACCGCGCCGCCTGAGCCAGCAACTGGAGGTAGACGAGCGATGCAGCTGGAGGCGGAAGCGGGGTCGTCTCCGCGGCCGCGCGCGGGTTCGGGCCGGTCGGGGAATGGATCGGACTGGGCCGAAGCGGGCACTGCCGTCACGCGCACGACCGACACTCTTCAGGTACATGCTTAGCGAGCGCCCAGAGCTCCCGCGCGCGCGAACCACCGGCGCTGACCCCTCTGACCGCCCGCAGCTACGCGGGCTCGTGGACGTGGAGCTCGAGGAAGACATATCCGACATCTCCGACGACGAGGGAGTGTCGACGCACCGCCACAGGCGCCAGCAGCCTGAGTCCCGCAGCTCGAAGCCGGAGCACCCCGCTCCGCGCGCAGCAGCGCTCCGGCCAGCCCTTCTGCGACGCGGTGACCTCGCGATCGAATCCGTGGACGGGCACAGCGACGAGGCGCTCAGCGTACGTGTCGCGCTGGGCCAAGCCGCCGCTCCACCTCCAAAGAGCTGACGTCACGGGCAGCGCGAGGAGCGCGTGAAGCTAGCCGCGCGGTACGTGGACGACGCTCTCAACCACCGCACTCAAGACGCAAGCCTCCACAGGCCCGGGCGCGGCCCCGCAAAGTGCGCTTCTCACTCCCGGGCAGCGATCAAATTTGAACCACTTCGCGATCGCGCTGACCGCGGGCACGCGTCGGCAGGGTGTACGCGCACTACCACAGCGCCTGGGCGCAGCGCTTTCTGAAGGCCCTCGCCGCGCTCCACATGCTCCTGGCGCTGTGGGAGCCGCCCAGCGCGCTCTCGCCGGAGCCCTACCCGTGCCTCGGCCCCGGCGGCGCCTGCAGCCGCGACCCCGTCGCCCGCGCTCTTCTCGGTCTCGAGCTCCTTCTCGTCGCTTTCCACTGCGGCGAGCTGGCCGCGTACGCGTACGCGCACGGCGCCCGCGAGACGCGGCGGAACCGCTGGGCCCTCGTTCGCGCCTGCTGCGTCGCGGTGCGACCCCGGCCCAGCGGGCCGCTCGGCCGCCCGCTTAGCTGCTCGCTAAGGTCATGATCTTGGACGTTCTGGTGGGCCTGGGCACTGGCGCGACCGCCCCGCGCTTCTCCCGCCCGCTCCGCGCGGCGGTGCTGGCCTCGCACACGCGCCGCATGCGCACGACCGGCCGCCTCATCGCCCGCGCCTGGCGCGCCGTGCGCACCCCGTCTCTAACAATCGAATTTGATCTCTCACGCTTCGAATTCGATCCAGGTGCTCGCCGTGGCGGCGCTGGTCGCGGCAGTATCCCTCTGTTTCGCCGTGGTCGTCTCGCAGCTCGTGCACGCCTCCTACGACGACGCCCACTACGGCGAGTGCGCACACCCACGCCCCGAGGGCCCAGGGGGGGGGGGGGTTACGAGGCTTTCCTGTTCCGACCGGGGTACGCCGCCAGCTCATTCGGGAGCGTCGGCGCCGGCTTCGTGACGGCCCACGTGCTCCTCACGACGGAGAACTTTCCCGACGCGCTGTACCCCGCCACGGAGGGGGGTAGGGGCTGGTGGTGGCTCCTCTTCGCCCCCTACGAGGCCCTCGGCCTCTACGTCGTCATGCCCGTGCGCGTACCCCCCTGCCGCTACGCCCCGCGCCGATCCGAACCCGCGCGCGTCTCTCGCAGGTCCTCACGGCGCTCCTCTACGAGACGTACCGCGAGGAGCAGCGCCGCCTCATCGTCGAGGACGCGCGTACCCCCTTCTTCCTCCCCCTCCCCGCACCGTTCGAACCCATCTCGCAGCGGGTGCACGAGCGGCGGGCCCTCCTGGCGGCTTTCCGGGTGCGTAGCTTTTCGAATAGCGCGATCGCTGCCTTGTTTCGACTCACCCCTGCTTGCTTCATGATCAGGCGCTGGACGGGGAGAGAGGCGACGGCGTGGGCTTCCCCGCCTGGGAGGCGCTCATGGCCCACGTCCTGCCCAAGGCGCCCCTACCCCCCTCCTCTTCCCCCCCCCCCCTGGGGCCCCCTGAACCGCGCGCAGGAGCCGGAGGCGCACGTCCGCCTCCGCTTCAACGCGCTCGATCGCGACCGCTCCGGCTCCTTGGGCGCGTACCCCCCGCCGTCCGCCCCTTCCCGCGGCGTGGGGGCGCCCTGATCCGAGAGCAGACGTGCTGGAGTTCCTAGACCTGCCCGAGGCGCTGGCGCTCGAGATCCGCCCCCGGGAGGCCGCCCCGGCCCCCTCCTCCTGGCTCCCCGCCCCGCTCCCCCGCCTCGCCTCCCGCCGCCGCCCGCCCCGCCCCGCCCCGCCGCCCGCTCCGGCCCACGCTCCGGGCCCGCGCACCCTGGGCGGCATGGACACCAGCTTCCCCCCGCCCCCGGCTTCGGCGGTGACGAGGACGACGAGGACGACGAGGACGAGGCGCGGGCGCCCGCCCCGCGGCCCGCTCCCGCCGCACCCGCCGCCCCCGCTTCGGCCGCCGCCGCCCCCGGCGCCTCCGCACCCGCCCCCCGGCGCGCCTCCCGCGCCTGGGCCCTCTTCCGGGGCGCCTCGATCGCCGCCCAGCTGGGTCCGCGCCCCCCCCCCTCTCCCCCTCTCCTCCCCCAACCCCCCGCAGCGGTGCTGTGCGTGTACGGGTCGGAGGCGCTGGGGGGGCCCTGGAGCGATCGCCAGGTCGCCGCCCTCTACTACGCCGACAAGGCGAGCCCCCGCGCCCGGCTTTCTGTTGTCCCCCTCTATTCCTCCTCCCTCCCTCTCACCGCCCTCGCCCCCTCGCTCGGCGGAGCCCGCGCAGGCCCTCCTGGCGCTCTTCGGGGTGGAGATGGCGGCGCGGGCGGCCGCCTCCACGCCCCGCGCCTTCTGGCGCTCTGGCCACAACCGGTCCGCCCCGCCCCGCCCCGCCCTGCCCCGCCGCCTCTCCGCCGTTGCCCTCCGACGCGGCGCCCGGCGGCAGGTTCGACATGGCTCTGCTCGCCGCGGCGCTCGTCGAGCTCCTCGCTTTCGGCCTCCGCGGGCCCCGTCCGCACTCGTCCCGCCCCGCCCCGCCTCATTAGGATTCTCAAGTTCCCGCGGGAGAGCCGGGGGCCTCACCCGCGGGGCGCGCAGGGGACTCGATCCAGGCCGTGCGGGCCCTGCGCGTCCTCTCCCTCCTCTCCCTGCCCCCCGGCCTCGCCCCCCACTTCGCCACCCTCCTCGCCGCCCGCCGCTACTGGCTCTCCCTCATGGCCTCCGCCCTGGTACCCCCCACCCCGATCTCCTTCCCCCCTTCCCTACCGTCTAACTAGTACCCCCTCCCGAAAGGCGCTCCTGTACGCGTACGCCGTCCTCGGGATGGAGGCCTTCGGCGGGGTACGCGCTTCCCTCCCTCCCCTCCCGCCTCCCGCCACCGCCTTCTGACGCCCCCGGCAGCTGGAGCGGGCCTCCGGAGCCCAGGCGAGCTCCCTGGCCCTTCGAACAGCTAACTAAATAGAGAGCCACCTATCCATCCTAGGGCGGTTGAGCCACCTATCCGTCCTAGCTTCAATCTCATCTAACTACTTCTAACTTCAAACTCTTAACAGCTAACGAACTGGCCTCCAGCTGCAGCTATAGCTATCTAACTTCTCGCTAGCCAACTCGGCATCTCCTCGTTAGCTTTGCAGGCAACCTCCAGCCGTGCCGCGAGCTGACGGAGGCGGCGCAGGCGAGCTTCCGGACGCTGCCGAACGCGGCGCTGGCCGTCTTTCAGCTCCTCACCCTCTCCAACTGGCAGGGCGCGCCCCGCCCCGCCCCGCCCGCACCGAGTCCCAGAGACTTTCCCGGCCGCTGCGCGCCCCCCCCCGACGCGGCCCGCCCCCGCCCCCCTTCCCCGCGCGCAGTGGTGATGTACGAGTACGCGGAGGCGGCGGGGACGCGCCTCGTGGCCCCCTTCTTCCTCTCCTTCGCCACCCTCTGCAACCAGGTCCCTTCCGCCCTCTTCTCCTGCCGCCCTCCGCCCGGCCCCCGGCCCGAGCTGCGGCGCCCCGGCCGCCCCCGGCAGGTGCTGCTCTCGCTGCTGCTCTCGTGCTTCCTGGAGGCCCTCCGTACCGTCGCCCACCTCCGCCGCTCCCGCCCCGACCCCCGCGCCCAGGCCCGCCGCCCTTGCCCCGCCCCGGCCCCGCACCCCCGCCCCAGGTCCCCCTGACCTGCCCGGCCCCGGCAGGTGTACGAGGTCTCCGCGGCCGTCGCGGGCGGCCCGGGCCAGGGCCCGGGCCCGCCAGGCCGCCCGGGGCCCGCCCCCGAGCCCCGCGTCACCGCCTACGACGTGCGCCCCACCGCCCGCGCCGCCGGGGACCGGGGGCGGGGCGGGGGTGCGAGCGGGGCGGCGGGTGCGGGTGCGGGCAGGTGCGGCGCGTGGTGCGGTGGGAGCGGGTGGCGTTCGACGCGGAGCTGGAGGCGATGGGCCACGACGAGGCCCGCGCCCTCTCCCAGGTACCCCTTCCCCCCCCCCCCCCCCCCCCCCCCCCTCCCTCTTTGACGCCCTCGCAGCTCTGCGGGATCGACCTGCTCGCCCTGCGCCGCGCCAAGGCCGCCGACGCCCCCGCCTCCTCTTCGGCCCTTGTGCGCCCCTTCCCGCTCCCTCCCCCGATACTTCGACCCGACCGCTTCGGCCTGATTCGATCCGAACGGCAGCGCCACCGCCCGCCCCCCGGCGCCGCATCCGTACGCCCCATGCCGCCCGCGCCCCTCCTCTCGTTTCGTCTGTGCCCCGGCGACCCGCCCCGACCGTCAGGACGTGCCGGCGGCCCCTTCCCGCGCCCTCTCCCGCACCGTCAGGTACCCCCGTACCCTCCTTACCACATGCCCCGTACCCCATCCCGATCCTTCTCACCAATGTCCCCCTCCAGCTTCTCCCGATCCGAGTGGGGCTCCTTCTACCGCGCCCCGTCGGACGCCGCGATCGCACAGGCGCGTACCCCCGCCCCGCTGCTTCTCCCCCCGATAACCGGTACCCCGCAGGCCCTGCACCACGTCGACTCGCGGAGCGCTCTGCTGCCGCGCCGGGAGAGCCCCTCCGCTTTCCCTGCCCCCGCCCCGCTCGCCTCGGTCCCCGTCCTCGCGGCGCCGCGCCCGCCGCGCCGGAGCCCGGACCCGGAGGCCGCCGCTCCGACCTCGCCGGGGGCGGCCCGGCGCCGGCGCCGGCCGCGCAGCAGCTCCGCAAGAAGCTCTCGATGAAGCGGCTCTCGTCGGGGCCGGAGGGGCCCTCGCCCGCGCCGCCGCCGCCGTCATCGCCGAGGAGGCCGCTGCCGCGCGCGTCTGCGTCAACATCTTCCCGGGGGACCTCATCGGCGGCGTCGGGAGCCCGCGGGGCTGGGCGCCCTGGGCCCGCCCCTTCCCCGCCCGCCCCGCCCGCCCGGCGCCCCTCGCGCCCCGGGCCCGGACGCCGCCGCCGCCGGCGCCAGCGAGCCTCGCCGGCCCCCCGCCGGTCGCGGGCGGCGCCGCGGGGGCGCCCCAGTCGCGTGCCACGACGCCGCCAACGGCGCCGGCGCCGTTTGCCGGCACCTCGCCCACGATGGGCCTCATCGGGGCGAGCTTCGCGGGGCAGCTGCAGCCTAGCGCTACAAACTCGCGCCAGGGCCCGCCCACCCCGCCCCCCGTCCGTCTCTGAGCATGCATACGAGGTCGTCTGGTCTAGTCTGGTTGATTTGAAGACAACGTTTCCCGTCACTAACAACATCTACAATCAACGAGGGCCCACGCGCTGCGTATTCACAAGCCGTACGTAGTATGAAAGGTGATGGAAAGCTTATATATGTAAAGCCCTGAGCTGCATCTTACAATCGCGCATCTGCTGTGATAGTGAGGAGTACACACACGCGCTGCTGCTGCTGCAAGCAGCGCGCCACTGTGAATGGTGTCGCGTTGTAATATGTAATGCCGGTTTACACGGTGGTACAGCGCTGAACGCGCGCGGCTGGTTTGAAAGAGATCTGGACCGAGCTCAAGCGGCCTCCTACAGCTACCTACTATTGAAAAGTTGACTCGCAATCTGCCGAGCATTCAATCGAAATACAGGGCAGAACGGTGTCTGCAAACTGGAGAGCCTAGCCGATTCTGCGACTACGTTCTGTGTATACGGACCCGGAGCAGTTGTGAAGTAGAGACACCCAAGCGCGACACTACTCGCCCCTTGAAAAAAAACGCACAAAAGAGCGGAATATGGACACTGGGATGGACACTAAAACGGCAAAGTATTCTAGGGATGCAGGAAAATAAAAAGAGCCCTGTGCATGGAGATGGGGAAAACCAAACGAAGGCTGCTATCTAGAAAGGCGGACGGATCGATCCGCTCGGGGCGCTCCGCTGCGCCGCGCCGCTCGCCGGCCGACGCCTACGACCAGGCCTCCACGATGTAGCGGCTCGTCTGATATCACGCGGCGGATCAGCGTCTTCTAAAACCACCGAGACAGAACAGACGGTTCACCTTGCGCATCTCGTCGATGTACTTGGAGGCCATCTCGCGGGTGAAGCCGTCTTCCTTGCCGCCCTCCGACATGGCCGTCTCGATGGCGGCGCGGATGTCCTGCGGGACGCGCCCCGCCGGCCCGCAGAAGAAGAAGTAGCCGCCGCGCTTCACGAACGCCTCGTACAGCAGCTCCGGCTCCGCCGCGATCTTGTCCTGGATGTACACCTGCGCGGGCGGAGGAGGGTGAGGGGCGGGGCCCGAGGCGGGAGCCGGGCCGGCGGACCTTCTTGGGGCCGTCGCGGGAGAAGGCGACGCGGAGGTGGGAGAGGGCGCCCTTGGCGACGAACTCGTCCCAGCGGTCCGAGTAGAGGTAGTCGCCCTTGGAGTGGCGGCACCCGAAGAAGAGCACCGACCAGCCGACGCGCTTCCCGTGGTCCACCTGGAAGGAGCGCTCCTGCACCATCGCCCGCATGGGCGCCAGGCCCGTGCCGAGGCCGGCCATGACGATGGGCGTGCTCGGGTGCGGGGGCATGCAGATGCCGACGCCGGGCTTGAGGGCGACGCTGATCCAGTGCGGGCCGTCGACGAGCTGGCGGAGGTAGCCCGTGCAGGTGCCGAAGCCGACGCTCTTGTCCGGCTTCTCCCAGTCGACGATGACGATGGAGAGCTCGAGCTTGCCCACGGCGACGTGCGGCGACGAGGCGATCGAGTAGTAGCGCGGCTTGATGGCGGGGATCATGTCGAGGAGCTGGGCGAGGGGCGGGCGGGCCGAGGGGTAGGCCTGGAGGACGCCGGCGTAGGTGACGTGGCCGAGGTCCTTGAGGAGGACGGAGAAGGCGGCCGTGCCGCGCCACGTCTTGCGCGCGATGCTGTCGAGCTCGTCGCGCTGGTGCACGTCCGTCGCGAACTTGGCGAGGGCCCCGAAGAAGCGCAGGTTCGGCCGCCCGAAGACGTCAACGCAGTCGCAGAACTGCGCCCCGCCCGACAGCCCCCGCTCAGCGCAGGCCTCGGCGGGAGAGCTAAGCGGGGCGGGGCGGCGGGGCGGGCGCACGTAGTCGAGGAGGGAGGTCTGGGGGCCCATCGGGGGCTTGGCCTTCGCGTCGCCCTTGAAGTGCTCGTTCACTGCGACCGGGCCGGGTTAGCCAGCTAAACAGGGCGCAGGCACTCATGGGGGGAGCCGGGCGGGGGCGGGCGGACGCTTGAAGGTGATGAGGTCGCTGGGCTCGAGGGCGTAGAACTTGAGGAAGGCCTTGACCTCCTCGGGGTCGTTGCGCGCGTAGATCGCCAGCGCGTCGCCCACCGTGTACTTGAGCGGCTCCGGCACCTGGTCCACCTCGAACACGATGTGCCGCACGTCGCGGTCATAGCCGTCGGGCGTGATGCGGACGTTGGACTCGACGCGGATGAGCTGGCCCATCGGGTCCGTTACGATCGGCTTCCAGGTCTCGTCGAACTTGCGGGCGCCGCCCTCCTTGGGCCCGGCCGTGAGGAAGACGTGGTGCGAGGGGAGCGGGATGGAGCCGTCGTCCTTGACGGGCGGGAGCTTGAGGGTCTTGTAGGCCTCGGGGGCCCACTTCTCGAAGCCCGTCTCGAAGCGCTCCTCGTCCTGGTCGTCGCCGACGCCGCGGGCGAGGAAGCGGTGCGCGCCGAGCTCGGCGAGGCGCTCCTCGATCTCGACGGCGGCGCGGTTGAAGTGCGCGTACGACGAGTCGCCGATGCCCATCACGCTGTAGTGGAGGTTGCGGAGCCAGCCGGGCGGGTGCTTCTTGCTGCTGATGCCCGTCCAGAAGTCCTTGGCGTTGTCGGGGATCTCGCCCTGGCCGGCCGTCGAGACGACGACGATGAGCGTGCTGACGGTGGCGAGGTCGTCCATCTCGAGCTCGTCGGCCTCCGTGCACTTGACGGCGATGCCGCGCGCCGCACACTCCTTGGCCACCACGCGCGCCAGCGACTCCGCGTTGCCCGTCTCCGACCCGTAGATGATGCGGATCGCCTTGGGCGGCAGCGTCCACTCGACGGTCGGCGGGTACTCGACGACGGCCGCCGGCTTGGCCTCCTCCGCGTGCGCCGCCTCCTCCTTCTCCTCGTGCATGCCGGCCGTCAGCGCGCTGAACGAGGCGTCCAGCGCCTTCTTCTCCATGTGGTCGTGCGCGTGCCCGTTGCCGTTGCCGTTCTCGTGCCCGTGGCCGTGGCCGTGGCCCTGCGAGGAAAGTTCAGACGTGGCGCGGCGGCGAGGCGAGGCGGCGCGGCGCGGCGCGCACGTTCTCGGGCTTGACGTGGTTGGGCCAGAACTCGGTGTGGAGCAGGTGGTGGCTCTTCTCGCCGAGCGGCTTGCCGAGGTACTCCTGGTAGAGGGCCTTCACGGCGGGGTTCTCGTGCGACTTGCGCACGACGGCGCGCTCGTCCGACGTGTAGAGCGCCTGCATCCGCTTCTTTGCGATGCCCTTGTCCTTCGACTTGGGCTGCCCGGGGCCGCTGATGCACCCGTTCTGGCACATCACTTCGCGCGCGCGCGAGCGAGAGGGACCGTCAGGCTTCTTCTGCCGGGCGCGGAGGGGGAGGGCGGGCAGGGCGCACTGATTTCAACGAAGTGGAAGGGGCACTCGCCGGCGCGGGTCATCTCCATGATGCGCTTGATGCTCGTCAGGCCGCACACGACGCAGAACTTGAGCTCGCCGACCCCGGGGACATCCAGCGCGCCTGCGCGCGGCGCGGGGGCGGCGTCAGGCGCGGGCGGGCGGCGAGGGGCCGGCGCTCGCTCGCCTTCCTTGACGCCGAAGAGGCCGCGGGCGTCCCGAACCTCCACCTTCTCGAGGGTCTTGCCGGTCGCGAACTCGTACGCTGCGCCGCCCGGGTCAAACGCGCCGAACACGCGAAAAAACCCAAAGAACCCACTCGGACTCACCGGTGCGAACGGCGGCCTCCATGACACCCCCAGTCACACCGAAGATGGCGCCGGCGCCCGTGCCAGCGCCCATCCAGCTCGCGAACTGGCCGGTCGGGCCAGAGCCGTCTGCAGGCCGCGTCAGAAAACATCAGAGGGAACGCACGAAAAAGAAAGGACGGAGGCTGGCGCACCGAGCTCGTCCCAGTCGATGTTCATGGCGCGGAAGATCTGGCCGATCTCGCGCGTCGTGATGACGTGGTCCGTCTTCGAGATGGGGTCCTGCAGCTGCGGCCGCTGCGCCTCCACCTTCTTGATCGAGCACGGCATGATGGACGTCTGCGGCGCGGCGCGGCGCGGTCGGCGGCGCTCAAAAAGGGGCGCGAGGCCTCCGGCGCACCACGACGATCTGCGAGACATCGATGCCGGAGCGCTCCGCAAACATGCTCTTGATGAGCGCGGAGTTCATGCCCATCGGAGACTTGCACGATGAGACGTGGTCGATGAGATCCGGGTAGTCCTCCTCCACCAGCCGCTGCCAGCCCGCGCAGCACGAGGTGAACATCGGGAACTTGCCTCCAGACTTGATCCTGAGCCGCGCACATGTGAGCGCCCGCAGAACCAACCCCAAAAGGAGGAGGAAAGCACGGCGCACTTCTCAAGCAGCTCAGACGCCTCCTCCATGATAGTGACATCGGCGGCGAACCGCAGATCAAAAACTGATTCGATGAAGGGGTCGGAAACAGCACAAACCGCGAGAGAGATAAAAGAAAGTACCGTGATCAAAACCGATCTTGTGCAGAGCCTGGACGAGCTGCGCCGGCTTGATGGAGCCGGGCGGGAGGTCAAACTCCTCCGCGATAGAAACGAAAGTTGCGGGCGCAATCTGAGCGCAGTGGACCTGCCAGCGGCGGATCAGATCCGGAAAACGAAAGAAGCGCGCGCTGTCCTCACCCGCTTCTCCAGCCGCTTGTCCTCGATCCGACGGAGGACGACCTGCGCGTCCTTCTTGACCTTCTCCGAGGGCCGCTCGTCCTTGGACTTGTGGTCGTCGTCCTCGGGCTTCATCTCCATGCGGAGCTTGGCAATGAGGTTTGAAAGCGCTTCCTCGTCATCGTTCGAGTCCTTCAGAATGGTAGGCATCGCCGCCAGCACAACGTCAATGAGATGCTGCATCTTGGGGTCCGCCGGCGGCTTCATCGACCCCTGGCTGCCCTGGCGCTGGACGGCGCTGCGGGAGGCGCCGATCACGCACGTACGCCAGAAGAAAGCAGAAACGAGCGCACCGAGATGCGAATCCGATGCCGTTGAGGGCAGCGAGCGAGTTGGGGCGACCCGCCTGATCAAAAGTGAGAAGAGGCGCCGGGCATACGCGCAGCACCGGCGGCGTCATTGCGCGAGCTCGAACCTTCGTTCCATCGACTTGATCCTGTGAGCCACGGCGCCCATCGAGCTGTGGCGGGAAAGGGTCAACATGGCGTCAATGAGTCGCGAAGGGCCAAGCGACCGCGCCGAGGCGCGAACAAACCTTCTCGGTGCTTGCTGGCTTCATATCCATCTGCTTCTCCGCGCTCTAGGCGAGGATTCCAAGTTAGAGACCGCTGATGCGCCCCGTCGTCCTTTGGGAGAGGGACGCGCAAAAAGCGTACCTGGGCACTCGACAACTTTTCCGCGCCCATGCACGCACAGGCGCCGCCCCCGGCGCAGCAGCTGCGTGGCGAATGAGGAAAAACGGCATCAAGGAGAGGCGAGCGGGGAAGGGTTGCGCGCGGCGCGGGCGCGGTGCCCGGGTGGTTAAGAAAGATGCAGGGAATGACACTAGCGCACCCTTCCCGGGCCATGACGATCTTCTCGGTTTCCATGTGAAAGTTTCCACTCCCGCGCTCCCGCTTCCGGCGTTCGTTGCTGCGCTGCCGCTTTCCCTGCGTGCTATTGTACGCTTGCAAGGGTGCTTGTTGCGCTGCTTCAAATTCGCTGAGATGAGGGGCTCGCTTTGCAGTTCCGAAGTTTGTATACGCGTCTACGCTGCTGGCGCTAAAGACAAGTCGACTTGCCCGGGGGGGGAAGCAGTTCCATTGAGCGGCACCGGGGTACAAGACATGACGTATGACGCTTATCGACGTGACTCGGTGACGGCGTGACGCCAGCGAGAAGATCAGAGGGAATCGCGGCTCAATCGAAATATCGCCTTTGGGCCCCCCCCATAATTTTTTCCCAGGTCGCCCTCCGAATTTATCCTGAGGGCACCTACCCGACAAACCTCCCCTCAACGCTGCCCCAACCGTCCCAGCACCGTGCCCTCTCCGTGCCCGCTCGGTGATTGGTCGGTGTCGCCCCCTTCCCCGGCGGGCCCGGCCCTGTCATATATATATCATATAAACAGTCCTGCCCCGTGGCAGTGCAGCCTCGGGTCTGAATCAGGTCCTGGGAAATGGGTAATAGTAATTAGACCTATTGGCTATAGCTACCCGGCACGATCTGCATTACCATTAATATATAGTTTGGTTAACGGGCCCGGGTAACACTAGATGTAAATCGACTTGAGACAATATGAAGGCATATATGGTCGGGACTAGGGATGGATGGGTAAAGCGGAAGGTTACCCGTGGATACGACACTTCGATAATGAGAGGTATAGGATAAATGGCTTCGTGAGGGGTAGGGCTTATGTACACGATCGACCGTCGGGCACGGTCGTTCGTACCCTGAGGGGTACGTGTATAACAGGACCGGTCAGAAGCGGGGAGCGCGGCTGAGTCTTCATCACGCGGGCAGGGGAAGCGGGAGCCTGTCGAGCGGAAGAACGTGGCATGGATAGCGCTTCAGGCACGGTCCTCCCGGGTGTGTGGTGGTGTTGGCGCAGACGCCCGTCGGCGTTCCGAGGCTGACATGTGACGAGCAGATCTAGAAGTTGCGCAGGACGTTGCGCAAGAACCAGTGAACAGCATTCGCCTAAGATTTTCGTGAAGGCAGAGCGGGCATCCAGCCCTATCGCTACCCTGGCGGCCCGAAGTGGTGCACATATGATATACCTGATATATGCTTTTGCCGGCGCCGGTGCAAGGATCATGCTTATCAAGGAGGTCATGGTCGCAGGCATGTCGTCAGAGGCATCGAAAAGTTCAGCATCGTCGGCGAGCAAGAAAAGTGCGAGCGGCCCAAGACCGGCAGCACCGCTCAGCTGCAGCACATCCCCGTCGAATATTTCTCAACGGCCGTCGGCGGAAGTGAAACCGGAGGGGGCATCGAGCTCCCCTCAGGGGACTCGGACAGGTGCACCGCGGATAGGCGCATGTACCGCTACAAGTTTTATGTCTATTAATTATGGCGCAGGCAAGGGTAGAGAGCCTTTGACGGGACGGCCATCTGCTAGGGAGGGAGGTGCATCCGCGGTCACCGCTCCAAAGGGTGCGATCTACCCACTTCGTACCCCCGCTCGAGCTCGGTAGATCCGACCTGCCTGCAGGCAAGGATCCAGAGCAGGGGGACGGCGAGTCAAGGGGCGGGGCGAGGGGATCCGCTTCCAAGTATTCAACGGGTACGTCGTCGGCCGGCCCGAAGCCTTAGTCGAGATCGATCACGAGGCACAGTTTGACGTGGCGGACGCAGATAAGAGCATCGCCTCTCCCTCGGAAAAGCAGGCGGAGGGCGCTGAATCGATAGGAGGAGATGGTGTACCCGAGGGTGCATCTTCTAGCGGCTCGCCAGCGCCCTCCGCCGGCAGCCCTGAACCCCTACTCTTACCGCCCCTCTGACCTGCGTACAGAATCAAGCCATCCGCCGGCGGGGAGAAAGTACAAGTGTCCCGATTGTTTCAAGATCTACGTAGCAGCAGGGAAGCATGTTACGTGTTGCGACGGCCTGCCAGGTGCGAACAACACAGCCGAAACGAATGATGCAATAAAAGACGAGGTGCACGCATTGACACGCTGACGCACCCAACGTAGAGGATGCAATCGTGGAGTCCGGGAAGGTTGAGGAACGGAGCCTTCGATGTTCGCGCTGTCGGCACACGTTTGTGAGGCAGAAAGCATTTGATCATCATGTGAAGAACCACATCAGAAAAGGTAAAGCGGCGAGACAAAGTAAAGGAGTCGTGGGTTGTGATAAGGGTTCTTACGATAATCTGTCTCAGAGGAAGATGCAGAAGGGACCGAGAAGGAGACGGAGGCATCTGAAGCAGAAGAGGACAGTGCCTCACCTCCGCGTACTCGGAAGAAATCAAAGACGGCTGCAGCAGGTCGGTGAAGAATTGTACTCTTCGAGCGTATTGTATACGTTGAAGCGTTCACGAGCAGGGGACGTCGAGCATATGCAGGAGGGTAAGCGATGATCGAATCTGCTCATTCTTTGCGTACGCCGACATGGACTGTGTACATGCAGGTGCCAGCACGCATTCCGAGGGTTCCAATGCGCCTCCTGGAGGGGGAGATGCGGCCCAACCGGCTGTACCGGCACCGGATCCTGCCCTGGTGTTGGGGTGGACACGCGCAGAAGTCAGCAGGTGGATGAAAGGAACCTTCTCACTTGAAGGGGATTCGGCAGAGTACGACACATATGAATATTCATATTTTAATCCCTCGGCGTTCCGCCTCAGGATTAAAATATGAATATTCATATGTGTGATTCGATGTTATATCAATAAAATCGATTAATTTATTTGAATTTTCACATGAATTTTCATATTTTTATATGCAATTTCAATTAATTTAATCGATATTATATCGATAAACTCGATTAATCGATATTGTATCTTAATTGTAGTTAATCGGAATTATATCAATAACTTCGATTGATCTTAATTGAATTCTAAATGAATCTAATCGGAATTATATCAATAAATTCGATTAAATCATGTTCTTTTCCGATTAAATCAATTAAATATTTAACTTTGTTACCATAAGTGGTCTAAGTTGACTCACTTTTCATAAACATTTTGAACTCTTAGTCTCCTTGAATTTCTTAAGATGACTCAACTTAGTCAACTTAGTCAACTTTGTTACCATAATCAATCAGGGTGGACTCACTTTTAGATCAACTTTGAAATTTCAAGCAAAATCAACTTTGATTTCAAAAGTGGATCTTCTAAGTGGACTCAAAATGTTCACTTTGTGATACATGTTAGCTCAAATCCTTACTGTTTATGGTCAGGGTTGACTAAGTGGGGGGAGTTGACACATTTTGTGAAATCCTTTTTAGAAAACTTTTGGTCCCAAATATTTCCTGTGAAATTTGAGTCAACTCAACCCACTTAGTCAACCCTTGCATTGAATTCGTAACAAAATCCATATACTTTTACTACTTTTACGATTAATATGAGTCAACCTTGAGTCCACTTAAATAATAGGGTAATAGGGGGAATCTAGGGCAGATGCTGAGTGTTATTGTAAGGAAATCGAATAGTATTCGAAATACTTGACATTGCTTAATGTAGGGTGCATTCATATTTCGGCTACATCATACAGTAGAATTCTATTGTAACAAAAGCTACTGTAGAAAGAAAATCATTGTAGAAAGCTATTGTAGGAAAGGATATATTATATCCTTTTTTAACGATTGCCATTGTAATAAAAAAGGTAAATTACCCTGTTTATCATTATAGAAACCATCAAAACGGGAATCTATCATGTTTATGTCTCTCAGTCTTCTCAAATGTTAAGAAATTCATTGTTTTATCGATCTCATCTGCAACTGCTTGTGTTTTATGCTGAGCTTCTTTACCACAACTGAATATATCAATTGCTAACATGCCTTCATTGGAATAACAATGAGCTGTGCAATGGCTTTCATCTAATAGCAGAACCAATGCAAAACCAGGAGGTGATAGTTTGCCATCAAATATCTCACAATGCTTATGAACAATCCTAATACCTTGTCTCAATACTGCTTGTTCAAGGGTTCCCATAATCCAATTACCTAGGAAGCTAACATGCTCATAACCTGTTGCTATAGCTGATTTAGCCTTGTAATCAAGCATAACATGAAAGCCTCTGTATTTAGTCTCCATTAAGAATACCTTAGAAAAATTAACTAGTCAAACCTAATGCAAATATCCCTATACTCTACTCTGATTGATGAAGTAGCTCTTTTCCTGTGTGCTTGACTCTTTCTTTTGTTACAGTCCCTGCAACCTGATCCCTTCACATGATTAAAGGGATAGGTAAGGATCACCTTATTACACTGCAAACATCTCACAGATACTTTCTCTTGAGCTTTGATGTAATGTGTCTCACTGTAATCGAATTTATCTTTACCATGAACTGTCATAGCAGCATCAATAAACTTTTTTGTTTTACTATCCATACTCTATATATAACCAATATTCTTATGGAGCAGTATCCTGTCCAAAAATGGGGAAATATCGATTTGTGCCATAATACTCAGCATAGGTATTCTGCCTTGCAATAAAATCGGTTCTCTCAGCATATAATACACACTTGTAGATACCAAACTTGGTGGCTCTCACCAGAAACTGATAGTCTTCCAAACCGAAATTGACTCCATGATAAGCAATACCAAAATTATCATATGGGGTGATCACAACTGCAAAATTAGGAGTTCCACCCTCTACTTGACATACAGCATATACATCTGGTGGGATATCCACAACTACCTTGTAGTGGTCACCAATTTCAACAAGAGAGTCTACTACTGCTGTTTGTTCATTCACAACAATTGGGAATATCTTTATAATGTATGGGGCATTCATGCTGGGGACATAGGTTCGAATTCTTGTGTTGGGATCAATGGGATTGGGTTGATCATTCACAAATAGAGGCGCTCCAACAGCCCCACCAACCCTAAGACCATCACCAATATAAGCTCCCCCCGATTTGCAGTTAATAGCTCCCGACCTAGATTCAAAAGAATAAGTAGACAGAGGATCTCCATAGCTATCTGGGTCTCCATAATGAGCAGAAAAGTTTGCATTTGTGACAAGTAGCTTAGTTGTCTTAACTATTCCATTATTTTTATCACATCTGAGTTCTTGTAATCTCAGCTTGTGGGTGGAACCAAAGGTGTTCATTGTAGGTTGGACCTCTGTGGATTGGAGACCTTCCACATCATCAAAGGTAGCATGTTGCAGAACATGGTTTGCTGGTGCAGCTAATGAAAGCTGAGGTGTAATTATTCGTTCAAGTGGGGGTTGCTCAGCCATTTTACATTAAAGGGATATATCTTTTATGGGGTTGGGTCATCAATTACATCTGGTTCCATGTAAAATCCTGTTGTGAATATATCAGCAACATGTACACCACGAAGTGCTGATACAGCTGCTATATCTGTTCTCAGTCCCATAATCATAGTATTGTATACTCCCACCTCAGTGACAAACAGATCATAGGTAAATGTCAAATTGTTATAAACACAATATCCTCTGCCAAAATGGTTCGAAGCTTGAACAAAGAATAAGTAGTTGTGACCTGGTTGATTATTATTGGCTCTACACATGGAAAGCATTGAAGTGGGAAGAGGAATATTTCTTCTTACTCGATCAGTTCCTGTAATGGAAACTAATTCCGAATTCTCAAGAGTTACAGAGGATGCAACATAGAAATGCAAAAAAGGTTGCTGTGCAACAGGTGTGTAGAAACGAATTCGTTGGGGATTCTCTACATTTTGTTCAAGAGTATCTGGGACATCATTATACGAAACTGATGAAGAGAGTTGTCCTGAAACACGACAACCACCACCAATAAATGCTCCTCCTGATCTCACAGTAACAGCAGCAGAATTCTTGTCGAAATCGAGGGCTTTCAGATCAACACTGTAAGCATCAGGACCTCCATTAGTAGGTTGGAAGAAATTCGCATTTGAGACAAGGAGTCGAGTTGTTTTAACTACACCCGAATTCTTATCTGCTCTCAGTTCTTTAACTCGAATAATCGAATTCTTATCAAATGAGTTACCATTGGAATTGGGTCTCTCTGTGGATTCTAAACCACGAACCTCATCATTAACTTCATGCTGGCGAAAGTGCATAGCAGGGGATCCAAGGGAATATATTGGAAGTTGAACTCGATTATATTCACCCATTGCTTCTTTTACTAAGAAGGAAAGAAAAATAATGTACACTACTCTTCTGTGACATTGTTATACTCGATGCCTTTCTTTACAGTTCCCCTTTGGAATGCCTGTAAAACAATCGCTTCCTTGGAGGTAGGTATTTGGATACCAGCTGAAATGCAAGATTGAATTTCTTTCTGAACAATCTCATCAATTGCAATTCTTGCCCTGTTGTGAACCACATTATCAATCCAATCCTGAACAGAAGCAGCGCAATATTCCATTCCCAACTTCTCAATATCAGATAGAACTACTTGGTATATATTTGACATCTCTACTTAATAGAGAGAAAATTATGTGATACTTAGAAGTTCACCTGTGAAAAGTGTTCTACTTGAATAACTACCTGTGGAACCTGTGACAAGTGTTACATACTCACCAGCAGGAACATTGATAATTGCACTGAGAGTAAGAGGTTTGGTTGTGATAGTGGAATTAGCTTCTACTGAAATGTTAACTCCATTGGGTAAAAGATTATTTTTCAGAAAACTAAGACTTATTGCAGCACTTGTTGTTGAATTGGTATATGCTGTAAATCTATAATCACCTGCAACAAGAGCTGTAAACCTTCCATTAGTAACATCGAATGACCCTGTATTATTTATCAAAACGGTTGTCCAATTGATCAGAGCGGCTGCACTTGTAGCAACATGAGTATATCCAAGTTGAACAGAAAATCGTGGCTGAGAAACATATTTTAAATAGCTTGAATTCAGAGTCAAACGATTGGCTTCCAGAGTTGCAACTACATCACTATTGCGTTTCAGAAGAAGATTTACATTCGCTCCTGTATCTATTTCAGGAGTGACCACCTTGGTTGATGCTGTTATTATTGATTCTGTGGAATTGGGAATACTAATTCCAGCATTTGCTGTTACCAATCCTGTAAATGTGCTTGTTCCTGTTATGCTTACTTGATTGGCTGTAAGGGTTCCATCAATCCTCGCCCCATCTCCAATATAAGCGCCTCCACTTCTTACTACAAGAGCTGAGTTATTGATGGTGTTGTCAAAGGTAACAATCTTTGGTGTGGTGAACCCTCCCACATCATCATAAATCGCTGAATCTGATAAAATCTGACCTGATTGAACTTGGTTCTTGTTTGAGACTATTAGACCTGTGGTTCTCACCTTGCCTGCATTTCGATCACATCGAATTTCTTTGCATCTGATCACAGAATGTTGAGAGAATGAATCGGCTCCTGTGGTCTCTGTGCAAATGAAACCTGGGGTAGCATCTGTTACTGTATGGTTCAGTTGATGCAATTTCGGCGCTGCATAACAGAAAACAGGAACAGCTATTTGTGTAGACATTCTTTATATTATACAAACAATATTATGTAGCACTTACCAGGTAAACCAACAAGATGTGATTGTTTGGAAAGTCAATACTACCTAACATACAGTAAATTTGAAGACTGTCTCCCATGGTGAGGGTAATAAGAGCTTCGTAGCACATCTGATTCCTGCTTGATTGACTTGCATATGAAAGAATCAGATTTGTATTGTTTCCGTTTATTCTTAGTCCAATCTGGGAGGCAGTTGCAGTAATGTCTTCCGTAATTGTAAAATAGACCCTATAAACTCCTGAAACAGGGGCTGTAAATGTTGCTGGATACAGTTTGTCAAAATGACCCTCATTATTCACAAGATATGTTCCAACTGGAAAAGAAAGTGTTGGGGTGCCGGAACTAACACTTGTTCCAAAAATCTGAGCGTTTGCTTGTTGTCCTGAAATACACATTCTTGGGCAATAGCTGCGTTTAAGACCACTGTTTGTTGGAAATGTGATTGCTTTCAGATCTGTTATTGTCTTTTCGAGAGTGAAAATGATATCTCCGTTTCGTTTATAATTCACATTTGCATCTGTCCCATTATCCATCTCAGGTGCATTAACTCTTGTAGTAGCTATTCGAGTAACATAGTTAACATCTCCTGAGAGACCACCATTAAAGGTCATCAATCCTGTGAATACACTTGTCCCACTCACATTTAATTGGTTTGCTGTAACAGTTCCTGCTACATTTGCTCCATCTCCAATGTAGGCACCACCACTCTTCACCACAAGAGCAGAAGTATTGCTTGTGTTACCAAAAGTAATTATCTGTGCTGTGGTGAATCCACCCACATTATCATACACTGCTGAATCGGGGACTACCTGACCTGCTTGAACTTGGTTTTTATTCGAGATTATAATGCCTGTGGTTCTAATCTTGCCTCCATTTCGATCACATCGAATTTCTTTGACCCTCAGTATACTGTTCTCTGTGAAAGAGGTATTACTTGTAGTTTCAGTGCAAATAAAACCGGGTGTGGAGTCGACTACTTCATGAGAGGTGCTGTGGAGTGATTTGGCTGCAAGTTCATAGTTTGGAATCTCTAAAAGGGAGGTCATCTTTATAATTACGAAATAGTTAAATTGCGACAGCAATGTAATGAATTGTAACTGGAAATCCTGGTCTGTCAAAAGAACTTAATGGAACTATGTCAAGCTCACAAGTGAAATAGCTACTGTAAACTTGTTTAAGCCTAACATACATTCGATAGTAGTAGGCTGTCTCATTGTGTTGTATACCAGTTGTTACAATAGGAGGGTTAGCAAAGCTGCTGTTGAAATTAATAGTGAGGTTAAACCTATGGTCAGGATTTGCCCAAAGATAAGGAGTAGTGTAAACATACGTTCCTGCTTGGATTTTCCCATTAAAATATGCATTGAGTTGACTGGAAAGATCTGCCTCTGTAATACATCGACTGATGGTCGCATTATTTGAGGGTTCATAGCATAGAAATTTCTTGCATAGGCATTTCCACGAACAAGTAAGGTTTTATCAAAGTAATTCTGCGAATTGTGGAAGAACCATGTTTCTTCAAACATAGGTCCTGCTGGTTCTACAATCTGACCTGATCCTACATACATTGTGTTGTTGGCTCTGATTGTGGTGGCTGTGAAAGGATCAAGAGTTGGTCTATTGGTCAAATCATTGTAGTTTCCTGAGAAAATTGCAGGTTTGTTATAGATATCTGTATTCCAATCATGAGTGTGTGCAAAATCTGTAATCTCTGCCTTTGTGTGGGTGTGACCAACATATGCAACATTTCCAAGATCTGTAATCTCTGCCTTGGTATGGGTGTGACCCACATATGCAACATTTCCGAGATCTAAGATCTCAGATTTAACATGAGTGTGAGCGAAATTTGTGATATCTGCTCTTGTGTGGAAGTGTGCAAAATCTGTAATTTGTGATTTGGTGTGAGTGTGTGCAAAATCTGTGATTTCTGCCTTTGTGTGGGTGTGTGATCTATTATTTAGATCAAGGAAACTACCCGAAAATGCAACAGGATGCAGATTTGCAGCAGTGGGTTTATTTATGAGATCATTATAATCTCCTGTGAAAGAGATGGTCTTTAGTTCACCCCTTCCTACATAATCAGAAGGGAGATCAATCTTAATGGGCATAATAGCTGGATCATCAGGTATCTCATACTCACCTCCTGGATGAACCACAGGAAAGGTTTGATTGCTTTCAGTATGGACAAAGAAGTTACATGCTGTTACTGTTCCATCAATAGTCCCACCTGTGAGAGGGAGGTAATTGCCTGTAACACCAATACCTATACCTGCAATGATTGTATTTAGTTCTGTTTCATCTATGTAGTTCTGAGCTTGAAGGTAATCCTCTGTGACTACTCTCGAAATGCTCTCATTGTGTATGTTTTTTGCAGCCATTCTTTGATTGGCTTCCAGAACCCAACCATAATCTGTTTTAATCCATGCAAGCTCTGCCCTTCCATAATTATCATTTGCAGTTCCCACTATGGGAATGTAGGAATACTTATCTCGACTGAAAACTATCATTGGTCTTGAGCCATCTAAGCTGCTTACATCTGCTACATGAACCTGTATAGCAGAGTTGTAATTTTGGTAGGTTGCTGGGTCTGTTGGGACTCTGAATGTATCTGTGGGAATGTCAGCCTCCATGTAGCTTGACACAAAGATATTTGGTATGGTTGCTCCTGGTGGTGGTGGGGTTTCAAAAGAGCCTGGTAATGTCCTAATATGAAGTGGTCCTCTCATAGCTGAATTTGCAAGTGTCCCTTCCACATGAACATAGTGGTGATTCAAAAAGATCCTTTCAGGGACATTGCAAGTCTGGTAAAGAGAAACTCCCAGAGTAGCAAGAGGCTCTACTTTTGCGAATTCTGGTTGGTCATTGATCTCATCCCAAGTATGTTCATGTTTGCTTGGTGGGAACTCAGTTGGAATCCCATCAATTTCTCCCCAATCATGCCTGTGATCCTCTGGTGGATACTTTTGAGGTTTGCCTAAGATCTCATCCCAATCATGATTGTGATCCTCTGGGGGATACTTTGCAGGTTTATTATTAATTTGTTCATAATCAGGAAAGAACTCCCAGATCTCAGGTCGAAATCCATCTGGTAATAGTTCCTCATGGGGTTCATAAGGTTGCTCATAGTCAACAGCTGGTGGATCAAGACCATCTGGCAAATACTCCTCATCAGGTTCATAGTTCTGCTCATACTCAAACTCTTGTGGATCTAAGCCATCTGGTAGTATCTCCTCCTCATTGGGGTCAAATTGATCATATTCATATTCTTGTGGGTCAAAACCATCTGGTAAATACTCTTCCTCATCTGGGACGAATTGATATTCATCAAGCTCTAATATATCGACTTCAGGAGGTAAATACTGCTCATCTATTTGCTTTCTTGGTTCAATTATAGGTTTATTGCGAACTTGCTCCCAACTCACAATATGCTGCCCAAAAGCAACTGTCTCATCTGCTGTGTACTCTCTGCCTGGTTGCTTTTTCGGTGTTAAATCCGGTGGATCCATGGAAGAGGGAAGGGAACTGGGACAGGTCCATAATACTCAAAGATCTCTCTTATGGTCTTCTCACTTACAAGCTTCTCACCATTTGCATACACATTACTGCCATGGATATTTCGCCATTGCCTGGTTCGAATTCCAAGGTCTTTCACATTGCTATACAAAGGCAAAAGGTGCCTATCCATTTCAACAAGATCAGGATGTAAATGGATTGCTACTGGCTGACTGGGCTACTGTTGATTGTAATTGATGGCTTTTTTTGATGGACATCTTTTGGAGTAAAGAACCCAAAAGGCTCATTCCTTGCAAAGTCATATGTAATATCCTTGGGGTAGACATCATTTGTGTAGGAGACCTGATTTGTATTGGCAATGGGACCCACTTGCAATACTTGGGGGACCTCAGCTTTTGCAGTGCTGCCCTCATTGTAAATTCGCAAAGCTGTGTTCTGTTTGCCCTGCTCATCTTGAACATTGAAAACCAAACGACCACTATCAAACCTGGAAGGTATATCTGGATGAGTGCCACTGGTTTTTAGTTTCCTAGGTCTCCTTCTTGTTGCTTTGATCTCTGCCACTTGGTTTGCTTTCACATTACCCAAACTAAAGGCTACACTGACATCCTCTTTATCTGGATCGGTTTGATTCACAGATAAAGCATGCTCCCTTGATTGAGTCTTTGATGAATTATCAGAGCTGTGGTCAATTGAAACTGAACCCTTTACTTTAATATTATCAAAGTTCACATGCTTGGTGCTGCTTGCATTATCATCTTGAATGGTTTCTAGATTTGGTGGGTAATTGAAGCTCATGGCTTTTACTATATGGATTTATAAAATTCCTGATAAGTAAAAGATGCCTCTCAAGGTCGTTTTAAGTCTTTCTGGCGGGGGTGCAAGGGGCATTATCATAACCAGGCTGCTAAAAGAAATCGAAAATCGAACTGGCAGGAGAATAATCGATCTTGTGGATCTTGTGAGTGGAACTTCCACTGGTGGGATCATTGCAATAGGTTTGAATATAAGGCATCCTGATAAACCAGGTGAACCTAAACTGACAGCAAACGATTTACACAATATTTACCTAACTCAACTGCCCTTGATTTTCGCAAATCCTCGAAATATAATCGAAAATGCCCTTTTTAATACAAAGTATGATGTGGGACCCTTGGAGACTGCAATCAATTCAGTTACTGGTGAATCACTAATACAGGATTCCCTAAAGGACATTGTGATTACATCCTTTGATACTCAGAATATGAAACCAATATTTATCACAAATGACAACAATTACAACTTTATGCCCTGTAAGATTGCTGCTAGGGCTACTTCTGCTGCTCCTACATACTTTTCACCTGTAAGCATTGTTGATTTCAATCGGGGAGTATATGTCTGTCTCATTGATGGTGCCATTTCTGGAAACAATAATCCCAGTGTGTGTGGTTACAGCCATGCAAAGAAAATTTACAGTGATGATGATGATATTATAGTAATAAGTATATCTTGTGGAGAGGTGGACCCACATTTAGAGTCTGATTATGTGGGTTATGCTTATGAGACTGTCAACAGCTGGGGCATTCTCTCATGGATTGCCTCAACAGATGGAAGCCCATTGATTAACATGCTCATGGCTGCAAGTGAGCTTTCTGCCCTTGATAAGATGGAGGAGTTGTTACCCTACAACTATGATCAGGATTATGGGAGATACTATAGGCTATCAGTCCCACTTCCAAATCATATAGTAAGCTCCCTGGATGACACTTCTAAAATCCCAGACATGCTTGCATTCACTGAAACATACATTGCAGCAAACAATGATATGATTAATAAGCTTTGCAGCATTCTAGTAGCAAACTATGAATTAAAGAACCCTTCAAAGGCTTACATATCATCCACTCTCACTACATCACCTCCTTTGGATGCAAATTGGTATCAGCTTGCAGATGATGCCTTCACTGCCTCATCCTCTGTGACAGGTAAAGAGCCTTTCATGGCTAGACCTTCAGCATTTGGCTGGGAAGCTGGAGCCTATGCTCCTGAGCAGATATGGGAAACCCCCACTGAATACCTTCAAGTTGCTTTCCCATATACTTTCGAACTCTCCTCTGTTATTGCCTATGGTTCAGGGACACCAATGCTTTTATTAAGACTTTCAATGTGGCAACATCCACTGATGGGATCAACTGGTCTTTTATTCGATCAGATGGGCAGAACAAAATATATGTCTGTGAGAACATTAACAATGCTCACAACTCAGGTGATGTTGCTTTATTGAGTGGATTTCCTCTCAGCATCAAGGATGCTTTTTACATAGGTTTTTCTCTCAGAATCAAGTATATTCGCATTTATCCCCTTGTGTATGTGAATGCTCCCACAATGAGAGTGGACTTTACAGGTGCCTTTATTCGATAAACTCCAACTGAAAAGAATTGTCGATTCCATTCATATCAATCAGTTCACCAAAGTAATCTTTAAACTCCACAGTGAGTTCCCTTATCACCAGGTTTCTGTCATTTATCTGAATGAATTCGGCATGCTCACCACTATGGTAAACATAGCCGCCTATATCTTTACTCAATTGCAGTCTAAGGATTGCCCCCTGGTTATGTGGTTGCGATTTCGGGATTATATTGTGTCTGCTGGCAAAGGGGGACAGCTCTTTAATATGCATGTACAGATACTGCTCAGCATTCATATCAGACATCTTCCTGCTGTCAAAATAATATTGCAAGGGCTTTGAGGAGAGTCTGGGTCCTGAGAAGGTGATTCCCCATGCTGGGTGATCAGGTGTAATAGGTTTGCCATCATACTTTAAAAGGTTCTCAGGTCGATAGGGAGATCCACCAGCAGGAGGAGTGCTATAATAACCATTGGTGTATTCAGTAGAACTCACACCCAAAAGCTTCCCTATTCTCTGGTTGCTTGCAATAAAACGAAACTCATGGTTACTGTAAAACTCCACTTTATAGGTAGTTGGGTTATAGAATATCTTGAACTCAAAAGCTACTGTTTTGCCTGCAATGGTTTGGAAGCTTGAATAGTTCAGCCCATAATTATAAGGGTGTGTTACCCCAAAATGACCCTGGTTAATGTAGCCACTGGGAAGGGGATACACTTTCTGTGTGATGATTTCATTGTATGAACCATCTTGGTAATTAAACTGAACTGTTAGATGATCAGTTCCCACACTGTTATAGATACTGTTTGGAATCTCTGCATAGAGAACCCTACATTCCCTTGGTCTCTCTACTGGAGTTGTGAGAGTGACCCTGTAAGAGTTTTCATTTTGTCCTTGGCTTCTATCCCTGCTATCAATATTAACAAGTCGATTCATTTTAATATATAAATATAGATAAAAGAAGAATGCCTGTGGATTACATCGAGGTTAGCTCATTTAATACAATCTCTGGTGATGGTCCCACATCAAGCTTTGTGGCTAGACTCCCAAGTTCTTATGAGAATGTGAGGGCTGTGAGACTGGTATCAGCCGAATTTTATAACAGCATCCCTATGGTGAGTGGTGAAACCAAAGTTGGAGATGTGACAGTTGACAATGCATTTAGCATTTATTATTCTGAACAAACTCCTGGAGCTGGAAGCTCAGGAATTCCAACAGTTCGCCCAGCTGCTGACTATGAACAATGGAAACAATTCATTATAAGTCGAAACACCCCCATCCAAAGCCACCAACAACTGGTGAATGTAATTAACTCTAAATTCGAAGGCAGAAATCCCCAACCATCCATTCGCTGCAAATGGGATGAATCACTGAAACGAATTATATTCCACTCAGCAGTACCATTTTACTTGGCTTTCTCAGTAGCTGTGAACCCAAGCCAACAAACAATCCAAAAGCTGTTGAGTTCAGCTAGACTGCTGGGTCTTGATCCTGGAAGATATGGTAACTCCCCAATCCAATCACAGGTCTATGATGCTCTCACTGATGGAATCTTTACTGGTGGTCGAGTGAATGGCATTATATCTTCTTTTGAGCCTGAGAAGACCAGGGACAGTGTTTTGTTTGTGAGAGTAAAGGAGCTGGGTGATCTGGTGCAATGTGGGGATGGTCTTCTGACTGGTTACTTCCATAAAATAGTGGTCCCTGACAAAGATTATGGTGAGCATGTAGTTTACAATTCGACAGAGGCTCATCCACTTTACAAATACTATAATAAGAAGGTTGGATTATCCACTTTCTCGGTTGATATTGTAAATGCTATTAATGAACCAATTGATTTTGAGGGTCAACCTGTTCATCTGACCTTTGAAATTCGCTATGGTGATGAGCCAGCAGGAGACCCAGTTTATGAATACTTTAAGATGCGAATGTCACAGCTTCACCCTTCCTATCCAGTAATTACAAGCTTCGCATAAATTAAGGATCATTGGTAGATTTTTTATGTTGCAGTATAATAAAAGAGATAATCATGGATATCACTTCCACTCTTCAAAGACTTTCGCTGAAAGAAGCCCTAACAACCCCAGAGGAGGCGAAAGCCTTTTTCCTGGATAACTCCCTTATGCTTGGACTCGAATCCAAGTCTAAGCCAGTTCTAGTTGTTGTGAATCCCAGCAATACTTTGAGAATAATGTTGGAAATCGCATTTCCTTCAAGCTACCTCGCTACAATTTCTGTGGAAAACTCGAACTTGCTTTCGACCTACCAGAAATCACTTTTGCTGGTGAAGATCTAGTTCGCAATGGATACACTCGCCCAGTTGGTGCTTTAGTTCAGCGACTTGAAATTACCTATGGATCTTACACCTACCACATTCCTTCTGATTTCCTTGCTCATTTCCCCCTGGTCTATTATTCGGAGGATCAACTAGCTAAAAAGAAACGCTCAATGGGCATGGTTCATGGAATCCCTGCTCATGGAACCAACCGACTTGGTGGCTCATTTTTCGTTGAAATCCCAGTGCCTTGGCTAAATCACTATCTTCCCCTTGGTGCTTTATCTGGTGAAATGGTTGTTACTGTTTGGTTTAAGGATGCTGGAAAGGGTTATGTTGAAACTTCCTATGGTGGTCGCTCTCTCCCTGTTGTTGGTGGACAGCTGCTGATAAGACAGAAGATGATGGTCTTGGTGATACTGCTAATGCTACACTTGCCCATGTTGGTCAAAACATCACCACTTTCAGTCTTGGTGCAACAACCCTGCTATTTCAATTACTTCTCCTCGCCTTTACATGCATGCTATTAATGTTTCTGATGAGCTTTTCGCTACTGTAATTGAAAAAGTAAAGACTACTGGCATGGCTATTCCCTCCCTTGATATTGGATTTGTAGATGCCATTGCTTTCCCTGCCAAGGGCAATGCCCAGCCCAATCGAATTAACCTCTCTCAAATCTCAGGTCTTGTCTATGCTCTGCTTGTTTCAGTTCGTGATTATGAGACTGTTGACAAATCCAATGGCTCCCACAGTGTTCTTAAGACCTATGCCAACTCCAAAGAGATAACATTCACAACTGAAATAAATGGACAGCGACTTTTGCCACTGAGCCAATTTCTCTACTCAAAGGAGCTGAGCTAATTGCTGATGCCTTCAAATGCTCTAACATGGATAAGGTTGCAGATAAATATGTCCTTTCAGGACTCCCATTCTGCCTTGATGGAGAAAAGGCAATTCGAAATATTGCTCAAAGTGGATTTGTAGACCTGACTAATTCCTCATCTTCATTCCTCACACTCTACATGCCCACAGATAAGACAATCAATGTTCAAGTTCGCGCTTTAATGCATAGTTTCATAATTGTCGACAAAGATGGTTTGAGGCGTATCAATCTTTAGAGTCTACAGTAAAGATTGTATGTATTTACTGCATTGTTCTGCAAAAAATGATTTCTTTTTATCTTCTTCTCATCATTTAAAGAGAAGTCACATTTAGAATATAAAAGCAATATGCTGCCTCTTACAACTTCAGATTTCATTGAGCGAAGCAAGGGTAAGTATGGAGACAAATTTGGGTATGCGAAAACAGAATACAAAAATGCAAAAACAGTTTTAACAGTTACCTGTAACACTTGCCAGAAAGATTTCACATCTTTACCTCACCACCATCTAAAGGGTAATGGAGGTTGTAAGAGTTGCAAAAGTGATCTCTACCATAACCTATTTGTAAAGCCAGTCGAGAAGTTCATAGAAGAAGCTCAAGTAATTCATGGTGACAAGTAAGATTATTCACAGGTAAAGCAAAATTACAAAAATGCGAAAGTGAAGGTAGCAATCACATGTAAGAGTTGTGGAAATGTGTTTCAGCAAGAGCCATATTCACATCTTAGAGGTCGAGGTTGTCGAAAATGTGGTCATCAGGAAAAGGGTGCAAAATTGAGGAGCAATACTTTGGAATTCATCTCAAAAGCAAAGAGCATCCATAGAGACAAGTATGATTATAGTCAAGTTGAATATAAAAACAAGTTTAGTATCGTCAAATTGAAATGCAACATTTGCTTGAATGAATTCCAACAGGAAGCAAGAGTACATTTAATGGGAAGTGGCTGCATTGCTTGCAAAGCTTCTAAAGGAGAGAATGCAATTGCTTCCATCCTCAATAATATTGGCTTAGAGTACGAAAGAGAGTATGCTTTCAAGGACTGCAAGGCTCTAAGAGTTCTCCCTTTCGATTTCTATATGCCTGCATTGAAAATAGCTATTGAATATGATGGAAAACAACACTTTGAACCTGTTGAATACTTTGGAGGGAACAGGATTTTGAGAAACGAAAACTAAATGATGCTATTAAAACTAGATACTGTGAAGCCAACAACATATTACTCCTAAGAATCCCATATACTGAAACAGATATAGAGGGTTGCATTAAACGATTCTTATCTAACCTGTAAACCATTTTCAGTCTCTCTGCATTATTTTTATCTGTCTTTATTTAGAAAGATATACAACAATGACTGATTTGGATGAATTTTTGGCTGGTGAAATGATAGAACCACCATTTCGTGTATTGGCAATAGGAAAATCAGCAACTGGTAAATCAGAAGCTGTAAAGTATTGGTTGAAGCAGTTGCATGATGCCAAAAAGATTGATGTTGTATTAGTTGTGAGTGGTACCAGCTTCAATCATTTCTGGGATAAAGTTGCAACATTGCAACTGGGAAAATGGGATGCCCCTTACATTGCTAAATTGCTAGATGAGAGGCAAGAGAAAATAGAGAAAGGTGAACCTGTTAACCAGTTATGTGTAGTTTTAGATGATTTAATCGATAATGAGATAGTCGATCTCACAAGGGATAAAATAATCGGATCTCTGTATTCCAGAGGTCGCCATTCGAAAATATCCATTATCTGCATCACACAAAAGCTAAGAAAAGTCTCTTCGACTATTCGAGTCAATTCTGACTATGCTATGTTTCTCAGTGCTGCTAATCGCAAAGAACTTGAAGCCATAGAGGAAGAATACAATATAATGCGAAATAAAGAGGATTTCTACAAGATGTTTGAAGAGTATGTTCACTCCTATCAATATATCATTTGGTCCTCTGCAAACTACTCAGTTAAATACTATGTAGATAAAGCTGAGCTTGTGAAAGATTTCCCATTTCCTCGCTTCCACAGGAAGCCAAAAAGAAAGAGGATGAACTGAAACCACCAGAAAAAGAGGAAGCCCCCAAAGAAGTGAAAAGCCAAGTCCATAGCAATAAATTGATGCGATATAAACGCGGTTTATAAAATTATCTCTCATTCTAATAAAGATACAATGCCTCCCAAACGAAAGATAGGGATTCCAGCTGGGGCTGTTGGCTATTCAGGTGGTGGAAACAATGGATCCATTAACACAGATCCACTGAAATTCAATGGTATGAATGAGGTAAAGCCCTCACAGCAAGAAGAGGACCCCCTAAATGCTGCCTATGAGGAATCAGTCGATGACAAAGCCCCACAAAGTTCAACTGCTGACCAACTGAACATTTCCCCTGAGACAGCAAAGATGAAGTCTGTTGCTGAGGGTGCCAGGCGAATTATTGGGGCTGCTGATGACAAAGGTTTAGGCTTGCAAGATCTTTCACTGGCTCGCAAAGGTGAGGGTCTTAGTAAGGAATCAGACAAGGTAATTCAGTCTATGGCTGGTGAAGTCACATACAAGACTGCTCCCACTCAAAATATTCATCGAATTCCCAAGGCTCAATGGGATGAGATGACTGCTAAACTCAAAGATCTGGAAGCCAAATCAAGTGCCTTGGAGCAGTATGTTACTGAGAAGAAAGAGAGAGCCAAGCTAAAGGAGATGCTTCGAAAGGAAGTTTATAAAATGGGAATCACTGGTGTCCCAGATAAACAGTTTATTGCTAAGAAAGAGAACCAAATCGATGAGCAGGCAGTAGATGAAATGAAAACAAAAACCCAAAAGGGAACCATTGAACCTGGTGCCACCAAAGCTGAAGTAGAAAAGGGAGTTGCCCCAACAGTATATAAAAGACGAGTTTGGCTTTAATTATCTCTGTTTTATTAGAGATATGGACATAATACGAAAGTTCTTCGAGATGTTCAGTCTGCATGTGGTGAGCAATTGCCACAGTGGATGTTGTGAGACAACAGTGGAGTTTGAGATGTCAGATAATGAGGATAATGCCTCAGAAGCAAGAGAGAGAAGGAGATCAACAGTTTCTGTGGAGTCAATGCCAGCAGACCCCACAGAGTATACATATGAGCAACAGGAGTATCCAAGGAGAAGTTCTCTGTCAGCAGAAAACGTTTTCTCTGGGAATATAAATGGAGGATACTATTAGTTTAATCGAGTTTACCAGTGATGAACCTGTTACTGAGGGGTCTATAAGACACATTCTGGCAATGCAGAAACGATATAGAGATGACCCAGCCTATAGAGAGTATAAAAAGCAGCAAGCCTTGGCATCCTATTATCGAAGAAAAGCCCAAAAAGAGGAGCAGAGACCCAGAGGGAGACCGATTAAATATTATTTGCCTACTGATAGTAGCAATGGACCCCCAGGTCTATAAGATAATCGAGAAAAAGCGGTCTCAGTATGCCACTGAGGCAGCTATAAAAGTTTACAGACAGGAACTGGTGTTCGCAACAAAAATGACTTAAAGAAAAAGTAGATAGGTTGTATTGAGGAAAAATTATTTTCGTATCTACTATTAAAGAGAAATGCCGAATATCCGCAAGATACTCACAGATGATGAAAAAGCAGAGAAGCTGAGACTGAAAAGGGAGCAAGATGCCCAAAGAAAACGCGAAGCCTATCATAAAAAGAAGGAGGAACGATTATCCCAAGGAGCCGCTACAGTTCACACACCAGAAGAACTCAAAAAGATTGCCCTCAGACACCAGAGGAAATACAGGGAAAATGAAGAATATCGCGAACAGAAAAAGGCGAAAGCGCTGGAATACTACCACAAGAAAAAAGACGAACTACCCAAGACACCCAAAGAGCATAAACCGGTTGGAAGACCTCGGAAATATATCGAAGAATAAATTCTCGATCGAAACAAATTTTGTAGAAATCGATTTGATCGGAGGCAAAAAAATGACAGCTTTCTTCCCTCTTTTTTAAAACTGTACCTATATATCGAGACAGTATCCCGACCCAAAACTACTTAAGGACTTGGCAAATAATAGGATATATATAAAAGACAATTCCTCCTTCCGAAATTATTTTCTTCGTTAAAGGTAGAAGTCCCCCAAAATCGAAAATGAACAAAATCGAGAAATTCGCCACCCCTGTTGAAAATGCTACATTCCTTAGTACTCTCATTGGTGATCGCAACAAGGTCACCCATGTATTTGATTCTGCTGAAGATGCCCTTGAAGCCATTGATAATAGCAAGGTTAAGACCTGGGCTGAATGCATTCAGCCTGAACAAGTCACCAGAGTTTACCTGGACCTGGATAAATTCGCTGATTTGAAGGAGAACATTGCTGAAAACTATGCTGAGGCTGAAACTGTTGTAAGAGAGATGAGAGATAAGCTATGGAAGCGATCTGGGACCACTTCGATTAACGATATTGCTGTTGCAGTTCGCCATAGAAGGGTTTATTTGATCAAGGAGGATGTCACCAAGTTCAAGATCTCAGCCCACTTTATCATTAAATCGCTTGCATGCAAACATGAAGATATCCCCAAGCTTTTCAAAGCTATGGGATTGGTGAAAATGAGGATTATGACAGTGGAGTTTACAGCTCCACACAGAACCTTATCTGCCTCAATTGCTGCAAAGGTGAGACTCTGGATGCTCAAAATAAATCAAAGAAAGATGTTGATAAAAACGTTTGCTTTAAGAAATTCGTTGACTGTGACAAAGTGTTAATGCGAAATGAGGACTTCTTTGTATCTTTCTTCTCAGCTTCTACTAAACTTGTGGATGAATCGAATATTTCTGCATTCGCAAATTATAGCCCTGAGCCAAAACCAGTTAAAAAGGAGCCAAAAAGTGATAAAGTGAAGACTGAGAAGGTAGAAGCTGAAAAAGACACTGAACCCGAAAATCCTGTTACTTTCGAACTGCTACAAAGTGTTATAATGGGTCTGAATGGTGAGAGAGCTAATGAGTATAAAACTTGGATTGATGTAGGACTGGTCATCATCAATGTTGGGGAAGACAACAAGTTCACCCCTAAAATGCAAGCTGAACTCTTCCACCAATTCTCAGAACAGAGTGACAAGTATGATTATGATGAATGCCAGGAGAAGTTTACACAGCTTCGCAGAAGCAAGAAGAAGGCTGAGCCTGGCAAAGTGTTGACCTTCAAATCCTTGGTTTATTGGTTGAGCAAAGATAACAATGAGCTTTTCAAGGAACTCTTCCCCAAAAAGTATGCATTCCTACCAGAGGACACAGATGAAATCGATTACAAGACTGCAAGTATCCCTCCTTTGGCTGAACATTACAATGTGCATAAGAGGTATTTCAATGCTCGAATGCATCATGTTGAAAATGTTGGTTGTGTGATGCTCTGGGATGAACAACTACTTTGCTGGATGCCCAAAGATATTGGGAAGCTCTCTACAAAGCATTTCCCCCATTGATGCATAAGGTGATTGTCAATGAGGGAACAGATAATGAGAAAGAGAAATGGGAGCAATCATTTAGGAAATGGATTGTGGATCCAACAGCCACAAGATCAACTTACATGGATTTCCTTCCCCCTCCTGCTTCTCTCAGTGCAAAATGCAAGTCTGTATTTAATCTCTATCCAGGAATGAAGGTCGACCATCAGCAATTCGAAAATGCTCCAGAGGATGTAACTGCTGAGATGATTAAGCCTTTCCTAGATCACTTGTTCTTAATGTCTGGTGAGGATCAAAATACCTATGAATATCTGTTGAAATGGTTTGCCCACATGCTGCAAAAGCCTGGGAACTCAATGGAGTATCCTTAATCTTCATTGGTGAGCAGGGAACTGGTAAAAATGTGTTGGTTGATACTTTCCAAAAGAAGATACTTGGAGATGCCCTAAGTTATGCAACTGGAAAGCCAAAAGAGGATCTGTTTGGTCGATTTGCCCACAATAGAGAGGATAAGATCTTGATTGTTGTGAATGAAGCCTCAGGCAAGGACACATTCGAAAATAATGATATGCTCAAAGATCTCATAACTTCTGATAAGATTGTAATTGAACACAAAGGGATAGATTCATACACAAAAAGCAACTTTGCCAGGATTATATTCACCAGCAATAACAACATTCCAGTGAAAATTGAAGCTGGAGATAGGCGATTTGTGGTTGTTGAAGTTAGTAAGAAATTCGCAAAGGATAGGTCATACTTCCTTCCACTTGTAAAATGGCTAAATGATCACTGCAATATTCGAAACATTGCCCACTATTTGAGAACCAAAGTTGACTGTGAGGATGTGAACTGGATTGCTGATAGACCCCTTACAAATAAATACTATTTAGCCCAACAGGTGTGCGCTCCAATCATTCTTATGTTCACTAAGTGGCTTGTGGATCGAGGCTTAATTTCCGAGAATAAATGCAAGTCTGGTAGCCTTGTGGAAACCTGGAAGTGGTTCCAGGAGTTTATTACCAGCAATAAATATAAAAACGATTATAATAGTCGCCGATATTATACTGAAATGAGAAGTGTTACATATATCCAAGTGAAAACTACAAATGGCAAACAATACTATCATTTCCTATTCCCACAAGTATTTGAGGAATTCAGAAAGATGAAGCTTGTAGATGATGAGACTATTGAGGAAGAAGCTAATCCAAGGATGAAACAGGACCTACCTGCTGCTGATCCTGATGCATCAGATTATGATTCAGATGTTGAAGTTTAAGTTTAGTCAAAGGTGGACTCACAGTTGATTCAAATTTATCATAAAAGACCCAAACAGTCTTTTATTTACGGTTTATTTATCGATTAGGTTGACTAAGTGGGGGGAGTTGACTCATTTTTTCACAGATTCTAAAAAAGGACTCTGCCCTAAAAAGAAATAAAAAGTGCCTCAACTCCACCCACTAAGTCAACCAAAAAATGATTTAAGAGATAGAAAAATATATTTATATGTAAGTAGTAAGAAATGGCTGGAACAGATCATGATTCTGGATCGATCTATATGATTGAGAGTGAAGAATTGAATAAAGTTTATATAGGGAGAACCTCACAGCCACTACAAAAAAGATGGAGACAACACAAATCAGGTCAAATGCCATCAACAGCAGACCTATGCAAGGCTTCGGATGTGAGGTTTTCAGTCCTTTATTCAACTAAGAAGGGTGGGCATGAAGACCTTATGAACAGAGAAGCATATTACATGTATCTCTTTGAACCTTGGATAGTCAATCTACAAAAACCGAAATCTCGATTTAGGATTAATAGGTTTTTGCGATTTCATTCAGAGGAAGCCAATGGATCCATTAAAACATTTTAAATTGCGTTTAGAACATCCTAAAATAAAATATCCCTTAGAATAGGAACAAGTTAGGAATAATGCCCCGAATTACCAACAAACTCATAAGGGAGAAGAAATGGGAACTCATGGGATTGCTGGGAACACTATATGCAGCCCATGAAATAACAGAGGATGAATATGACCGGGAAATAGATTAAATTGCAAGGGGCAGACCCACTTTAAGCAGATTAACCAGAAAAGCAAATAACCTATATGATAAAATTGAAACCTTGGATGAACTGGATAGGCTTAGGCAAATAGAACCAGAGGCAGAAGATGGAACAGCCATGAATGAATTATATCGCTGGCTCACATACAGAGCCAGAAGGGAAGTTGTTGTAGATGTGATTGAATTCCTGGATAGAATTGCTACATCCCTTCCAAATCGATTAAAGCAGGGTTTAGATCAATTCAGGGCAATCAAGGTTCGCTTGTCTTTTATCTGCAAGTTCGTTAAAGTGAGCAATCCACAGGTTTGGATATCGAAATACATTTACAGTGATTACTTTGTATTAACCAGGTCGAGAAATATTCGAACTGAGCTGAATAAAGCAGCCCAAATGTGTCAGGAGCAGATGAATGTGGTTGATAGCTATCGCTTAGAAAGAATTGAAATACTCAGAGTGGCTATTATGAGTTATGCTCCAACTGGTGGATGCTTTCTACAAACCCCAGAGTGGATTGCTAGGAAGAGAGCCACAGTGAATATTCGAAATATAGATGATTCCTGCTTCGAAAATGCGATTTTAGCCTCGATTTACAGAAAATCTATTAACTCCCATAAGAGGAATGAGCTTTCACAATATCGCAAATGGAAATACTCAGCAATCGCTTATAATCCGCTGGCTCTCAATTTCGACAATATCCCATTCCCTGTTGCCTGTGATGCTGAAATAATTGATAAATTCGAGGCTCAAAATGCAGGCATTAGCATTAATATATTCGGAATCGATGGAGAGGTTGTTTATCCCCTGCATCAATCCAGTAACCCAGGCAGAAAGCATAAGGTTAATCTCATGCTGATATTTGATGATGAAGGGAATGGTCACTATATTACAATCATGTCCCTTTCAAGGCTATTGAAAGTAAACCATGAAACATACAATGATCAGAAGTTACACTACTGTGATACATGCTTATCTCGATTCAGGTCTGAGGCTAAACTCACTGCTCATGTGGACTCAAACAGATGCATTGATTGGAGACTCTCAAAGGGAATCACCCCTAAACCTGAGACCACCATAGAGTTTGGACTGAAAAACCTCAGGAAAACTGTGTGGCTTCCTGTTGTGGTTTACTGCAAGATTGAACATAGAAGCATCCCCATTGATGCATCGAAATCCAAGAGGGAAGTCTCAGCAGTGAACCTTAGAGTAGTCACTGGGGAAGATGTTCAAGATTTTCGATTTGAGGGGCAGGATCCAATGGGAGGTCTCTTTGAATGCTTGGAGTCCAAAGCAAGAGAGCTGATCGATTTTCTGTTTACCAATATTCCCATGAATGAACTCACAGATGAGCAAAAGGCTATTTACAGAGCTACCAAACACTGTTACCTTTGCAGTGAGAGGTTCACCAAGGAAAACTTCAAATGCAGGGATCATGATCACCACACAGGTAATTACATTGCTCCTGCATGCAGAAACTGCAATCTCCATAGGAGAATCTCAAAGCAAACCAAAGTTGCAGTTGTTGTTGACCAAATGGATGACTGTGGGACATTCATTTTCAGAAAAATAGCAGGCATGGGTGATAAAAAGCGAATCGAAATCCTTTCGAAAAACTTTGATCAATACCTTTCATTGCAATGGGGTCTTTACAAGTTCATTGATGCAAGTAATTTTATGGACTTTGGGGCTGCTGATGTAGATGAGTTAATGAGCAAATTCCAGGCTTTCAGAAGGCTTTCACACTCAGTATATGGACTTGACCCAGTTCATTATGTATCTGCACCTGGGCTATCTTGGGATGCTATGCTTAGGACCACCAAGGCAAAAATAGAACTCATCAGTGATGTAGAGCAATACGAATTTGTTGAGAGGGGAATCAGGGGTGGCTTTGCAACAATGCCTTGTAGGTATGCTGAGGCTGATGGTGAGAACTCCCATATAATGCTGTTTGATGCTAACAACTTGTATGGCTACTGTTTGAGTCAGCCAATTCCAGTTGGTGATTTTAGATGGGAGACCGAATTCAACCCACAAGATAACAGATCCAGTTTCCTGGAAGTTGATCTGGATTACCCAATTAGGCTATATCTAGACCACAGTGATTTCCCCCTAATTATTAACAAGAAAATAATAGATTATGCCGAATTATCACAATATCAAAAGAGCCTATTAGATCTTTCAGGAGAAGAACTTGATAAAACCCCTAAGCTTACTGCAACCTTTGGCTCTGTGACCAACTATGTGATTTCTGAGCCTCTTCTACAGTATCTGTTAGACAAAGGGGTGAAATTAAAGAAGGTTCACAGGGTCCTATCATTTACTGTGGCTCCTGTAATGAAACCATATATTGAGCTGAACACTGAGATGAGAAGGAGAGCAGTGAATAAATTCGAGGCTGATTTCTATAAGCTCATGAATAATTCAATCTATGGGAAATGCATTGAATCTTGCAGGGGTAGATCTGTGGTTAAGATTGCAAACAGTGAGAAACTGTTTACGAAATATGCAGCCTCTCCATTGGTGAAATCAACAAGCCCCATAAACGAAAGAGCAGTTGCCTTTGAGTTTTACACAAAACATGTGAAGCTAGATAAGCCAGTTGCCATTGGAGCCTATGTTTTGGATGCTGCCAAACTGCATAATTACCAGTTCTTCTATGATACTATAAGGTCCCAATGGTCAAAAGCAAAGTTACTATTCCATGATACTGATTCCTTTTGTCTATATATCGAATCTCAGACCCTCCAAAAGGACCTGGGAATATCTCTTATGCATTGGACCTTGGAGGTGATTCAAGAATGACCCCAGGTAAATACAAAAATGAGATGCCAGGTTCTGCTATATTGGAGTATGTGGGTCTGAGAGCCAAAGTTTACAGTTTCAGAACTGCTGAGATTGAGAGAAGTAAGCTCTCTGGGACTTCTACTGAGGAACTCCAATTTAATGATTTTAAGCAGTGTTTATTTGCAGGTATCAGCAAGACTGTGACTGCAAAGCAGAAGAGAAGGGCAGATCACACAATAATAGATACTGTGAGTAGAAGGGTTGCCCTGAACTGCTTTGATGCAAAGAGATACATCTTACCAGATGGTATTAATTCTGTTCCTTTTAATTAAGAGATGCCAGCAACTGCAAGAATAGTTAGAAGAACCACTGAACAACTGCAAGGTAACCTACTGCCCATCACAATTCCAAAGGAGGAAAAGGGAGAATCTCGAATTGTTAAAAAATCAGAGATGAAAGAACTTGTCCCAGTAGAGATTCCAGTTGCAATTGCAGTGAAAGAAACCAGCAAGATTGCCAAGAGATTCTATGATGTGAGAACTGGTTACAAAGGGCTTCAAGCTATGAGGGCTGAGTTACCAGATGAATCCTATAAGCAGTTGCAAGAGTTCTATAAAAAGCAAGAGGTAGTTCAGATCAATGCACCTGCTATATCTAGGAAGAGAGATCCCATGGTCCCAATAAGGCAACCCCTTGATACCTATGTGATTGATTTGCTCTTTTTCCCAGCTTATAAGAAACAAAACAATGGCTATGATACCTTTATGACTGCAATGGAATCTACACTGAGAACTGGGTATATCATACCTATAAGGGATAAATCAGCTCTCACTACATTAGCTGCATTTAAACAGCTTGAAATGAGAGTGGCAAGACCCATAGTAAAAGTTCAATCAGATGCTGGGAGTGAATTCCAAAATCGAATATTCCAGGAGTATTTATCTAGTAAATTCATAGAACACCAAGTGAGTGGAACTGCTGACCATAGAAGCCAAGGTCGAATTGAAGCCTTTAACAAGCAGATTAAGAGACTGATCACAAACTATTGCATAGCTAATAACACAGCTAGATTCTTTGATGTGTTAGGTGATATTGAGTATAATTACAATAATACAGTTCACTCAGCTACTAAGATGAAGCCAGGCGAAACTACAGAGGAGCATTATAGGTATATAGTGGGATTAGAAGATGAAAGATTCAAGAAATCAATAGCTTACCTTGATACCATGCAGCCTGGCATGTTTGTTAGAGTGAAAGTTGAGAAGAACCCCTTTGCTAAACAGGGTAACAATTGGTCTAGGATGGTTTACACTGTTGATAGTAGGGAAGGCTTTAAGTTTAAGCTAAGGAGTCCCACTGGTGAGATCATAGAAAACAGGTTTGCTTTCCATGAGCTGTTGCCTGTGAATGCAGTTGAATATCTAGAAACCCCTACAGTGGATGCCTTGGAGCAAGCTAAAGAGGAAGCCAGGGCTGATGCTGCTATAAGGAGAGAAGGCATAGAAGCTGCTAATGAAGTCCCAGTTAAGCCTTTGATAGAGGCTAGGAAGGAGAAGGCTGGGAAAGTTAACAGGGAACTCAAAAAGCTCACTATAGCAGGAACACAGAAACTTTCAGAAGTGAATAGCCAGAGATGGTATAATGACTTTCAGACTACTAAGGAGTCATATACAGCCCCTAAACCTCAAAGAACACTAAGAGAAAGGACCAAAACTAGCTAGTTTGCTAGGCGAAAACTCGTTTTTTCCAAATATATGTATGACTGATATACATATATGCATATGATATACACATAGTCTTGTAGATCTTATCAAGCGCTTCACAGCGCTATGCAGAACGTTGCGTTTTGATGATCTGGTGATGAGATATAACAGTTTGAAGATGCAAAAGTCACTTGCCATAGTGGGCTTGGTGAAACACTAGCCCAGGAGTCGACTTGGAACCAAGTCGTTTTTGGCTCAGCGGTTAAGACGCTTGGATTTCCGAGTCGCCATTCAAATCCGCTCGGGAACCTTTACTTCGTTCGCCGTGAAACTTGAAAAGTTAAAAAAAAACGCGGTTTTTTCTAGATTAATGCTGTACCCGTCTGGAAAATCATTATTCACGTTTGCTGCGATATCTCAGCACCAACTTATCAAATCGATGCGCTTTAAACGTCATAAAATCGAGCATTTCAAGGCGGTCTGAGCGCTTATCAGCCATATCGACATTTCGATAACTCTGACTCGAAATCGCGATGAAACCGATTTTGAATTTTGATTTTAAATTCGATTAAAATGCATTAAACGTGAGTTTTTAATATAGATCACCAGGAAGTTATCAAATCGATGCACTGGCGGTAAAATATAATGACATATATCATACATAACAATAACTTGCAATCACATATACGAATCTCGATGTGTATACATCGCTATTACGATTAAAGCGAGTTTTGAAATTCAAAATAATTCGATTAAATTCGATTATAACTCAAAAATCGCGAGTTTTAACCATATACTTATCAATTCGATCAACGTATGATATCTTATATTCCGCTATATTGTATTGCTTCGATAAACGTGATCACATATATGAAAACATCAATCTAACATTGCATTTAGTAAGCATCTCCCCAAGATTCCCCCTATTATATTATATTTATATTTAAGTGGACTCAAGGTTGACTCATATTAATCGTAAAAGTAGTAATAGTATATGGAATTTGTTACGAATTCAATGCAAGGGTTGACTAAGTGGGTTGAGTTGACTCAAATTTCACAGGAAATATTTGGGACCAAAAGTTTTCTAAAAAGGATTTGAAAAAATGTGTCAACTCCCCCCACTTAGTCAACCCTGACCATAAACAGTAAGGATTTGAGCTAACATGTATCACAAAGTGAACATTTTGAGTCCACTTAGAAGATCCACTTTTGAAATCAAAGTTGATTTTGCTTGAAATTTCAAAGTTGATCTAAAAGTGAGTCCACCCTGATTGATTATGGTAACAAAGTTGACTAAGTTGACTAAGTTGAGTCATCTTAAGAAATTCAAGGAGACTAAGAGTTCAAAATGTTTATGAAAAGTGAGTCAACTTAGACCACTTATGGTAACAAAGTTAAATATTTAATTGATTTAATCGGAAAAGAACATGATTTAATCGAATTTATTGATATAATTCCGATTAGATTCATTTAGAATTCAATTAAGATCAATCGAAGTTATTGATATAATTCCGATTAACTACAATTAAGATACAATATCGATTAATCGAGTTTATCGATATAATATCGATTAAATTAATTGAAATTGCATATAAAAATATGAAAATTCATGTGAAAATTCAAATAAATTAATCGATTTTATTGATATAACATCGAATCACACATATGAATATTCATATTTTAATCCTGAGGCGGAACGCCGAGGGATTAAAATATGAATATTCATATGTGTAGTACGTTGTCCATTAGATATTTTAGACAATCCTGAATACATCTAATATTAACATTTTAACTTCGCAGGTTGAAGTGCCTGCAACTGTTGTCCTTCACAGGTCGAGCTCTGCTGATGCACTCGGCGAAGGAGCTGCGAGGCCGGCTGGTGGAGTTTGAGAAAAAGGAGGGGATGCGCCTCGACGGCGCCAGCGACGCGGGTCTCAGTTACGGACTCGAGGCGGTCCTCTTCTCATTTGACAAACATGTGCGTTCATCCGCCAGCAACCTGCAGAAAGACGGTAATAAGTATCGGGATTGTTTCTGTGCAGGTGGCGCTACTCGTGGACAAGGCAAAACAGACGTGGGCCCTTCCCGTACCCCCCCCCTCCCCCCCCCCCTTCCAACTCCGTATCCCTATATATGACATGTACTGATGGGCTCATTATCGGCAGATGCCAGGATGCAAATACCGTGGCAGAAATCAAGCGCCACTATGCCTGCCGCGACGTTTGAAGACGAACGGTAGTACTCGCGGAATTTAAGTGAGCCTGGTGATTGCGGAATGTGAATTGACACATGGAAATGAAGTGCATAAGCCTTCCCATGTAGCCGAGCCGCTCGATCGTTCATGGCTCGCCGGATTGCACCTAGGCACCATATGTATATGTAACAGAGGCTGGGGAACGGTTGAAGTTATTTAATGCACACTTAATTGAGCTTGCCGGAGTAATACTGGACAATGAAACGGTACAGTTAAGGATATAAAGCAATATGAAAGTACAGGTAGGCTGGGAAGAGCAGGTAAATCGAAAGTTGCAATTTTCTGCATCTGATTGGGTGTGCCAAAGGCAAGGTCGGCCTTTGATATATATGTAATTATATGGTTATTGCGACTGCCGGAGGTGGCTCCGGAGGGCGTCCTCCAATTCTACGACGCGAGATTGGTGCTCCGCCACCCATCCGTATGCCTCGTTCAGCTTGGTCCTCACAGGGCACGACGGGCCGCATGGTGCGGCAGCTGTGCGCGGGATGGCGTTGCACCAAACAAGTCGATCCCCGGCGAGAGCTTCAGATCCGGCGATTGCTAAGCGGAGGGCAGCGGCAGGCGACTCCTCAACTAGAGCTTGCTGGAAAAGTGCGGAAGCAGCAGCCTTCCTCGCTTCGACGGGGCGGGTTGAAGGGTCCACCTGGCCAGGAGCCAGCGCTGGCAGCTCGCGCTCGAAATTAAAGCGTCTCGAATGAGCGTCGTACCAGTCGTCTAAGTTTGGCTGAACGACAGTGGGCGTCTTGTGCTCATGGTGTCCGCGGCGGTTGCGGTTGATTGCCGATGGGGCGCTAGCGGGATGTGCCGAGCTACCGGAGGCTTCGAACGATGGCCCGGTCTTGGCACGTTTTGCCATTGCTGTCGAATCCGGAGTTTATAACGTGGGTCCTGATTTTCAGGGTACCCGGAGCGCACGGCGTCCTAAGGCAAAAACACGGAAGGCTAGACGGCTCCGTTTACAGGGCACAACTCAGATGTCGAACGAAGACGATTACCAGGTTCTGCGGCGGGTGAGTCGCACTCTAGCAGTCAAGCACGCGCTGCCCGAAATCGTTCTTACTGGGCGTCCTCTACGCGCAGAGGCAGGCAATCGAGCTTGCGCACTGGAATGAGGAGAAACGGAACGAGGTTCAAGCGTGTCAACTCGCAGCTGACGAGGTGCGTGCTGCTCGGAGGATCGCTGCGTACGTTGCCAGGTTGCCGCAGTGCAACTCAGCCGGGTTTCGGAAACGTAGGGATGCAGTGTCGTCGAACACCAGCAACCGGTTGAAATGTGGAGGAGACAAGAACGCCGCAAGGGGAAGCATAAGAAGCAGGGGAAACCGGCCTTGTCTGGCCGTGGCAGTGCGGACAGCAGCAACGTCGAACGGGCGGCGGCCGCAGGAGCAACAGCGACATGCGCAACGCCGGCCGGTCGTCCAGGCGGGACCATGGGAGGGGAAAGCGCTGCCGCCGGCGGCAGCATGCACAGGGGCTCGGGCACGGTTATCGCACCGGCCGGGCGACCCCTGGATGCGTTCCGCAGCGTACCAACGGCCTGTGCATCGATGAAGCCGACCGACAAGATGATCATATCGGAGCTTGCCCGAGGCATCTGCCCTGTGTGCGGGAGGAGGGCCAGCAGAACGCAACGAGTCCTATCCGCGCAATCGAAAGCGGCTTTGTGGTATGTAGGTTATGATATATAGGATTTCGGAAGAGATAACGTTGATGACGAGTGGGGCACAGGGGCATGTGCTCTTCTGCACGTCGGAGGGTGGAGAGCTGGGAGCAAGGATGAAGGAAGCGCTCAAGGAGGCCAGCGAGGCGATTGATATTTTCTACCGCGGGACGTCTGCGCATGCTTTCATCGAGGCTCAGCTCACCAATGAGCTCCGTGCCATAAAAAGCAGAATCGAGAGCTTCACGCAAGACCACCTGTGTTCGTCAGACCGAGCGGTGCTTGGGCTTCGCAGGATGATGCTCTCGCCGTCGCCAACTCCTACGGTTAGGACACTGGCATTAATATTTTACGCAGCGTCTCGGCCCCCCGTATGTGGCTGACACGTGCACTGCCCACAGCAAGGGGACGGAGGGTCCGCAGAATACGCGTCGGCCATCACACATGCTGTGTGCGCGGCAATCAGAGACGCGAGATCAAGCGTGGAGCGGGAGCTGGATTGGATGCGGAGGATTTCCAGCAAACTCGCCAAGCTTGATGGCGGCGCCTTCATCGTTACATGGGAAGTGGACGCTCTGCGGAAACTCGTAGGACAAGGAGGGAGACGCAACAATCAGTCAATCATCCCTGGATATTGCAGCCTTGCACCATTTCAGTTACTACGTCAACCCCATCGTCAACCCCGGTCGGAACATATCGTCAACTCCGGTTGCAAAGCATCGCGATCGGCCGTCCCCCTACATTCCTCCGATGGGTATGTTATCCCTGCCCGCCTCTTTTATTTCGTCGTGCCGTCTGATGTGAACGCCAGCGAGTACGAAGACGGGCAAGACTTCCAGTGAGGTGAGCATTCTTAGTTTCCGGCCCTCTCTGCCGCTCTTTACTAGACACATGAGTGGTTATAATTATGTGATCACTTGCGATTGCCATACCGATGCCTCTGCAGAAGGACACTTCTCACCTGAGAATCGGTGATCTCCGGAGTGCGTCAGTTGTCGGTCCATGCGGCCGGCAGACCAGTACAATTACGTCACTCTTATCTGCACATGCAGTGTGCCGGGACACGATCGACTTCCTGCTCGTACGCTGCGCATCGTCCCAGGCCGATTCAGTCAGCATCCTGGAGCTCCTCAATTCTACGAGCACCATCGTTAGTGCTTTTTCATCATAAACGCGCCCGTAAGAACGGCCTCATGACAAGGCATCTCGTCTTCCACGCAGGCCCGCGAAATCATTGTTAACAAGCCTGGCATCCTTCAACTGAGTCGATCCCTGAAAGGTATCTCGTATATTTTGTACGCATGCATATAGGTGCGTGTCGAAGTCTCTATATGATGTTCGGAATTCGGCAGTGCTCGTCGATGCCATTGCCGACTGTGAGACCGCGGAAATGGTGGCGGTACTGCTCTAGATCTAGAGCTTTTGATGTTCATGAGTATTCGAACTCACACCGGCCCTTACTAACAATTTGCAGTACTGTAGTTCTGTTTTCTTGGGATGTCACCGGTAGTATAGATACATTGGGATTGCATTTTTTCTAGTGTAATCGAGGGCAATTTACGTGGATGGTTGACGCTTGAGATTTATGTTCCATGGCATTGAAGTTATAGTTCACACTGGCTGGCTCCAGCACTAGCTTGGTATCATGACATTTCGATCTCGTGCCCCTCACCGTGGTACGGTGGTGCTGCGAGCAGCATGCGCGCCTGACATTGCGAGCAACGAAATGGGGGTTTGAAAAGTCGCTCGATGATGCGTACCCCGTTGGTCTAATTCGTGCCGTTGCTAGGATAAATACAGTTGCCCTTTCGAAAGTAGGGCACGATCCAGCGTACACCGGCAGACATGCCGCGTGTGAAGAAGAAGCCGCGGAAATCCGCCAAGGCCGCTCCGGCCGCCCCGCCCAAGGCCAAGAAGCACACGAAGACCGAGTCGCCGGGAAAGAGACCTTACCGCTATCGTCCAGGTGCGGATGCCAATTATGGTAAGCAGTTAGGGAGGCTGAACGAGGAGAGCAGGTACTGTCGCGCTGCGGGAGATTCGCAGATACCAGAAGACGACGGAGCTCCTGCTTCGCAAGCTTCCGTTCCAGCGGCTCGTGTTCGAGGTCGCACACGATCTAGGCGCAACGGATAAACGTTTCCAATCGTCGAGCGTCCTCGCGCTGCAAGAGGCCAGCGAGGCTTATCTTGTCGGCGTTTTTCAGGATGCGAACCTCTGCGCCATCCACGCCAAGCGGTGCGTTGCCTGAAGGGATGTGTGCTTAATTTCTGATCGGTGCATGGTGCTCAGGGTCACAATCATGCCGAAGGACATGCAGCTCGCCCGTCGCATTCGCGGCGAGCGCACCTAGAAAGAGAGAAGAGCCGTACGGTTATACCAGTATCTCTGGCGCACCGGAGTGCATGTAACCCGCAAATTCGATGGTGTTATGCCTGTATTGTGTTCTCAAGTACACAACGGCGAGCTCGCTGAGTGCATGAGACGAATGTTTGAGAGCAATTGCGCCTTTTTGTACGAAATCGTCATCATGATCACTCGACAACCGACTGTGCTCGACACGAGTGACAGTGGGCAACTAGTGTATTAAATAGAGAGATCATTCATCGTCAGATGAGGCCTCCAGAATTTCCTGGATCCGCTCGAGTTTATCGATGGCCCGATTGCCTTTCGATACATAACCCTCGTGAGGTCCGTGAGAGCGCACGAGATCCTCCAATTCGTACACACGGGTTTGAAGATTTTTCACCCAGGTCCACGCCTGCTCCAGCTTGAGTTTCACCGGGCATGACTGACCGCACATGCTAGACATTTGCTGGTTGGCGCAGCACCAGACAAGGCGCTCTCCGCAAAGAGCCTCCGCACAGGCAATAGCGGCAAGCAAAACGGCCTGCGGTGACGTAGCAGCTAAGGCTTGCTGAAAGTGGGCTTTGGCCGCTGCTTTTTTAGCTACGGCTGTGCGCTTCGACGGATGGATTTCGCCGGGAGACAGCTGTGGTAACTCACGCTCAAAGTTATACCGTCGATTATGCGCATTGAACCAGTCCGTCGGCGGGACTGGACTGCTCTTTTTACACGGCTGTTTCCTGCGTCGGTGGTGGCTGACCCCTGGTTGCCCGACGGGGAGCAGGTCGGCTGCTGTCGCGGTAGAAGGGCTTTCAGCAGAGTTGCTAATCGACGCCGTCGGCTCAGACTTCTGGCGTTTCGACATTAGGTAACTGCCGATCGAATTAGGGGTACGTGCTACAAGCGTTCGAACCTGCGTTACTGCACGCGAGCTTACAGTAGCCGACACGGACACGTTGACGGCAGCCAGGGTGCAATTGGCGTTTCGACAAGCGATGGGGGACGCAGCAGCACAGACAGGGTTGCTTTCCAAACGTAGGCGGATGAGAAACGCGTGCCCGCACAGTGCCCCTAAAGCGTCGCCTGATTGAATACGCAGGCCCGCGGCTTGAAGAGGTGGGACATGAGCCATTGTCGTACTCTTCGAGTGCGATGGTACCTGTGCAGGACACCCGCTATTCGGATCCGGACGTCAACTACGAGATAACAATCGGAGAGGAGCGTGCAGGGCGCAGGGACGTCGGCACATTAACGGAGTTTCCGCGTCCTTATGGGTATTATAAGCGTCATCCGCAAGCAGACATCGATGAGTACGTGCTGTGGTCGTTCATGTCAACCGAGGCATGATCTGAGACCGACGCGATGAAGACGTCGACGTCCCAGTATACGTGTGCATATACATGCACCTCATTCTGGACAGAAGGTTGCCGCGAGTGACGTGTGTCAAGGCATGATGTGTAATTAAGTCGCAGCGTGCGCAGCTTCGGGTGCAGTTTAGACCAACGTCATGTTTTCACGACAACTTCAAGTATTTCTGCCAGACCTTCAACCTATCCAAAGGCGCTTTCGTGGTTGGAGGGAAACAATTGCAAGTACGGCCTGTCGACTGTCCCGAGTCCGTAGGGATAGAGGACGGCGACTTCATAACCTACGTTATGGATGGCAAAGGGGAGAAGCTGAAGCGGTGCGCGTGGTACATATGCATATAGGATGGGAACTCATGGATTCACGGAACAATTCACAGGGAGGAGGAGTTTGAGGCGTACGTTGAATGAAAGGACATCAGAAATTCGCGGGTCTGATTATCTCCACTTGAGCAGAGTGGACGAGGAGACTGCTATGGAGGTATGGATGACGGGCAGCGAGGGAGAGCGTACCATGCAGATGGTGGAACACCACGCAGAAATATTTTAGATCTGCGATCAAACAATGGCGGTACCGATGTTTGTGTGTGAATCGCAGGGACGAAAGGTGAACCGATCGACCGGAATGTACTGGTTGCCACCGAGACGAAGGTTGAGTTGATGCTCGGGGGGAATGAAGAGATGCAAGCTCACGATCGTGCCCGTACCGCAGGGTGTGTCTGCAAATGACTGTGATGGCGACGCATGATAGAACTTTACATGACACATGTGATGTGCACAAGGTGACGATTCGATGAACGATAAACTGCGCACGAAGGCGAACCAGTAACACGCTGGTTCGCAGTGTGTCGTTTCCGCAAGGACCTACGAACACCTTTCAGAGACGATGCGGCGCTTCACGGATAAAGTTATTATGCCCCACAGGCACGTATTCGCAGGGTATGACGCAGTTGAATTCGAGTACCAAGGGAGGCCGCTTCTGAAAGGGGATACTCCGGAAAAACTAGAGATGAAACATGACGACGAAATTAAGTGCGTGAGCACTTACATGATGGCATGCGTTACATGACGGTCGTGCACCAGGGTTATACCCACCTTATGGGGACAGCACATCGACTGCAGTCGAGCGCGCATTTCATATGTACAAGACCTGGTTTGCAGCTGCCTCCGACTTCAGCTACATTCATCCGACGCGCCGTCCGACTCCAAATAGGGGCGTACACCAGAACGCATTGTAATGCAATCATGATGTACTTCAGGACTCTAGCGGCACACTGAAAGGGGCCCGAGGGAGGGACGAATACTGATGATTTGCAGTACTCAAGCAGGCATCTCAGAAGACAAGAGCTACGGCCGCGTACAGGCGACCCGACGCGCGGAGCCTTTGCGGCAGGGCCGGGGCGGACGCCGGGGTGCAGCGGTGTGAGCTTGCTGATTACAGAATGTGAATTGACACATGGCGATGAAGTGCACTAGCAGTCCCACGTATTCTATCCGCTCGATCGTTCATAGCTATCCGGGCTGCACCTAGGCACCATATGTAACTGATGACGGGCGCTCGGTTGAAGCATCTTAATGAGGTGCGGGCAAGGCGGGGCGGGGCTGGATGTGGCAGAGAAGGGCGGGGCGGGGTGATGCACTGATGGGTGGGGCGGGCCGAGCCCTGCTTGGAGATTCTAATCTAGTCGGGTATATTGTCGGAAGGGCATGGCTGCCATCTTCCTGTGTTGTCTATTTCGACAGCGAGATCTGCAGGCGTTGTCTGGAATGAGGGTGTCAATAATTACGAGATGTAAAGGTAAATCGGGCACAGACCCCATCAAGGATGGACTTGAAGAACTCGTCAATGATGAGATCGTGGAGACCTGCTTGTCTTTGGCAGAATTGGAATGGGCATTCCCTATGGAAAGGAATTCATTGTGATCGTGATCATGAGTGCAGGACGAATAGCTGACCAATCTTCATTATGAAGGGAGAATATCAAGTGCTCGTTGAAATCGAAACACTGCGTCGGGATAAGAATAATGTGGAATTTATGATGGGAATGCGACCACGTACGTGCGGGTGAACGCAGTACACGGATTGAACTGGCACTCTGATACGTTCTGATGTGTAGGGACAGGACAGATGCAGGCGGAATTTCGTATCGAGTGCCCAAGCGATAGCTGGCAGGCGTCTGGTGGTGAGACGTGAAGAAGTAGAGGTTGAAAATTTACGTAAGGGAAATACCAAATTCACGTCCGGCTTGCCATGGCCTGAAGATGTGGATAGGCTCGATCTGCAGAAATCGTTGCAGAACCGTTCCATCTTCAACGATTATGATGCGATCAACAGGCGGTGTGTTTCTCAGAAGAGTAGTGACGTCGGAGAAGTGACTATAGTCACGGATCGGTCCTCTATAGTCATGTGGCTGCTCGATCCTCTGCATCGTTCCTCTGAACATCCCAGGTGAGATCCCATGGCACGCTTTTGTTTTCGCCATGATCAAGTAATCGGAACCTGTTGAAATATATAAGTTAAAAGTCGTCTTTATTTAGACGGCAGTCGAGGATCGGGCATGAGCATGCTTACTTCGAGCCGGGTATCAGCCGCCCTGCGAATGAGCGCGCTTCGAATGTACGCCGAGCAGCGGTTGCAGCGCTTGTGTTCGCCTTGCTGGCGCTGGCGTTGGCGAAGGAGCGCGCCGTGCACGGTACGCGTTGCTTCGCGCTTAGCGGTGGGTTGGCCTAGCTGGAGATTGCGCTGGCTAATGAGCGCGCTATGAACGATGCGACGACCTGCGCGTGTAGCGCACGGGGTGTCGTTCACGGCGCCGGAATGCATGCTGTACCCCTAATTGCCGGACTTGACTCTTGCAGAGACGCCTAGGCATGTCGTTGACGAATACTTCGCGTCCCATACTCGATTCCGGTTCCAAGAAGCGATCGAGAGGTATGTTCTCCGTGTGCTTGCTCCGTTCGCTGCTGATGCGAGTGCATGCTGCGATTTGCGCCATCGCAGATACGTCGCCCACATCCGATATAGTGCTAGCTGCTTCTTACGCGAGACCGAATCTCGATTTAGCTTCTTACCGCGACATTTCTGAATCAGTGAGAGTCAGCGGCCGCGGTTCCATCACCGTACTGGAGGCCATGAGCCACATGACCCCCGACGTTTTTATAATCAAGAATCCCTGCACAGGCGCCATCGTAGCAGTACCACCTGGGCCTGCAGCTCTGCGCGTGAGTAACAACGAGTATACTTCTGCGTACGATGTGATTGCGTCCGTTCAGCTTACGGACTGTAATGGAGGTACCTGTACGCATGTAATCTTGGATGATGATCAACTATTAACCCCATCTTCACCTCAGAGTACGACTTGATGATAAAGGCCTTCGATTGTGCTGGCAGTTGGGACCCCGATCGCCGGTGGGCCGAAATCTACATGAAGTGGAATGGAACGGTCGTCAAGCACGTCGTAAATCGACCTGATGTGGATCCAGATGGATGGCCGCTGCATGATGATATGTACCACGGAATGTACGACGATGTCGGTCAGAATTAGGGCAAGGACGCGCGCCGTACTACATATACGTGTTATGGCAGTCAGTTCACAGTTTCGTATCGATTACTGTTTCCTATCTCTGACACCTTCTATTCTGCGCTCTACTACTTAGTTTTGTCTGTATTTATTGAATGCGCACATTGGCACTTGCTACCCTCAGCTTGCTTCACTTGACTTCTATTCCAATATCATCCACTCATACTACCTCGATCCCTCCTCACATGTACATGTTTCGTACTATGCTAGCTGACTAGGCCTGGACTACAGTATAGTAAGCTTAAGCCGCCGGAAGAGAACTCTGCCGGGTCCGATCCCTTGCTGCAACAGAGGCGTCGAATGCAGAGCTTACCACACCGCGGCCGCACCCGTGAAGATGCGCACATGAAGAATATGGGTCCGATCACCACCGCAAGGAGGTTTAGAGATCACATGCTGTAGTTACTTGGGGTTGGGGGGAGTGAAAGAACTGTAGTAGCAGGGGTCGCAGGAGTTCGGCAGGAATAGTGTACGTAGCGACGTACTCTGTTGGGGTCCGATTCCCTTGCTGCCACCGAGGCGTCGAATGCAGCGTTGAAGGCATCGTAAATCTCTTGTGTGAGAAGCGGCAGACCGTTGTGTGTGAGCTGCCGCCTAGCGAAGAACTTGATGAGGTCACGTCGGAGCCTCTCGTACCAGGCGTAAACTCTGCCGCATGTGTAACCGCCAGCAGCGTACACATGCACGTTCGCAAATTTCTTCATGAACTGGCCGCAAACACAGTATTAACTTTTCGGGTGAACTCGACACCAGCCGCGATGATCGTATAAAATAGAAACGCACGGGGTGCACTCCTGAGGGAAGCAGACCGGTGTCCCCTTCGCAACCAATCCAATCCAGGTGACGCGCCCTCAGATTCCTGCGCACAACATTTGAGTGTCATCAAAGTAGTTGCAGGACGCCAGCTGCGGAGGCAGGAGGCATTATGCACTCGAGTTCGGATCTTGATCGCGGGTTAACGTCTTCGATGCCTGAAAGCGATGACGCAAGAACGCGATCGCGGAGGCCAGCAGTAGTATTTATTGTATGCGAGAGAGTACGTACTCCAGCTCCCGTGTCTTGCACGTATTTCAAAATCCGGGGCACGGAGTAATACGGATGATGCGTGGTTAATACGTGACCATTTTCAACGTAGTAGAATGGGTGCAGGAGGCCCAGGTAATCCACGTTGATGGAATTGTGTGCGTGATGAGGGTCATACACGCTGCAAACGTTGCGACCGGGTGGCTAAGGTCGTCTCCTGGCACGTAGATTGCACATGCAGCGAGGTCGTACGATGATACTATACGCTCAATAGTATTCGAACCCATGACACTGATCTGAGCAACAAGATTTGAAAATCAAAATGAGACCGTTCAGAATATTCTGCATGTAACAGGCACCTGCAGAGGTAGGACCCCTGGGGCCATGATCTGGACGCCGTAGCAAAAGGTGCACAGAAGACATCCACGGTTTTATTCTTTGGTAGGTAAGGCGCGACTCGTTCTGCGGAGGCGCGGGCTGCAGCTTGGTAGAAGGCGGTGACAACGCGAGTGAATTCTGCAACGGTCGAGGCTTTTACGTAGATGTCGATATCGTTCCTGCAGGCTACTATCAGGACGAACGGTTCGCGCTCACGTTTTCGCGCATGCATGCGTACAGTGCCATTCGGTAGGCTATCGGCGGGCACGTGATGGCTTTGAAGGGAGGCCACCTGTGCGTGTAGAGAGGATGCGTATGTATGTATACGTAGGCATGGAACGATGAGCGAAGGACGGACCTGATATGAACACGCAGCTTGGTATGTCAGAAGGAAGGTACGAAATTAAGCGTGGTCGCGGAGACGCTCCCGAAAGCCGCAGGTGTGCATAAAAGCCGTCCATCACAGGCAAACCTGGTCCAATGATCCCATGATCCCGGCAGCCATCGTCAATGGCCCTTCCGAGCATATCACCGCTCTGTAAAAACTGGGAGTAGGAGCACGCATGACATTAGCTATAGTACCATGTGTTTACCGGATGCGCAAGCAAAGTATAGAACATGCGTGTGTGCGAACCTCGGTGGCGCGATACATAGATCGGTGGTGGTGGGCTTGTACAAGGCACTCAGATTAAAGCGCGCCGCGAGATATGATGCTAGCTTTCGCCGAGGATGATTGATCGCGCCTGTGATATCGTACAAGTCGTACATGGCCGCCGAGGAACAGGATATACGGAGAGAGACTGCTGACAGCTATTCTCGGAAGTGTCGCTGACGGAGCGATAGCACAGGGGCAGATGCTCGCGTCGGGAAGGATACTGGGAAGGAAGAGACGACGGAATGGTTTTGGGTATTTGGGCTGTGACGCGGACGCCCTCATACGAGGGTACAGGCCCGAAGAGTAAAAGTGACCGTTGTACAAGCACTAGGAGAGATCACTGAGGCCAAACAATAGCGGCGCGTTATGCAGAGCGGAGAAGTGCCGAGAGCGAACGAGGAAGAGACGGCTTCGACCCCCATAGGAACACACACGTCGGCAGAGTCAGCAACAAGCGCACGTAAGGCAGTTCAAGAAGCGGCTGATGATACGCAAACGGACAAGCGGCCAGAACCAGAGGTGCGTGTGCATTTGCTGGCGGATTGAAGAGATCGCCCAACGAGTACGCCCATGCGCGCATCGGGCTGCGCAGGGAGACCGGAGAGATGATGATAGCGATTGCCCGTCGTGCCACTGGCGGAAATCTGGCAGAGTGCGGAGGTGCAGATCTGGCGTTGTGTAAAACCTCTGCATCTGAAAACGACTGACCGGCTGCTATTGTTGCGGCGTTGTAAATTGCAGGCAAGGCATGTAAGATGGCGGATGGCGAGGTGCAAGGCAGCGACAGCGACAGCACCAGTGACGACTCAAGTAAGTGAATCGAGAATTTCATGCCCGCATGAATTGCTATCAGATTGATGGCTTGCATTTCCGTATTGATTGCAGTACTGACGACCCCGATATTCCCAATTCTTCCTATTTCGGACGGGACTCTATAAGAATGAACGGCCTCCTGACGAGGCTGCAGAAGTATCGATCGAAATGGTAATTTTGACGGAGGCAATTGATGAATTGGCATCCAAGCGACCAGGAAATAGTTGCTCTGACATGAGAAAGAGCTCTGTGCACGCATGGTGTTCATGCAGTTTTTTAAGATCGAGCATCAAGCATCTTGAGACGGCAATCCAGTTATTTCCGAGTCAAGAACAGGCATAGGCCTGCCGACTCTCGATGTGTATCCGAATATCAATCATAGTGTATGAAGTATAGAATTACAGGCTACATAGGGGGAGCGGCACGGGTCCAGAGGGCGGTGTTCATAGGTGAGAGGACGTTGGAGGGCAGATGCATAGCTATAGGGCGAGGGGCAACGGCTTCAGTGACGACGCGTAGCCGGTGCAAATGTTCCGAATCGGAGTCCGGGTCGGCGATCTTGAGGCCGCCGAGAGCGGTCTCTAAATCCTATGCTCACAGACCGAGTCACGGGCGAAGGCTTCCCTATAGCACTGGAGGGTGCGGGGTGCACCTGCCGCAACTTGCATGCCTGATCATTGGAGAGGTCATCGTCGGCGGCTCGCACACGCAATGCGGCCCGGAGGCGGCAAAGGCGAGAGCGGAAGGAAGCAAGGACGTCGGGCTCCAGAGGTACCGGTAGCTTCATTTCGACCAAGTGAAGCTCGCGCAGACTGGTCATGTACTGCGCAATGAGCTGCGGGCGAGTCAGCAGAGAGGCGGGTCGGAAGCTAAAGGTTTAGAAACAAGGCACTGGCTGCTACACCTTCATAATTGCGTCCACGACGAAGGGGGCGTTTCCAAACCAAATCCCGCGCCTCCATCCCAGCCGTGCAGATGAAGGGTGTGGACCTTGTTCAGGGCGTTCCAGGCACTGGTTTGATCTGGAGCAAATGCTGACCGCACTCTCCAAGTACTGCAAACGAGCGGGGAGCGGGAGCGGGGATTGGAATGGATTGAATGCAGGGGTTGTGGCGCGGACTCACTCGCAATTCTGTGCAGCGCTCGATCACGCTCTCCATGGCGCCACCTTGGTTCTCATCTCCACGCTGACCGAAGTCGAGAGCGTGGAGGCGGGGCGCCAGGGGACAAGTGGCCATGGCAAAGTGTCCTCATCCACCTCATCGAGTACAAGCGATTGGAGCTGTGTGAGCGCGGGATGACGTTGAGGGCTCTTTGTATGCTATCGACCTCATTGGAACCGGCAACGCCGAGCTGCAGCGCTGAGTGCGCGAAGGCGCTGTCAGCAGGGGTAGCAAGCGAGCTGGAGAGAGCACCCGGACATGCGCACACTTGAGGGCAGTAATTCGGCCTAGTGGGGCAAAGTCGGCGATGTTGCGAGTTCGCAAAGCGAGGTGCTCGAGGGTCAGTAACTGTACGAGCGGCTCGAGGAGACCTGGAGAAGCGTGACCTCCTCTTCACCGTTGTCTTCATCATCTGGGTCCGCTCCGATAGAAAACACAAGGGAGAGTGCTGCGGCATCGTGCGGGTGCGAACATTAAAATGGTGATGATGGGTGCGGGGGCGCGTAGAAATACTAGGCAATGGAGTGGTGGCAGGCTGTGTTGTGCACGCAAGCGGAGGGAGGGGGGGACGGGGTCGAAGGGGGAAGTGGGGAGGAACTTACATTTTAGGGGAAGGCTGACGAGAGGGCGGAGGGCGTCAGGGGCAAAGTACGTTGTCTCCGGATACAAGTTTCCGAATATGAATTGAAGATGCAGCTTATGGAGGTACTTCAAGGGCCCTTTCGCCAGGAGGTCAAATGCATTGAATACGACGATTGGGAGCAGGCCGCCGCTAGAGGATGGCTCCGACAGGATGCTCGCCCGTAACTCTGTGAGAGCAGGGCCCTTGGTTGCCAGGTATTCGAACGCAGGCTGGCTTAGCGATATCTGATCGCGCTCCAAACCGTAGCGCGCATCTAGATCGAGACAGGTGAGGTTGACGAACGATGGATCGCTGAGGCACGCGACGTTCTCCGGCTTGAAGACGTAGGTAAAGCCATTCATCCCATCCAAGGCAAGTCGGATGGCGCGCAGAGAAGTCGGAGAGAAGCGGACGAACGGAGTCAAAACGCAAGTTTGGACTGGATTATCAAGGACGACTTCTGTGGGCCGCGGGTATGGCCGCTGGAATCTGGGAGGACGGTCCTGCGATGCAACGGCGTGTTGGATTCATGGGATGCTCGACCTCGCAGGGACGCACTAGCAGTAAGATTTCCATGTGGACATCCTCAATTCCCGGCACCGCCGCTGCCGCGCGAATGCACGCATTGGCGAGGTCATCCAGACGATGTTCCGCCTTTCCGAGGCGGCTTTCCACGGTCTGCAGACTGAAGAATGCCCGCGGCGCCCGCAGTAGGGTTCTGAACCGACGACAAACTTGCCCGAGCGGGACGAGCACGTGCATGTCAACGCGGTCGATGCGCTTTGATTCCAACGGATGCTCCGGCATAGATAAAAGTGATTCGGCGTACGAGCAACAGCCGCCGGGCAACACCGTCCCGACCACGAGCTGGCTTGCAAGCGCAATTATCTTGGCGAGTAACTCGTCCGGCAGACATAAGATGTTGACCTGCGGTTGCCATCTCCCATGAACAGATTATGACAGGGCATGTGATCACAAGCTATAGCGGCACGCGTACGCACGACATTTACATTCAGGTGGGAACTATGCGCAACACGTCGTCGCCTCTTTCCCATCTGCTGGAAGCTGAGCACTTCGAGCCCGTTCGGGGAGACTTTAATTTTTTTGGAGGGGGGCGTACGTGAACTGAGAGTGTTGGTGAACGATCGGGAAAGTAGAGTTAGTTCTGAATTTGAAATTTTCGTCGTCCCGTCATTCGAGCTTCTGTCGACGTGCAATGGCTCGCCTTCCGAAGGCTGCTGCTGCTGCCGCCTCAGCTGCAGCGGAGAAGACGGACAGCGTGCTCGAGAAGAAGAAGTCTGCCGTAGGCGCGTCACCGTCGAAGCCTGAGATCGGCGAGTCAGCCGGCAAGTCACAACTCCCTGACATCGACCCCGAGCTCGAGTCGGAGTCACCGCCGGTGCCCAGCAAGCCGGTGGGCGGCACGGCGCAGGTTGCGCTGACGGGGTGCGTCTGCATTTAATCGCTCGCCGAGGCGACATGATCCGGAATTTAGCTGACGGTCAATGCATAAACAGGATGAACGCTGGCGCTCCATCGGAAGGAGCAGCCGCAGCTGCTGCTCCGGAGGCGGGGCCGTCACGCACTTCGAATGGCGGCTTGTACACTGCTGACGTTGACAAAGTGTACGCAGTCCAAGATTGCGCAAACATTGTTTAAAAAATGTTACGCTGAATTCCGACGCCGCGTAGGTCCGGAGCTCTCACGGCAAATGGCGCGCCTAAGGAAAATGTGATGCTGTCGTACGTGGTCCACCCCTCATTAGGCCCCATCCGTGATAATCGTCGGAAAATCTGATATCTTGCAGGCCCGTCAAGAAGATGATCGTGAATGTGGGGCGCACGTTCACGGAAATGAAGGAGGGGAGAGACTTTAATGGCGTCGTGCGGATCGCGAACATGCACACCATCACTGGAAAGACTGGAGGCGATACCATCCGTGCTACACTGGAAGATGAGGTGCGCAATGACGTTAAGCCGAACGGGGCAGGGACTTTGCCGTCGGAGCTTACGCAAGGCAGCTTGGGGACAAAGTGCCGCTCCGTATATTCACCGGAGCCATGGTAAAAAATTCGAAGGGAGATACTCTCATCGATCAAGTGAACAAAATAACCGAACAACTGAACATGAGCTGCAACACGGACGAAATGGTGAGTTGCACTTTACGTGTTACTCTAACGGGATATATCAGGATACTGACAAAGATCACATGAAACAGTACCTGATAATGCAAGCCTCCAAAAATGCTCGGCATCTGGTGAAGGGGACTGCGACTGAAAAGATGGCTTGGCCATTGACGCGAGACCGCAATCTGGCCAAGGAGATCCAGATCAACTCTGGTAATGCAGGTCTAATCATATTCGAATCAGTGCATGAGGAGGTCGGTCACTCTTGATTTTATTGTTTGTTCGATACCATATACGCACGCCGTGACCAATTCCCGTGCGCTAGGACTCACGTCTCAGCGGGCTTCCCCATAAAATTATGAACATGGATCGCACGTCATTCGTCATGATGCGTTACGACATCGTGTCCGATTTCAAGGCCGCCGCAGTGGACTACATGAATGTCAACAAACAGTGCGACTCAAACAGGTTCAGCGAATGTGCGTCAAATGTAATCTGAAGAAAATGGATAAGATTCCATAGTCGTCATATTGCGCCTTATCTTTATAGCAGACAATGTTCATTGCGTTATCAAGGAGGAAGAGGACGGATACGTGTGCATGGATAAGCTTGGATTTAAGGTGTCAGCTCGTTTCGGAGTGAACGCGAAGGTTGATACGCTTGGTGTGCTGTTCGACAACTACAGCAACGATGGGGTTGCAGACATCATCGTTTCGTTCGCGGAGGTGCGGCAGCTATAACATGGATTTTTACAGAAAGGAATCAGGATTAACTCGTACGACGTGCGTGCAGTTCAAATTCGAGAGACCCTCCGGCACGCCGACCGAACTGTGGTTTGGCTACTTCTCCGATGTGATGGGGCTTGCGGAATACGAGGAGAAAAAGAAGACCCTGCCGGCAGGGTTTGCCACCAAGTCAATCAAAATTCCGGATGTGAATGCTCGCTTGCATGCATCTGTACCGTTCGGAAATGCGTCCAACCGACTTGGTGCGAGAGTCCTGCCAATCTGGTTATAGACTGTATACTCATTTCGTACAGCACTTTTCGCCGGTACCGGTGGTAGTGCCCCGACAGGGAGCGTCCCTCTTCTTGCGGCTGCTGGACAAATGTCTGCACCGATGGGAAGTCCTGTCAAGGTCGGGAATGGGAGCTCAGGAACGGGAGCGAATGGGAGCTCAAGCTCGCCGATGGCAGTTTCAGCAATGCACATGCCAATGCAGTCGTGCATGAGCTTGAAGGAAAATCCGTTCGCGGTCACTCGCGAACGCACCGGAAGTGAGGCATCTTTCCCAACCGGACTGGTTGAGCGCGAGGTACAGACCTACGCAATCATGCGCAGCTCATACGTCACGTTACAGCTAAGCCTATCGATGGCGCAGGCAACCATCGCAAAGCGTAAGAAGAGAGGGAACGACAGAGCCAAGACTTCGAAGAAACAGAAAAGCGAAGACGTGGAGGAGGAGGCGGAGGAGGACGATGACGAAGGCGAGGATGAGAATTAAAGCGAACGATACTCGACACAGCTCCGATCTATTTACTTCCATGGGGGTTTTTAATTTGAGACCATTTGGCCTGTACAGCAAAGTGGTTCACGGGTAGTAACTGGGTAGCAAGTATGTAAGCAGTGAGAGTGTTTTTGTACAGCAATTCGCGTCACACACGAGATAAAGAGTGTACTTGAATATAGATACAGTTTCATGCAACAGAAACAGTAGAGCAGTCCATGCTTCCTGGACAAGACATGGAAATCTAGGGGCCTATGGATGGCCCGGCGCAGAAGGCGCCACGGCATTTGCGATCAGCGGCGAGATTGCGATGATCAGGGGTTGAGATAATGCTAAATTTTCAATTAATATCGCACTAACATACATGTGAACCCGCTACGGAGTACGCTGCGGAAGTCGCAGTAATGGCTCGGGGATGCGAATGAGGGCTGTCGCCCCGCCCCGAGTGCCCACGGCAATCTGAGGGACGGTCATCGCACAGCGCAAGGGGGTGAGGCTGTCGATGGGCATGTACCAATCCAGGTTGTTTTGGAGAAGCAGCTAGGCAAGTGACGGCATGGACAACTATGGGTACAGGATGCGCATCTGGGGAGCCGCTGATGGCATGGGTTCCAAGGTAGGGACGGAGGAGAGCCCGGAGACTGAGCTTGAGGACAGGATGGTCGAGCTGGCCCAGTGGCAATGTCCAGACGATGTCAGCGGGGCCCGGCGTGAGGTCATAGATAAGGAGGTACTGGCCACCCCTTGAACGGGTGGCGATGACGAAAAGAGCCCCAGCATTGGCAGAAAGGGCGGACGCATTAAATCGGGCGTACGCCCTGGGCAGCGGAGCAACGTGAACGGCCTCGAGAACCATGGGGGCAGAGCCAGAGCCAGCAGGCATCGGGCGCAGGCGGACGAGCGCGAGGCGATCCTCCAGGGTAACAATCACGAGTTGGGCAAGCCGCCGCTCCTCCTCAGGGTAATCTACAGGGGGCAGGCCGAATGGAAGCGGCGGCGGAGGCGGCGGGCCCCCGGGGCGCCGCGGCAGCGCCGGTGCCGGCGGCGTGCGCCGCGCTGGGTCGAAGCCTTGCAAGAAGAAATGCACACCTGCACCCCAACGCTTCAATGGCCGGCGGGGTGAGCGCGGCTTGCACCACCGCGGCGCTTACCCCGGGGACAATGCGGGCCGTGGAGCCAGGGGTGGCGGTATCCGCGAGATCTAGAGACGCCAGCACTACCGCGCAACCTCATCACAGGCTGCGCTGATCTGGGAGATGAGTGACGGGCGAACCACAATTCGGTGTGGGTCCATCGGGGGCTGCGCGTTGAGCAACTCGGCGGAGGGCAAAAAGAGTGCCTGGATACATCTGCAGGCCCTCTGGTGCGTTTGCGGGAGCAGCCCAACAAATGAGGGGGCGGCGTGCACGTTCCAGAGCCAGCAAAGGTGCAGTAGATCCAGCGCCCTTCCGCGGTAGGGTCGTGTGTAGAGGCGTCCAACGGGGCAGGGCGGAGCGCCGGGATGCCTGGATTTGCCCACCAAGCGGAAGAGGGGCCCGGCAGACGGTGGGAATAACCGCTGAGACAGGCAGAGGGTTCGAGTCGCCGCCAGCAGTGCACTCCACCACCGGCCGCCGGCTCTTCAAGTTCGATATCCTCAAGCGGCCTGTCTGCGCAGGGAGATCAGGGGACAGCTATTGAGTCGGCACGGCGACAAGGACGGCAGTGCGCCTGGGTGCCAACAATCACGATGTTATTGTCGTGGAGGCTGAAGGTGATGGCGGTCGGCCACTGGGGGTTATCGCTAGGTCCTTCGGCATCGCCCCTCATCAATCCAAACCGTTCCCAGCGCGCGTGCCGTCCGTACACACTGACCAGGTAGTGTTACAGAGCGTACATTCGAGAGTACGGAGGCGGGGCGCGGGGGTACCTGAAGAGGTAACCTGCGGTGCCAAGGGAGGCGAGCATGTACGCGTCGTTCTGCGCCAGCGTCGATGCCGAATAGCGAGACATCCTGCATGCAGGCAGGCGCGCGCACGCGAGAGACGGCAAGGGTAGGGAGGGCGTGGGCCGCCCGATTCGATCCAACGCGATGCAGCGCATCCGGCGGCAGCTCCAGAGAGTGCGTGAACATCAGTGGCACCGCCACGGCCAGAGCACCATGCGCTCCGGTAACCTCGGTCGACCCTTGCGATTCTCCACCTTCTGATGGCTGCAGCTGAGGTGCCACTGCCGGCGCCGCACCTGCCCCACCTGGAACGGCGCCCACCGCGGCGGCGCCAAGGGGGGGGGAGGGTGCCACTGCCTCAGCCCCGCCGAGGGCCGCACCAGGGACCGCTCCGCCTGGGCCAGGGGCGTGTGCAGACTGAGGCACGGGGATCATTGGCCCACGGGGACAGGCGAGAATTGGTTCCACGTCGAGGTCGATTTCCTGTAGTTAGATTAGAACATAAGCAACGGCAGAGCACCGTGCTGAGCAACGGCGCACAATGGGGACCATTCCATCAATGTCTAGGGGGCCGGGTGGGGGCGGTTCTTGCTTCGGAGCATCCTTTGGAGCCGGTCGACGCCAGTGGTACTTCTGCGCTTTTCCGCAGCGATTCAGGCTCGTGACGGAGTCACTAACAGCCGGGCCCGAGAGAGCTGCTGAGCGTGAGGAGCGCGTAGAGACGTAGCGGAGGGCGAAGCGCACGGCAGATGCCAAAGGAAAAGGCGATAGCAGCGACGGGTGAAGGCCGTGGTTCAACCACCTGAGGCAGGACGCGAACCACCTGTAGATTTCAAATGAAAGATCCGCCTTCCGATGAGGGCGTGCTCACAAATGAATAGGGAGGGATGTCCGCCATCGCCGTTAACGTTGCAGACGGCGCAACGTCGGTCGTAAGGGAGCTTGAAGAAGTTGAGTACTGACATTGGGCGTTCTGCGCATGAGTTGGTGCCTGCAGACGAACAGGCAGTCACACTTGATCTTGAGCGGGAAGGGATAACCGATGATGAATTCGAGGCGGGGCTCCATCGCTGGCGGGGGAGCTTGCATGGAATGGAGCGGGTATTGAAGATTGGCATTGACCGGGACGCAATGGGGCCGACAATTGCAAGTGCGATAGCTCTGGATCATACGTATCGGTTTCTGAGCTCGAGCCGGGACTATCGACAAGCTCGACGAGCTCCACATTGCCGCTTGCGGGCGGTGACGTCGACGTCGGCAACTCTACGATGTGCTTCCGCTTCTTCCGGCTTTCCATCATGACTTGCGCACTTGCACCGGCTTCAGTCTGCGTTCCCTGGTCAACCCTGTGCATGCCTCTCGGATGCAGGCAAAAGTGGGGACGCTGATGCTGCTGGCGCACACTGATAGCGCGGACTGCACCTGAACTGGACCGATCTCTTGCCGTGTGGCTGATTCGAACTGCGCATGAACGTCTGCGAGTTCAGCTTGTGCTCTGCCAAGTGCTGCTTCTGCTAGTTCGACCCTAGCCTGTGCCTCCGCCAATTTGCGGCCAAGATCCACGACTGTTTCACCTGCAGTGCGTTCGAAAGCATACGTTGATGCAGCCTAAGGCGGCGGACCTCGTCCAGGCGCCGACATGGGCAGATCTCCCTAGCTCGCACGCTGAAACGGGTACATAAATCATTCACATCCATGCGTTTATATGAGCCCTCGGCAGTGACCCAGATCAAATGATCGCCGAACCAGGCTTAGGCGAGCGTCGAGTAGCACTGTTAAATAGCAGGACACTTGGTAAGTATGTCATCACTAATCATGCCACTGTCAGGCTACTACATGTACGTCAACCGGAGTCCAGATCGCAGGAGATCTAGAGGCGAGGGGCCAGCCGACCAAGGCGGTGGATTTGTGGCGAGAGCGTTGCGCAGGCCTTAAAAGGACATGCGTCGCACTGTAGAGCGTACTGACACCACGCGCACTTATATCCGGCCTCCACGTCCGGCACACCTGCCGCGGCGCCTGTCCGTAAAACAAGCACGCCCGGCACAAGAGGTGCATGCGCACCGTATGCAGGGCGATCCCCATCCCAGTATGCTGCAAGATCTACCAGCAACGTTGACAGCCATATTGGATTGTATATGCATCCCTCCTCGGCAATGAGACTCCCATCCTGTTGCCACTGCGCAATTTCATATCAGGACGGGCGACGATAGATATAAACAGGGAGAAGAGGACATCACATGGTAGCGGACACGGAGGTCGATATCAGAAAGTGGTACGTAGTTGAGGGCGTTACGTGCAAGGATAGAAAGACTTGATAGGTCAAATGATTTAGGCACAATGCCAATCGACAAGGCATGGTCCCTCAGGGCAGGACATAGTTGCACCTGCACCATTTCAATGGGCAAGGGATGATTATGTGATTAATTATAAGGACATGGCACGGGGTAGTGAGGCGCACCTCAGAGTCGAGACCCATGTCGCGGCAGAAAGATGACCAGTAAATGCAGTAATCTCGAGGTATTGGAGGAATGTTGCAGGGACGGCAGCCGACTGTAATACGGTCACTAACACATACACAGATGGATATATCATGTGCGTTGCCCCCAGACATCCGGACAAATGAGCATAAACGCATGTATGGGGCAGAAACGGAAGAGAGGGTGCACCAGGCTTGGCAGACGAAGTACAAACTGCGTTAACGTGGTCTCTGTGTGGCTTATCAGTGCACTAATCTTTCGGCAGGGCGCATGTATAAACTGAGGGGGTCAGGGAGAGGGCCGTAAGCACCGTCTCCGGAGGCGCACAGGTCTCAGCTTTGAACTCAAGTCCGGAGCAGGTAAGGGTGTGCCGGAGACCCCTATAGAAGAAAGTACAAGACCGTCAAAGAGGCACTTGTACAGTGAGAGTTGGAGGCGCGTTTGCTCCTTCTGTAACTCCCGCGGTACAGTACGCAGTGCTCGCGTTTTGTGATCGACGATGATTACACGTCCTCTTTCGCGGTCCTGCGTAG